>VYXC01004305.1:936680-1303030 GCA_013397175.1 Platysteira castanea | reverse complement strand
TCACATGCAAACCCCTCCGGGAGCCCTGGGCTCCGCTCTGCCACCAGCGCTTTGCCCTTGTTTTCCTCGGGTTTCTGTGTTATTCTTTGTTGTAGTCTTTATTTTGATTTTTAAAATTTTTCTACTTTATTTTTTAAATTCAGTTTTTACTCTTTTTTTTTTTTTTCTCTGCCCTCTTCGGTTTTATGTTTGGGGTTTTTTCCCCCCTTTTTCCTCCGCGGAGCATGTGCTGCGTTTTCTTTTCCGTTTAACTTTACAAAGGGATCAGCGAGTCCCTCACCACGCGTCTCCATCGCACCATCACCCTCTTCTCGCCGTTCAGCCCCTATGGCGGCTATAGGTCCCGTGCAGGTGACGATATAGGGTGCCCTTGTTCTGCGAGAAAAGCTGCGTGCACGCAGGCTTCCAGGGAAAGGGAGCCCACTGCGGAGAACCCGCTCTGCCGCTAAAGCTGCAGCTAAAAGCCCATGTTCTTTGCTCGCCCAGAACAAATCCAGGCTGTTTTTCCGTTTTTGAAAGTTGCATTAATATTGGGGGTGGGATTTTTTTCTCATGTGGTTATTGTTATTTCGTAATGAATCTGCAAAGCCAAGCGTCTGAGGAGCTGAGCTGCACCGCGAGCAGCAGCTGCAAGCAGGAAAATGACAGGAGACACCAGCAAGAATTGGGTTTGCATGTGAAAACAGCAGCACCCCTGGTTTGGAAATCGAGTGTGAGACCGCTGTTTTGGGTTTGTTTTTTTCTCAACGAGCACTCTTGTTGTGAAGGGGAACTGTCAAAATCATGTGGTTTTTTATGGTTGGGGTGGGGAGATAGAGTTCTCCTTGCCGTTGAGATGGATACTATCTGATCATTTATACGCTCCATTTAAAAATGCATCATTTTATACGGTTCCTTATTTGGAACCAGAAAATGAGTAGGACAGCAGGATACAGGATTTTTTATTGCTAGATTTTTAAAAGAGGTGTTTTCATCTAAACAACTTCATTCCTGAGCACTTGTTTTCACTGAAGCTTTCACTAGTAGTTGTTGAGGTCATAATGCTGAAAATCATCACTTTTATTAGGAAATTCTGCAAAACCTTTCAATATTTTAATTTGCAATCAGGACGTTTTAGGGTGAAAAGTCCCATTTAACCAAAGGTTCAGCTAGTGAACGTGCTGTTCAGAACGTGACTGTCATAAACCAGGCAGATTTTACGTGTTGCTCCCAAACAAAGAAAAATGCTGCTGGGATTGGAAAACAATCTCTGAGCATTACTGGCCCTATCTAAACTAAGGAACAGCTGCAGATGTGGGAGGGTTGTATCCTAATGTATATACATCTCCTTTCTGGGAAGGGACTTACATGCAGAGCTCAGGTTATTGCACCAAGAGAATGCTGTGCCCTTTCATCTGCCAGAGCAGGGGTGATTCCTCAGTGCATCCAGTGCTGGCAGCCTGGCAGAGACATTGCTAATGGCTGGTCACTCCTCATTACAGTCTCTGACCTCGAAATTAGCAATAACAGGCGGGGCCAGCTCAAAGAAGTTTGGTGATGGAGACTGCCAGCCTCGGTTGCAGTCAGAGTCAGTGCTTGCCTGCTTCCTGCAGGATGCCCAGGTCATTTGACCACGGTGTTACGCAGGGCTGTAATGAGCTATTTTGGTGTTACTCCCATCAGGAAGGTGGCTGAGTCACAGCCCTGTTGTGCCAGGTGCTGTACATGCAGGGGAGTGACAGTGCCCTGCCCCAAGGAAACAGAGTCTTAAAAAAACAGAGGTGACAGGTAGGTGTTTGTCTCCTCCTGGCCAGGATGAGTGATGGGGACAGAGCTGGGTTAAGCACTAGGATACTGGTTGGGAGCAGCATTGTAGTGGTATGGAAGCTGAAGGGCTTCAGTAGCCAAAGAAAGGAATTTAAGGAAGGGCTATTAAGGCTTTGAGAGCTCAGGTGGTTTTCCTCGTAGTTCTATGATTTCTGATAAACCACACTCAGTGTCCTCATTCATTTTTCCAAGCCTTTGGTGGCGGTGCCAGGTTATCCACCTCCTCAAAACACTGTTCTCAGTTGGAGCAGATGCTGTTTGGTAGAGGGGCCCCCTGAGAGGTGGACACAACCTCTTCTCTTGTGGATCCAAATGCTTGGATATCCCAAATGTTGATGTCACATCTTCTGGTGATAGAGGAGCAACTACAAGGATGTTTTCAGCCTCCAGAACACGCCTACCCTTGCTTGCAGGTCAGTGGTGCAAGGCAGACAGAGGAGCCTCCCATGTCTAGGGCAGGACTTTCAGATAAGGCAGGAGTTTCCTACCTGCCTGAAGCTCAGGGAGAAATATGGAGATGATTATGATTTACATTTATAGATCCCACATCCTATCGTTGTGATCATGAATAATAGCAGAGGGGCCACGGGTTGGCTGGGTGGTGTGGAAACAGAACCACAGGGCAGAGACCCATGGAGCAGGGTAGGATGTACTGTCAGGGCCATGGCAGGGGGAGACAGTGTTCAGGAGTGGCCTCTCAGCACCACCCTTACAGTATTCACTTACTTTTTAAAGTATTAGAATAAAATTACCTGTGTTACAGCATGGTGACAGGAAAAGTTAGAGTCCTGTTACCAAACTCCTTGGGTAAGCTGGAGTATTTTAGCTACTGAAACATAACTGAATTATTTTTTCAGTTGAGCCTCTGGGAGTGAATAACAGTGCTGCCTACCTTCTTGCTGCAGTTCTCATGGTGCGACCACAAAACCCAATCCCAACACACCTTGCTAACTGGCATATACAGGTTTCCGAATGACCTGTTTCTAGAAATTTAGGCTTGGTATCCAAGGAAGAGAGACGTCACGTGAAAAAAGTTACAGTGGCTGTTTTCAGAAATGTAAGTTGTGCTGAGGGCAGCTCTGTTGGTGTATTTGTAACCTCTGCAGATGCCACTTCATGAATAAGCATGGCTGAAAATCTGTAGCAGCTGAAATGCTGGAATTTGGAAGATGTTTTTTAAAGGGACCTGGAATAAACTCAGCTGAGGTTTAGTATGTGTCAAGCGTCCCCTTTGTGTGTGTGGACTCATGTTTTTGTCAGTAGGAGTTGCACAAACACGTGATGAATCCTTCGGATAGGATGACTTATCTGTAATAGACATGGTGTGTAATACATTCTGATCTCACTACAGATACAGACCTGTGTTGCCATATCCTCTTCCAAAAGCATGAAGGCAATCAAGTCGCTTTAACAGGGGTGACAAGTTCACAAGTCTAATAGAGGTGTGCATGCATGGGACAGTGGACTTTGGCCCCTCACAGGAGACAGCTAGATCTTCTTCTTCAAGTGCTGGCTATGTTAATTGATCTTCTGACCAGGAATAACAAATGGGTGATCTTGGATTTGTCCTTTGCTCCTGAATAATTCTCTCTGAGGGAGAGGACAACTGAGCCTTGGGGATGAGTTAACAGTATCTTCATTATGTGGCTCCTTCCATTGTTTACGTGCTGTTAAGGGTCTTTTTCTGACAAACCAAAGAAATACCAGAGCCCTGTAATTGGCAGAGGGCAGAAGAAGCCAAGACTGCCTTTGGTCTGTGTGCAGAGCTCCCACTGAATCAATGAGAGCTGAACACGTGGCTTAAGTTCAGTGTAGATTGTCTTGGATCTTATGATGATGTGATATATAGAGCAGTGTGGGACCCCCTTATTTATATATTTTTCATCCAGCTCACAGTAAACCCCTTTCATTCCTCCTGGTTCGTGACCTGGCCACAGTGATTCATGCGTTAGCCACTTCCAGGCTGGGATATTTTGACTCATGCTGTTTGGACCTCAGCACAGAATTCAGAAGGAAGCCACAGCAGGAGAAATGATAGGGTAGAGGTAAAACCATGGAACTGCGCCAGAAGCACCGCTGAGAACTGATCACATCCCTTTGTCAGCAAAGCATCCTGAGAGCCGGCAGAGAAGCACCTTCTGCCACTGGCTGAGGAACCCTACCTTCTTGTTATTTAGCTGAAGGACTCTATATATTTTTTTTCTTATGGGAATTCCTCTTAATTTTGCAGCTGGATCAGTTAAGTGACTTAAAGCACAGAGTAAGTCGCTGATTCAGTATAAATTGGGGCACGGCACAGGTCTGGAAACAGAACACATCTTCTGGAGAGAAGGAGCAAGTAGCCCAAAGAGCCGGTAGATATGTGGCTTTTACCTTATTGTTTGGCAGAGCTTGGTCTTTTAATCAGTGTGTGCTTTATTGCTGTTCAAACTCTTGAATATCCCAGTGGTTTGGTTCTGGGAAACATCTGTCCTCAGTGGTGGGTGGGTTCCAGATGCCGGTGGGAATGCTGAAAGGGATTATCTGATGCCTTGTGAAAGAGTGAAGCTCCCGGATGAGAAATTAGGCCATATCCTACAGGCACTTGTAGGTCCCTTAGAGAAGGTATTGCAAGCCTTGGAAGGGAGTTGAGTAGGGGGGACTTCAGTTGTTCTCCAGTCTGCTGCTGCACGCCCTGCAATACTGAGCTGTTACAGTCATGACAACAAGAATAGAGACCTGGTTGTTACAGTGTGTGCTGATACGTTGTTCAGATGTTGTTCCCCTCCCTAGAGAAACAGGAGTGGTATGGATCTGCTGTTCCCAGAAATTTGGAGAATCAGTGAATCTTTGCACTGTTTTTAAAATGCCAGAAAATGGTTCCTACTGGGGATTTCTGTTCATGCTTTGATTGCAGAAGTGTTAGATTTCAAGGGTTTGAAAACAACATTAAGAGTTTGGAGGGTTTGTGTGAAGGTGGGCAAAGGAAGCTCTTATGACTGTTGCCATCTTGACGTTCCTTCCAGAAAATGCAAATGGTTGGGGATAGGAGAGTTTCAGTAAAAGCCAAATACAGAATGAAAAACAAGACAGCTTAGCCAAAGGGATTGCCCTTATTGAAAATAACTTCCATGTTGCAAAGCATTGTGTTATTTCTAAGCTTTGTGTTCAAAGCAGAGGGCTGGACATCTTGATTTGTGAGACATGTTCCTGTTCCACCTCTGACTTAGGGTGTGTCTTCATGTGAGCAATTATACTGTTTACACCTCAATTTCCCTTCCTGCAGAGTGGAAAGAAAATAGCTAAAGTCATTTCAGGTTTGAGAAGCTTAAAACATTACTTTCTGGAAAGCTCTTAGAAAATTTCCCTGATGGAACTTGCTAGTTTAATGCAAGTGATGGTGATGTTGATAAAAAACAGATCACATCTGTTGTACTTGATGAAAATAGTACAGCAGCATTTCAGATGTAAATATTAATTGATTTCTGCACTGCAGATTTCTTCTTGGATATTTAAATTATTGCTAAGGAGGAGGGAAGGGCTATCAGAGAGATTAACAAATCCATTATTAAGGCTGGAAATGGAGGGTTGCCGAAGTGCCATTTAATAAAATGTAAAAAGCCCCTTTCTAAAGGGCGAAGCAGCAGAACACACAATGAAAGTGAATCACAGCTGCCAGAAGGGATGCCAAGCAGCAAGCACTTATAATCAGAAAACTGTACTTACAGATCATTCGGAGCTACTAAATTAAATGATCTCATTCTCCCCTAAAATACTCTTCCCTTAGCCCCTCCCCAGTGTTGCCTTTGGATTGCTCAACCACATTTAAAATCTGACTTTGGGGGCTTTTTGGTCAGCAGTTGAATGGCATTGGGCCTCTTCATGCTATTCACTTTCCACCCACTTTTGTTTCTGTCACACTCTGGCATTTTGCAGGCTGACCTGCCCACACGAGCACTTGGGATGGCAACTGCAAGATTTTACAGATCTGCTGTGGCTCCATGGTTGACTTGCTTCTTTTCTAGGGCTGCTTCTTTCGGGAAATGTCCCACAGTTTATTCCCAAATTTGTCTTTGTTTCACACAGATTTTTTTTTCTAACTGTACATTGTTTACTCCAGAAACAAAGACTTGGAAGCTGAGCTGAAGCGTAAATGCAAGAGTTTATCCTACATAACTTCACACAGAACTGATCTTTCTGTTACTTCATTCCAGGGCTGATTTAATTCATCATGTGTATCAGGGTTCTCCTCCTTCATACTCTCTATACTCTCTTATTTTGTGTCTTGAACTTCACCTTCATGAGGCTGACACTCTGATACGCTCCTAACCTACCCCTTCGTTTTCCAGCCATGGCTTTCCCTATTTAATCCCTGGAGTGGCACCACGTATCTCCCAGTGTGCCATCAGAAAAGCTAGCGGCTGTGGATGCTCACAAGGGCCTGTTTTGCAGTGATTTTGGGCCTTCATCATGAGTTTAGGGGGTTGGAGTTGTGGGGTTTGGATTTTTTAATGTTCAGTATTGCTAATCCTGAGAGGCAAATGACTCCCTGGTTTTGGAAGAAGGTTAAAGGAAGCACATTTAGACCCCAGAAATGCGCTTGGGTTAACCTCACTGTTGTGGAGATGTCTGTGCACCTGTGTCCTTTTACCTAATCCAAGATTTGGTGAGTAGTCCTTGAGACTGCTCAAATTTGGAATTTTCCATGTGCTTTTAACAATCTCCTCTATGGGCAGTTTCCAATGTAGAAACATGAGGTGGGGAGAGAGAATACTTTGTTCACTGAGTTCTCCCCAGGACAAAAGGCAGTCTTTTCACATGCTGTGGTCTGGCTGAGTGTAGAGGTATGAGTGGAGACTGTCCTGTCCGAGCCAAGGGCTGGGACTGGCTTTCCCAGAATGAGGGAGGGATGTCCCTGGAGGTGTCCCAGCTTCCTTTATTTTTCAGCTATCCCACCTTAAGAGAAACAAAACAAATCAACCCCTAGAGATTTGGAGATTAAAAAGTCTGTGTAAGAACTGAATAGTGGTATTATTTTTACCTCCATCAGCTGCAAGCCCGCAGTTTTTAGGAAACCTCAGAAATGTTGAATCAGCAAATTGTGTGTAGAGAAAAGTTAGCTACCCTGAATCCACTTTTTTCAGGTCTTCTCAAGTTGAGCTCTGCCAGCTCTTCCAACTCCATCACGAGTCTCCTGATACTTTGTGCTCTGCCTAAAGCCCTTGCTACCAGACATTAGGCATTGATTGAGAATCTCTGCTTTTCTGGGGTTTTTTCAAGGTACTTCTCCATCTCCCATTGTGGTGGAGGAATGCTTGCAAATGTAACCAGTCATGGCCTAAAGGTTCAGAAAATAACCTCAGTTAGAACTACAAAACAGTCTTTGGAGGGTTTCTAAGTCACAATCACTTTGAGATTCAGACTTTTACTATGAATGTTCTGATTCTGATCTTGAGTGTTCTCTGAGTGTGTCCTTCTTGAGTAAGTCAAATATTTTAGAGACTGGTATCATACAATAATATGTTCCCAGGTTTTTAACCTCCATTCCAGCTAATGTTGAAGTTGGTAAAATTCAGGTCATAGAAGTGATCCAAGGGTTTGTATCTGCATGAAAATCAGGATGTAAATACATTATTAAAATTCTGAAAAGAGCGATCATACTGAAGGGTGTGACAGCATTTGTTAAAATGCTGAGATGGTCACTGTTGTTCCTTGTTAATGTGCTGCTTCAAGTACAGTGAGTTTGCTGTCTATGCTATCTCTTGTCTATGCTCTTAAAGCCTCCTGTGCACATTTGAAAAATGGGTCTTGCTCCTCAGCCTCCCGTGAAAAACAATGTATCAGTCACTCCAGGTGGGAGTTCCTGGCACCTTGTTTTTAGTTACATCTCCACAGGTGAGATGTGGAAGGTTTCCACATTGTGGCTTTATCTTTTGTAGCCTCTCTGCTTTATCTTTGCCACAGCCCTGTCAGTTCCATGTGTGTGGGCATGGAGCCATCACCTGGAGTGCTGTGTCCAGTTCTGGGCTCCTCAGTTCAAGAGAGACATGGAGCTCCTAGAGCAGGCCCTGTGGAGGGCTACAGAGTTGATCAGGGGACTGGAGCATCTCTCTTCCTAGGAAAGGAGGGAGCTGGGCCTGTCCAGCGTCAAGAAGAGATGACTGAGAGGGGACTTTACCAATGTCTGTCTGTTTGAAGAGAGGTGTCATAGGTTGGACCAGGTAAGATTCAGTGGTGCCCAGCAGTGAGACAAGTAGCAGTGGGCAGAAACTGATACACAGGAAGTTCCACCTGAATATGAGGAAGAACTTTACTGTGCGAGTAACTGAGCACTGGCACAGATTGCCCAGAGAGGCTGTGGAGTCTCCCTCACTGGAGATATTCCAGAGCCATCTGGATGCAATCCTGTACACTGTGCTCTGGAGTGACCCTGCTTGATCAGGGAGGTTGACTCACTGTGGTCCTTCCAACCTGACCCACTCCGTGATTCTCTGACCAGCACCGCCCCAGGGTCTGGGTGGGCACGGAGCCATCACCTCAGCCATGGGGACACCCGGCCATTGCCCCGGGAGGGTCGTGCCTGTGTCGTTGCCCCCGACGCGCTCCGGCGGTGCCTCGGTGCTCCCGGGAACTGCATTTCCCAGCCCGCCCCGCTCCGCTCCGCTCCGCCCGCCCGTGAGCGCCGGGCAGAGGTAAACAAAGTGCTGCGAGGCGGCGGGCGGGGCGGCGGCCGGAGGGGCCGGTCCCGCCGCGAGGCTGCCGGGCCGAGGGGGCCGGGGCTGGGATCCTGGCAGGGCCCGGCGTGGGGGCGAATCCGGGCTGGCCGCGGGGGCAGCGCTCGGCCGGGGCGCGGGGACGGGGCTGGGGCAGGAATAGCGCTGGACGCTCCCCGGCGGGAGCATCCCGCAGCGGGTCCTTCCTCCGGCATTTCCTCGCGTGTTCGCTTGCCGCCCCTCGCCCTCCCAGGAGAGCCGCCCCCCGGGACGGTGTGACGAGGCCCGGGCACTGGGCAGAGACGGCGATCCCCGGCGCCTCCCCGCCGCAGCCGCCCCCGTCTCCAGCGGGGAAGCCGGGAGCGTGGGGGCGGAGGGCGGCCCGGGGCTGCGGAGCCCCTCGGNGTGGAGGGCTACAGAGTTGATCAGGGGACTGGAGCATCTCTCTTCCTAGGAAAGGAGGGAGCTGGGCCTGTCCAGCGTCAAGAAGAGATGACTGAGAGGGGACTTTACCAATGTCTGTCTGTTTGAAGAGAGGTGTCATAGGTTGGACCAGGTTCTGTTCAGTGGTGCCCAGCACTGAGACAAGTGGGCAGAAACTGATACACAGGAAGTTCCACCTGAATATGAGGAAGAACTTTACTGTGCGAGTAACTGAGCACTGGCACAGATTGCCCAGAGAGGCTGTGGAGTCTCCCTCACTGGAGATATTCCAGAGCCATCTGGATGCAATCCTGTACACTGTGCTCTGGAGTGACCCTGCTTGATCAGGGAGGTTGACTCACTGTGGTCCTTCCAACCTGACCCACTCCGTGATTCTCTGACCAGCACCGCCCCAGGGTCTGGGTGGGCACGGAGCCATCACCTCAGCCATGGGGACACCCGGCCATTGCCCCGGGAGGGTCGTGCCTGTGTCGTTGCCCCCGACGCGCTCCGGCGGTGCCTCGGTGCTCCCGGGAACTGCATTTCCCAGCCCGCCCCGCTCCGCTCCGCTCCGCCCGCCCGTGAGCGCCGGGCAGAGGTAAACAAAGTGCTGCGAGGCGGCGGGCGGGGCGGCGGCCGGAGGGGCCGGTCCCGCCGCGAGGCTGCCGGGCCGAGGGGGCCGGGGCTGGGATCCTGGCAGGGCCCGGCGTGGGGGCGAATCCGGGCTGGCCGCGGGGGCAGCGCTCGGCCGGGCCGTGGGGACGGGGCTGGGGCAGGAATAGCGCTGGACGCTCCCCGGCGGGAGCATCCCGCAGCGGGTCCTTCCTCCGGCATTTCCTCGCGTGTTCGCTTGCCGCCCCTCGCCCTCCCAGGAGAGCCGCCCCCCGGGACGGTGTGACGAGGCCCGGGCACTGGGCAGAGACGGCGATCCCCGGCGCCTCCCCGCCGCAGCCGCCCCCGTCTCCAGCGGGGAAGCCGGGAGCGTGGGGGCGGAGGGCGGCCCGGGGCTGCGGAGCCCCTCGGCCATGGAGCAGGTCCAGATGATCAACATCCAGCGGCTGCTGGAGGCGGCCGAGTATCTGGAGCGAAGGGAGAGAGGTAATGGGGGGAGGATGGGTGCCCTCCGTGAGGGGAGCGGGGCTGGGGTCAGATCCCCGCCAAGGGGGGAGAGATACCCTGGAGAAGGGATCAGAACGAGTGTTTGCTGGCGGGATGGTGGTAAATCCCCAGCAGTGAGGGGCTGATGAGTTCTCCTGGAGGTGGTGGGTGAGGTGGAAGGTTTTTGCAGAGTGGGGGAGATTGACGTGGATGTGGTTTCTGGGAGGAAGAGGGGGGATTGGTGTGAAAGTTTTCCACTGGGCAGGAGGGATGGTGGTGGGTGGCTCTGGCTCAGCAGAGACATCAGTGGCACAGTGAAATACATCTGGTTTGCCTGGTTCACATAGGTTGGGCAGGAGGAGAGAGATGAGGCACTCTTTGGATTGTCATGGGTTTTTTTGATATTTTCAGTATTTGAGTGGTGGTGTCCTTCCTCCAGGGTTGGCAGAGACTTTATACTTCCCTTCCTCCCTTTTCTCCAACTCCCAGTCCACTTCCCTGTGAATATGTCCTCAGTTGTTTCCCTGAGCTGTTGTGGTTAAGGGCCTCCCCAGCTAGGCCGATGGGTTAGTAGTGAGGCCTGCCTGTTGACTTCTTTCTTTTTTTTTTTCCCCCCTTCTTTCTTTTTCTTTTTTCCTCCTTTTTTTTCTTTTTTCCCTTTTTTTTCCTTCTTGTTTTTGTTTTTAATGCCTTACCTGTTGATTCTCTTGTAGAGTGCGAACATGGCTATGCCTCGACCTTCCCCTCAGTTCCAAGCCCTGGACTGCAAGAGCCTAAGCCCTCGCGGAGGCTGAGCCGGGCACGGAAATACAGCGGCAGTGGCAGCATTGCCAGTATTGCCACCAGGTATGATATGGGCAGGACAGCATGGGGGAGGAGGGGAGGTGGAGCTGCAGAAGAAAGCTAGAGGCAGTGGAGAGAAACTTGCTCTCTGGGGAAAATGGGAAGAGTCTGAAGTGCTAGAGGGATTCGGAGTTCGGGTACACAAGTGCAGCGTCCATTCTGTATCCATAGCACTGGAAGCAGAGGGGACACAGGGGACCTGAATCTGAAGTGGCACTGCCAGCTGACATCATGCCAAGGCTCAGATGCTGCAGAGGGAAGGGGAATAGGGAGATCTGTTCATAAGGTTTAGGGAGGAGGTAGGCAATAGCTATTCCCATTATATACAGCTGATGTCTTTCCAACCCAGAAATCACTGCTTTTAAGGGATAGTGCATGTGCAGCCTGGGTGCTTTGGGATTGCAATGACAGGCATGATTCGAAGCAAGGAAGTGTTTTGAAATGGATACCCTACAACAAATGGGAGAGAGGGAGATGACTGACTGTAATGTACAACATGTTAAAAATTCAGTTCAGGAAAATGAAGCTGTCTTTCAGTCTGCCTTTCAGGGCAGTGGGATTTCCCAGCTTTTGATAGCTTGGTAATTGTAGAACTCCATGTTTTTGACACTTTTCTTATTATACAATGCCATGTTTTTTGGTTTCTTAAATCTAGGAGACAGAACAGATTTAAGCCTATCACCTGGTGCTGTGGTTGCATCTGCCTCTTTCCTCTCATTCCTATTCTTTTTATTTTTGTTTGCTACCTTCTGTAGATTTGTTCAGACCTTGAGACCTTCTGGGATAGAGAAACTTTAGAAACATAAAGTATGCCTTTGAAAAGGCATTTGCAAGCTTGCTTTTACTGCAGCAAGGCCTATGCAGTCCATAAAATGGTGCCAGGTGGCTCAGGTGATTAAGGCTTTCTTAAGGCCATTGGGAAGGACCTGTAAAGGCCTAAGGGAAAGGTGCCTTTGCTTGCAGTGATTCTGCTTCAGCAGCATTTGATAATGAAGGTTGTTTGAAGCGATGTTAGGACACCTTGCTGTGGGGAAGTTTTCTTCATCAGGATCAGTATATCTTGAGCTCTTTGTATGCTGAATGTTTGTATTTGCTTCCCTACTTCATCCAACCTCTCCTAATTTGAGGGCAGTTGTAGCTCTTTACTGTTTACCATGAACCAAAGCCCCCAGTCCTGTGACTTTGTGTTGGAAAATGATGGCAAATGCTGAAATGAGGTCGGTATTTTTCCCTCTAGGTTTCCCACATACTATTTTTCCATCCCACACCTCTTTGTCTCAAAGGCCTTTGTCATGGCAACCTGCCCTTCTCCAGAGGAGGGCTGGAAGCACATCCCCCTCAGGAACTCCTTAGCACTGAATCCAGCAGCCTGTAGGCTGGAGAGGGATGCAGAGCACTCCCTGTCCCTGGGGCCGGGGTGCTCAGCAGGCCCCTCCAGCACAGAGCCCCAGGCACAGCTCTCCTGGGGCGGCTCTGTGCTGACACCAGCCCGCTGGGCCTTTGAGCCTGACAGGCTGAATATCTTCATGTGAGGGGAAAGACAACAGAGAAGCAGAAAAGGTACTGTCTAGTCTTACTTAAAACCTTCTTTATACAAGGAATACTGAGGCCAAATTGAATCTTTAGAGTGAGAACGTTGTTGTTACCCAGAGTGTTGCCTCCTGTGATTGTTTCAGCCTCAGGGAATAGCCAGTGTCAGGTCTGCTCCAGGCAGAGACCAGAGTGGGTCTTTTGGGGAGCTCAGGCCTTACATGCACAGTTGGAAATGGAAGTTTCTTTTAGCACAAGTCGTAGCAGCTTGCACTTGCTGTAGGAGATGGCAGGCCTTCCAGATGGCTGAAGTGCTGGGAAGTGACAACTGTGAAGTTTAGGGTGCCTCCAAATTCACTGCAGTGTCTATTGTGTGATGCTGAGTATAGCATCAGCCTTGTTTAAGGAAGGCTCTGTATCATCTCTTCCTGTTAAAATCAAAGGGGCAATTCAGTAAGTTCTGTCTGGTGGAGTTGGAATGAACTTTGAATTAAATATCAATCCCTTGATGAGGAACAAAACTTATATTTCATGTGTGGACAAGAGATTTTCTTAGATTGCTTTTGTTTCAAAATGTTTAATTAGTGTAGAGAAATTACGCATTTAGATCTCATGCAGATCTTGTAATTTAACAGCCTCCTGTAAAAATGTCTCTCAAGCAACCTTGGCAAAGCGCCGATGTTTTCTTTTTTTTTTTTTTTATTATTTATACACTTTTACAAATTGACACGTGTACATTATTGATGGTCTTTATTGAACCATGATTTTGTGGTGCAGGGTATTTACGAAGCCTAGTTGCTTGTTTGATTCATAGTTTAAATCCAAGTATTTCCCTTCAGCATTTGCAGCCCAGACATGACAGCTATTTCCTCCCAGCAGGCTCTGTGCTGTCATTGCACAAACACCCAGAAAGTTCTAAGGAGCAGACAGCCCAGCTCTGGATAGCAGTGGTGAAGCAAATCTTATTCTTACAGAACTATGGTGGTCTCACAGTCCCAGCAAAATAATTCTACCCCAAACAGGGGTGTGCAGATAAGAGGGAAAACATTGCTTCATGATTTCTAATTCATGTGATGCAATTTTAAAGAAGGATGTTGTGGCTCAGGTTCTCTTTTCCTTTGCTTGTCTCAGTTGTGCAACCAACAGCATGGAGATTGCTGCAGAGGGCTTCCCTCTGCAATCATTATCTACATGAAAGTGCAGTGTTTTGCGTAGATAATTTGAAAGACCTAGTGACTTTGAGTTAAAACATGAATATGCTTCAAAATACAGTTTTGCTTTAGTCGGGGATATTTCAATATGGAAAATTACCCACCTGCAGAAAATAAGTGGAGAATCACAGTCATTGCAACCTGGTGTTTATAATAGACAAGGGAAACTTTTTTTTAACAAATCCTACTTAACACATAGATAAAAGCAAAAACCGAGCAAAACAGTTAGCCAACATGTATTACATTTGAATTGAATATTGCCTCTTTAAATTTGCTCTTGACAAAAATATCTTCTGGTTTTTGGAATGGGATGAAAAATGAGCAGAGGTTTGTTACAGCATGTAGTATCACTTGTTTAATGTTATTTTCTTCTGAAGATGTTTCTGGGACAGAACCTAGGTTCTAAAAACGTGCTAGAGAAGTGAAGTAGTCTGTGCTAGGAGTGCAGTTCTCTGGATACATTAGCTTGCACTCAGTGTCACTGGAAACTGCTCTCATGGACCCTACATGTGCAGTTCTAATAGACCCAATTATTTGAAAGATTCATTATAGTTAGTTTGGATTAGCCTAGTTTGATATTTATACGTTTTGGAAAATAATTGAGAAGACTTTTTAATCAATTTAAATCATTGTGTCAGCAGGAAATAAACAGTAGGGTCGCTAAATGATTTTTTTCCCCCAATAATACAGTCAATTTAATGAAGTGAAGATTTATAACAAAATCTGAAATTACGTTACAATATTAGATTGTCGTTGGTGTTTTGTTTCTATTTAGGCTCTCGGGCATGTAGAAAGCCTGTTGTTTTTTGGTCTAATCCTGGGGAAATACCAAGCATCCTCCCAGCAGCACTGGGAGCCCTCAGCTCTCCCAGGAGGCCCATGTTGTTAAGGGCCCTCAGAATCTATTGCTCAGTTCCATGGGGGAGGATTTGATCTCTGTCCATTTTCTTTCTCCTTTCATTTTGCTCTCTTCCTGTTATCCTCTCTTGTGTCTGAGGCTGCCTCCCAAGGGCCTTTCAGACACCCGCAGTCTGGTAGCAGGTTGCTTGCAGAGCTTGGAGTCGGCAGCTGTGATGAGTATGGTGAGGCATTTCGGACATGTTATCTTGGAAATCTGGGTGTGTGGGTTTCTTTGCCCTTCTGGCTGTTCTGCTAGTGCAGCTCCTCATTTTCTCTGTCGTTGCACTCTCCTCTACCCGAATTAAACTTTCTTCCCATGCTTCTAAATCCCATCACTTGTTTTTGTGCTGAATCTTCTCTGTAGGCCTTCACTCTCATATCCTTTGAAACTCTCTTTTGAGAGTAAGGTATGGGGACTGTACTGCTGGAACCCTCAGGTATTCTTGGCTTTAAGCTTGATTTGCTCACAGTGTCCCAGAGCGAGGGCTGAGGGTTGGGTGCATAGGTGTGCATTAGGTTCCTCATGTGCCTTAGGTGATGGCTTCGTGTGGCACAGGTTCACAACCCGAGTGCAGAAGCTGAAAGGATGTGGCTGCAAGTGTAGCTGCAAATCAGCCTTGGGTATCTGGTGCACAAGAAAGCTGATTTACCACAGCAGCAGTGCTGTGCAGCTGTACCTCACTGTGCAGGGGAGGAGTAGGGGGGTTGGTGAACACTGCACAATTTTAATATATTGCATCGTTTCTGTCAAAGGAGGTTTCCTCCCTCCGCCCCCCACATCGTGCTGCTGACTTAGTACTTGGCAATTTTCAGTTCTTCTTGGAGTCTCTGGAGTTAGGACAGTGCTGTAATTATGATTTTATGAGGGGAGAGGGTGTGCAGGTGGCTGAGTGTCTTGTGGAAGGAATTCCTGAAAGAGCAAATTGCTGCGTCAGCTTGTGTTGATCTACTTTTCTGCACAAAGCCCCTATCCCTGACTTCATGTCCCAGAGAACTGGTCTCTGAGACTTTCTGTCTACAGCTTTGCTGCTTCCTAGTCTCCATCAGTTGTTACTTGTTTCTGGATGATACTTTGTTTATTTTCTTGTGAGTTTTTTGGTTGTTTTTTTAAATCCTCTTGCACTGCATCACACCTCACTCCACAGCTAGTGGGAGTTGAGTTTTGACTCGCTGTGTGTAGGTGGGTTAGAACCTGGCCCTTGTGTAATATGGGGGGATAGAGGCTGCTTTCTGCCTCAAACCTTGTAGTGCCTTGTAGTGAAGCTCTATTCATGGCTCAGGACCTGACTTTGCTTCATAGAGTACAAATCCACACGTGTAAAACAGAGAATGTGTGAGATCTGCTGTGCCATATTTTGAGCTATGCTTCATTTTGATATTGTACAAGCAGTGTGATTAGTATCTGGAATCTTCATCTTGCTGCTGAAACTTTGTCTAGAAGTACTTGGAGACAGGATCCTGCCTCCCAGTAGAGGGTACACCTGAATATGCTGGTTAATTTTTCAAGGAAGGGGAGCTGGACAAAGCTGAGCTGTTAAGGATTGCTTTTCTCTTAGAGATGTTGAGGGAGACTGGCCAGTAGTATTCAGTGTAGTGAGGTATGTGCATGACTTCTTTTTTAGGAAGCATAATGGCAGTATAAGTGTTGTGCTGGTCAGCTGGGTTGCTGGTCCATGCTCAAGAGGCAAATCACCCCATATTCAAATCCCACTGTCTTTTTAGGTTTGTACTGGCATACAGGTGCCCAGAGCAGGCTGGCAGGCAGGACTGTACTCACATAACTGTTCAGCCTCAGTACATCCCTTCTGCCCATTTGATGTAATTTGCCCCAGTGCCATCTGCAAGTGTAGATAAGCAACTCCTAGATGCTGGAGTTCTGAATCTGCAAGCACTACAATGTGTAAGATCCTGCCATGATTTGGAAAGTAAAGAAGTACCCCATGTAGGTGAGGTTTTGTATACAGTGTCTTCTCAGTGGTGCTTGGCTTTGCAGTACAACTGGCAGGTTACCAGGGAAAGCAGAGAAAGTGGGGTGAACCCAGCAAATGGCATAAGAAGCATAAAACCTACTCCCTGGTGAGGAATGAGGCCTCCAAAAGTGCAAGAGTTGATGTAGCAATTTCCATGGGGGAACCCACTGTGTTCCTCTTTGTCACCCTGTTTATTTTATAACCCTCCAAGGGAGAAGATCCTGCAGAGTTGCAGTTCCTGTTTTCCTTTGTGTGTTAGCAATATAGCCCTGCATAGGGATATCTGGGCTGCAAGGAGTCTATGCAGAAACCCACAATTCTGGGCTCAATTTATGCTTTATACCTTTAGTAGTTGTAAAATGTAATTTGTGTTCTCTTTAGACTACCCAAGTTCTGCAAAGAGGCCTTTGTGTAAACTAGAAGTAGGCCCAGTTGTTGATATTATCTGCAACTGAGCTGTAATTCTCTGCTGCAGCATCTGTCTGCTGTGAAGTGTCACTATCTGTGGCTGAAGGCTCATGATCCCTTTGTCCTCCCAGATCTGGGGGAATCCTCTACAGGAGTGTGCTGTTTTGCAGCAGTGGGAGTTAGTCAGGGCTTGTGCTGTTCATGTTGCAGCACTGCCCAGTTAGAGCTGTGCTGCAGCTGCCATGGGCTGATGTGCATCACTGATCACAGTGCTGGTGTGATGACAGGAAACTTCAGATTTTGGTTCTTATGTTCTCAGGGTCTTTTGAAATGTGAAGCTTGTTAGACCCAGCCCCTAGAGAAGTATGGTGTCCTGGGATGGTGGGGAGGATATTTGGGCCAAACCTGGTCAACTGTTCCCGCAATTCCCTTGTTTTCTATTCCCATTGTATTCAGTGTACAGGCAGTTCTCTGGTTTAAGTTGCATTCCTTCTTTGTCAGTTGTTCTGGTTTTTTTTGGGTTTTTTCCCATCTCAGCACATTTGTACCCTTTTTATATCTTCTCTGTGTAATGCTTCATCCACAACACATGCAGGGATTTATCCTTCATGCTTTTGTTTAACCTGACCTGGTGCTCTGATAGGCAGTGAATTGGCTGTCACCTGTAGTGTTATTTCCATCTGCTCCCCTGTTTGTAGGTAAGACTGACTTTTTCCTTTCTTGCTCCTGATTGAGCTTTCAAATCCATTTCTATTTCTGACCCAAACAGACTGGTCAGTGTCCTGCTGCTGAGTTAATTGTCTTGCTTGTTGGAGTTCCTGCTGTTCATCATCTCCTGATCCCTCCTGACAAACTTCTGCCCAAATTCAAAGACTGACTGCTATTTGTTCTCCTCCTGAGAGTGTTGGCTCTTACTCCCTACCTTCTTTGAACCAACAAAGATAGGATTTGTTTTTGTTGACTTATTTTGGGCTCTCTTGATCAGAGGCTGTGAGTCTCTGGGGCTGTGCACTTGGCTGGCCTTTGCTGGGATCTCTTCTCTTTGAGACACTGCCTTGTTGATCAGCTCAGAGAGAACAGGCCTGCTTTTTCCATCTTGCTGGATATACTCCCATCTCTCTTTTCTGTGTTCCCTACTGTACTTTCAGTCCTTTCATTCTTTGATATGAAAGTGATTTCACTTCAGTTCTGTTGCTTTATGAATCCAGTTTGAAGTAGCCTTAGATGATTTCCAACATTATCTTAATTACTTGTTTATGCTTTGCTGCTTGCTCTGTGACTAGCAGGCTTGTGGACTGAGAGCAATTCTTTTGCCTCAGTTTTGATTAAAGTTCCTCTCCATAAAATAGTCGATTATTTTCTGAAAGCTTCTAATTTATCTCCTACCATCTGTTACACTGTCAAGAAGGGATAAGTTGTGGGAAAGGACAGATGACATTGGGGTTGCAGTTGGGACTGCTACTCCAGTGGTGTTGCCCATTTTAGGACAGCACTAAAGCAGTGTACAGGCATGGTAAGGTAACACGGCACCGGTTCTGGTTTGCCTTTAACACTGAGGCTACAAAGTGCAGCAGTTCATGAACTGCTTCACAAGCAGCCTGGCCATCTGGGAGCTGTGGGAGTTAGCCACCTTGCAGCCATCATGTTAGTTGGTGCTGCTTGTGAGCCAGAACTGTAAGAACAGAAGAAATCTAAGCTCTTTTGTTTTTCTCAGCCTTTCTTTTCCATGGATCTCCCAAATGCTGGATGAGTGTGTCCCTGTTGACAGAGTACAGTCCCAGACATAAGGACATCTGGGTTCTCTTCCTGATTTTCTTGCAGCCTGTGGAGTCTTTATGCCTCAGTTTCCCTAGTACAACATGTCGCTAACAGTAACATTAATGTATTTTCCTGTTTTCAAGTATATTTCCCCCTGCCTTCATCTTCAGACACAGTATTGCAGCAGTATAGTTGTAACATGAGAGATAACTAACAAATTTAAAAAGAAGTGAGGGAAGTCTGGCCTGGCCCACAGCCACACAAATGCCCCTCAGTTTCTTTTCAAAGTGCAGTTCAGTCAGGTGGTGTTTACTCAAAAAGCCTCATTTTCCCCGGTGCATCTGAAGGCAGTTTCTTGAGGGCAGAAGATGCATGTTTGCAGAGAAGTACGTGTTCCCCAAACAGACTGCTGCACTGCAGAGGACACTGCCTAGGCTATTTCTGGAAATGACCATCTTCCTCAAAAGGGTAATGTTATGTGTGGGAAGAAGCACGGTATAGGGCAAGGGGCTGGCATGCTGGGCCCTTGGATCATTTCCTGAGTCTGCTGCCGAAAGGCTGCACGATCTGGGCACGTCAGATGACCTACATGGGTCCTACCACCTGCACATTATATGGTTCCCACCATCTGTACACTGGGGTAATGCACACACTTTTCTAGTCCTATTTTCTGGAAGCAGTGTAGATGTTTTGGAGCTTGTAACTGTTTGAAAGAAGATGAGACTTAAGATCTCAAGTTTTCTAGGTAGATTTGAAAATTGTCTCCTGTGTCTGTATTCTTTTTCTGTGAACCTGCAATGCAGGTACCAGCAACTGGGATACTGGTTCTGATGTGGCCTTGGAAGGGGCCAAGTCCCTGACCATGTAGTGAGAGTCACATATCCTGCTGGAAGTCAGAAGGACAGGGACCACATAGAGAAGTGTTTGTATTTTTCTGTCCTCATTCTTTGTCATGCTCTTCCTTGTTCATAGGAGAGCTTGGAGGTGCCGTGGTGACATTTTTCTTCACCAGATCATGAAATACACGGTTTTGTCAATGTATTAAAAAAAAAAAAAGGCAAGAATCTGTTTACAAGAAGTTCAAACTCCCTTGCATCATGGATCACAGATAGGAATCTTGCCTTGATGAAGGCAAAAAATACAGTTTTTCCTGACACGTGAGAATCTACCTGAATTGTCCAAGTCCTAAATTGTTACAGAAGATGTTGTCTGCTGCATGTCCAAGGCAGATGGACTAGGGTTTCTCTACTGAAATGGCTAAGGTACTTCACCAAGTGAATATACGTCAGCTTTTGTCTCTGATCTGTGTGTACCAGCCCTTTTTGACATGGTTAACTGTGGGCTGGGAAGAGAAGGAAGTGGTTTCTGTAGGACTTTTGCTCACTTGTGGCAGAAGTTAAAAGGCCGACAAATGGAGCAATTAATACCATGCTGGAGAACTTGCTTCACTCTTGGCTGCTGTCAGCTGCCCAGTGTCCAATCAGCAAGTCCCTTTCAGGCCAGCTTGTTATGGGAGACCCCAAAGTGTCTATTCCTCACACTGATTTTTTCCCAGATACAAACCTGGGGTCTGGGCTGTGGAAGTGCTGGTGGTGCACAGCCACAGGGGGCACCAGCAGCACTTGTGCTTAGAACGTGTAGTGGCCCAGAAAACCAGGTCCTTGGGGGTCTTCACAGAGCTGCTCAGAGGGACATAAAGATGTGTGGTGGTGCGCGGGACCACCGCAAAGATGCAATTCTGATTTCTCTCTTTCTTAGCTTCTAGTTTGGAAAGTGAGGATGCTTGACAATAAACGTGCTTGTGAACAGCCCAGCCACTGCTCTCGGTGAGCCTGTTAAAAAGCCTGTAAGGAAAGCACCAGTTCTGTATTCAGAGCAGGGCTTGGCTTGAGGCCACGGGTTGAACAATGAGGAGAAAACAAAATATTGAATAGCTGCTTGTTCAGCAAACCCAGTTCCTCTTGGCCGTGCAGGGCCCTGCATGAGGACAGTTTCCCCCTAGCACTTGGGGCTAGGACAAGCGTGTAGGGTCTCAGGTGGTGCAGGAGAGAGCCCACACCAGCACACTTGCTCCCAGCACAGTGGGGAGGGAAGCCAGCTGGGGACTTCTTTGCTGGCCCCAGACTGCAGCACTGAATGCAAACAACATTCCTGCTGTTATTTTGCCTGGCTTGGAAAACCTTTCCCTGCAGAGTGCCACCTTGTGCTGCTTATTAGGATGTTAGTCTGGTTTGGGGGAGCTCAGCTCTGGAGCCGGGATAAACTCGTCGTGCTCAGCAAGGAGGAGCTGTCTTCCTGCTGTTTTCTCCTGTGTGCTGAAAAAGCAGAACATGCACCAACAGAACAGTGTTGCTTCCCAAGCTGAGGGTTATGTATGATATATCTGTTGTTTGAGTTTTATCAGTAAATTAATATGGCTTTGTCTTTGGCTCCCATTTTTGATTATTCTCTGGCACTTTGCACAGTGGTGTTTCAGAGTTGGGTTAGCCTGCTTGGCAGACAGTGGGCAAAATAGCAAGGCTGGTTTAGGTTTGGGTTGTTGTTGGTTGTGGGCTATTTTCTCACTTTCCCACTTACACTTCACAATGATTACGTGATTTTTTGGGGGTATTTGACCCAAGAATCAGATGGCGTGTGTGTTCTTGTTAGCTGTCTCTGGGATGCCTGAGAGCAGCTACCTTATCCTGGGGTTCAGGGAACCCAAATTAAGTACCCTGCTCTGCCACAGGTTTCTTGTCTTTCTTGGGGACATTATTTATAATTTCTGTGTTGGTGTTGTCCCCCTGCATAAAAAGTATTATGGAAGAATTAATTTTGAAATGTTGCAAACAGAAATAATGATTATGGGGAGCAGGCACCAAATTGAGAGGGGCTATGAAAATACTGGAGATGACTTTAAATATATTTACTTCTTGAAGGAAAGCATGCAGTAGACTTTTAAAACTTGTTTTGACTGAATCTTGCAGGAGACTTTCACAATACTGTGTAGAAACCCAGAGATAGGTGACTTTCTACAGTTGTGAACCACGTGGAAGAGCTCTCTTCCGCTCTTTGAGCTGAAAACAGACTGTGGGGCTGTTTCTCCTTTTCCAAAGATGAACAAACATGAACAGATGCCAGTACGGCTGCATTCCCTTCTCTGTTGGAGATGGAGAATGTGAACTTTGGAAAGGGTCTGGCTTGATCCTGGGAAAACAGCTTTGATCAGAGCCTTAGGAGGAATCTGATACCATGTCCATCTAAGAGCGACAGAAAAACTAGCGAGAGTTTGGGGCCAGGTTAATCTGGTGCATCTCCACTGACGTCAGTGAGAAGGTGAAACAGTCTGTTCTGTCCCCTCACCTCAGCTCCTTGTAGAGAAGAATTTGCTCTGGATCTCAAGGCCAGACAGTGTAGGGATCATGAGGTAGTAATGGCTTAAGATAATTTTCGTCTCTGGTATTGCTTGGAAGGAAATGTTTTGCTAGATTTGCTGATATGCAAGGCTGAGGTCATGGTCTTGTTAGACTTGAGGCTGCTCCTTGCAAAGGGCATAAGAATGGCAGCAGAAGGACTCCTGCTCCGGCTGTGCCATCTTCTGTTCAGCTGCATCCTGCTCCTCCTCACTGTGGAGCTCATGGCAGTGTTGGGTACCATAAGCTGCTGTGTTCCCAAGGCTCCACTGCAGCTCTCTGAGGGCCAAACTTCTGGGCCTTACAGAGGTAAAGTGGGCTCACAACTCCCTTAAAAACAGTCCTTGAGCAGCTCTATCTGGGCAGGAAGAGTTAACTCTTGTGCAGCCATCATTTATCTTGCCAGGGGGCTGGAAACCTCACATGCTGCTACTGGTGAATGTTCTTTGTGGGCTTCCCAGGCTGGCCTCTGCATTGGCTTCATAGGCTACTATGGTGTTGATCCACTTGAAACCCAGGCAAAACACTGGGACTGAACATTCTTCAGCCAGTAAGTTCTGTTTTGTGGACACAGATGGATTTAAAATGTAAAAAAGCTGTTGATCACCTTTCTTTTCCATGATTTTGTTTCGTCATTTTTGAGGAAGAACTTGCATAAAAGAGAGCAGTAGTGTAGTTCACTGGTTTCAGAAGGGTTGGTTGTTCTTGGCTTGGGGAACAGAAGAAGGCATCTCCTGCAGGAGAATTTAGTGGCCCAGTGAATGGGTGTCAGCAGAGCCAGAAGGTGGGAAGGGTCTATAAAATGAAGAAAAATGAGTTTGTATGTGGTGTGATGATGCATAAGCAGGAGAAGTAGCTGAACCTGACTGAAGACAGAAAGCAGTTGGCCTGGTCTGCAGATGGATGTTCTTGTTTTGCTAAACATGATTCAGGTAACTGTACCCTAATTTTCGCAAGATGTTGGGATATTTATTTCCTTATTAAACTCTTGATAAAGCTGAGTGGGGTGAGTGAATTTGGAGGAGAAGCACTGGGTCTGTTTAGGCATTAAGGACGTACTGTAAGAGGCCCCTTACTTAAGGCCAGCAGCACCTCCTGAGACAACAGTATTATCTGTTGTGGTAGGGATGGAGCTCTTGGAGTCCTGGACTTCTCTGGAGCCAGGAGCTGGTGCCAAACACAGACAGGAAGGTGATCAGGTTCAAGAGAGATGACAGGAGCCTTGGGTCTAAATGCCATCTGTGTATTGCATAGGACAAGGGCTCTCAAGTGCTATGTTTTCCCCGACAGAAAATAGTTACCTCACTGAGAACCCAAACCAAAATGCAGATATTCTGCAAGTGCATGTATTGGGCCATTTATCAATAATAAATGTATAAACCAGAAAGGTCAGCTGTGTTTAATGTCATGTGGCAGCTTTGTGATTTTAATTACAGTAAAAACCCCAATGACAAATGAATTCAGTGCTCTTTAGAGCTTGTTCCTCCCTAATGAAGTTAGTTGTGTTGCCTTATCTGTGCTTGGGCGAAGTTTGGCTGCCTCTGCCATGGTAGGAGAGATTTTATTTAAATAAAGAAAATGGGGTAAAGTGCAAATTACTTGCAGATCCTCATTTGCTGAAGGACTTCAGTGTAGTTTTAATGTTTCAGCAACACCTTGTTACTGTGTTGGATAGCAAGGTTGCAGGCAGAATCACTGTAACTGGCACAAAAAGGTTGTTACATCTGACCTTAAATTAGAATGACTGACAATTGCTGCTTCCTTCTTTCTTCCTGTTTTGTATGCAGTTTCAGGTATCTGGGGTAAATTGGGATAAACTTGAGTTTGTCAACTTTTTGTTGCTTAAAATCTTGACAAGGACTGCTCTGCTATTTTCGTTGTTGTTTGCTTGGCTCCTTTATGTTAAGCTTTTAAAACTCATTCTTGATCTTTTTCCAAACTGTTTTCAAAATGTAGTGAGCAGGATTCTCCTCATTAATAACATTTCTTCAGTTTTTAGTAGTTATCAGTTTGGGTGTTTTAAATTGACTGGTAAAGAACTGACTGCTATAGAAACTTGACTTTTAAATGAGGACCCTGCAGACGGTTTGTGCTTGAGCTACTTTTAAATTGCAGTTGGTGTTTTGAGCAGTGCCAGTACATGTGCTTGGGCTTTTGTTTTCCCCTCTGAACATGTCCATACCTGCCTGGCTCTGGTTTCAGCTTTGCAGGTTCTGCTTGCCCTGTCCACCTGACAGCAGGGATGTGAATTCCCCTGGTTTGTGGTCCATGCTTGACAGCAGTGTCCTTGTTTCACTGGGTGACAGGCTGTGGCTGACAGTCAGCAGCAGCACAGCAGCATCACACTGAGCACACTGCAGACTTGCTGTTGTAAATCCAGAGTGTTCCCTGAGTTTTGGTGATAGTTTACAGCTGTGGTGTTCATCCTGTACCCATCAAAAAGCTGGTGATGGTGCGCAAGGATGAGGCCTTGATTTCAGTCTGCTGATAGTCTCCAAGTTCTCAGTTGATGATAAGACCAGCTCATGTAAAGAGATCCAGTTACATTTGTTTCTCTACCTATTTAAAAGACTTCTTTTTCTGAATCATATCAGTAGAGGTTCCTCCACTTTTTTCCACTTCGCTGACAGCACTGTCCTTGTTTAACGCCAAATAAATCTTACTAACATGTGCAACCCAAAGATGAGGGGTAGAAACTAATCTTTAGATTAGAAGCTATAGAAAATGAACTGAATTATGAACAGAAGAGAGAGGGTTTTTTCCTTTTATGTGTTGTCCGAGCAAAAAGAAACTGTTGCAGAAAATATGAATTTGTGAATGGTAATAGTGAGGAGCGGTGCTGGCCTTTTTTCCTAAATTCAGGTGAAATAAAAAATTAAAACTTTTCCAAATGCTCCCCAGTGAGACTAAGCAAAACATAGGCAGGTATGAGAAGAAGCCTCCCTGCAGGATTCATTCAATGCTGCTGAAATTCTTTCATTTGCATTCAGCTTCAGTGGGAAGGTGTTCAGTGGGTTGCATTTTTTTTTCCTTGCCACAGACGTGGTTAAAAGTCATAGCGTATATTTCCTGACTTGGTGAAAAGCCTGTGACCTCTCTCAGTTGTCTTGTTCATCAGAAGGCAGATAGGTAATAAACAGTCTCCTGTGTGAGAAGAGTAAGGAGAACCTGCTGTTTTAATTTTGTTCACAGCAGTGGGCCAAACTTTGTTCTTTCAGTGCTGGCCTTGGTAATTGGCTCGATATAATATAGGAATTCAAGCCATTGCATATCTTTGGCCTTCTAACTGCTAATGTCATAGCCAAGAAGAGTGCACAGTCTCCTGCAGGAACATACAGTAAATAAGAAAAATAAGCATGTTTCAAGCTACATACTGGCAGTGGTTTTAAAGGGTCTCAGCTCAGTCCTGATGGGTTGATTTGGATCCAAGTTGCCTGGACAAATGGATTTTGCCAGTTTAGACTCCGCGGACATGTGGGTTTGATTTGGGAGGTTTTCTGGACTAAATATTATGTTCATGTTTCTGGTACCTGGGAACCAGAATGAAGACATCCACTACTTTTGGGAGGGAATTTGGGAGTTTCCTCAGCATGAAGAGTTTAACTGTAGTGTGCCTTGCCTTTAGAGTATCCCATGTCCTGCTGGGCAGGGTGGCTTGCACAGGTATATGGTAACATTTTGGTTTTCCTCTACTCTCAGCCATAATCAGCTAGGACTCATTTACCTTGTTTTTTGCAGACATCCATGGTTTATTCGTCATTTTCAATGAGATTCTAACACCTGTTAGGCACTCCTCCTTCCTTTTTTTGGAGAAGCATTTAATTATCACAGGGTTTCCCTTGGAGCACATCCTCCATTCAGTTCCCTAATTGTAGAAATCTCTGTGGGATTCTCCAGATGGGGGTTAGAGGATAATCTTCTCAGAGCTCCGGAAGAAATGTGATGCCAAATTAGAGAAAATAGATCCTTTTTATTAAGCTCTTGGGTTCTTTTTACTCTTATTTTAAGGTGACCTTCTGTTAAAGAGAAGTGTTGGACAAATGGCTATCCTTTTAAATAATCCTCAACACCCTTACCTGGGTTAGATTAGAAATCCTGAATGGATTTAAACTTTTTTTGCCGCTCATTCTGTCATCACAGAGGCAAGGAGAATGAACTTGCCTGTTTCCCTTTTGTTTCTAGTTTCATTTTCAAGTTGCAAAGCTCTAAATTAAGGAATGCTGGCAGTGTGCTTGGTGTGGTGGGCAGGTGTAAAGACAAAGCCCCTCCTTTGCTGAGTGTTACAGTACCACTTTGTGGGTCACTTCGCTGCATGCTGGTGTTGTGGCGGTGCTGTTCCCATCCCCAAGGGGTTTCCAGACATCCTAAATGTGCTACACAGTGCCACTGATGTTTGCAAGAATGGCAGTACTGGCCATCCCATTTGGTGCCCAAATGCTGGCCATGTCTTCTTCTGCTAAGTTGGCTAAGTCTGACATGTGACGGCTGAAGGGCTCCAGGGGCTGTCCCTGCAGAGCCAGTTCTGCTGGAAGGTTCCCATGTATTTGATGTGCACTAATTAATGCTCCACGAGCTCCTGTGTTAGCAGATGATACCGATATTTTTACAGGGTGAATGAAGAAACTAAAGCTCAAAGAAACATAACTTCAGTCCTGTACTGAGTTGGTGGCAGAGCCAGAAGGAATCTGGAAGTGACAGACTCTGGTCCCCTGTTCTAATCATCACCTCTCTTTGGGATTTTGTGTGCATTTAAGTCTCTAGGGAACATTTTCTTTAGCAGTAAGAGTGCCAGCTTTTGCACTGCAGGGAAGGAACTTCTTGTCAGCAAGGAAGATGAGGTTATAGATTTTAATGTATGTAGTTGGTTGGCTTTCCACTGTGATGTGCCACTGGGGATGCGTACAGCTTGCAGCAGTTGAACTTTGGTGCTCAGAGGTCAAAGGTGGCTAATCCAAAATTTTTTTTATCTTCCAGGTCTACGCACAACGAACTAGAAAAGAACCGGTAAGTAGCTAATGAGCTGAATTCTAGGAAATGCAAACCTGGTGAGTGTAATGTGCTTTGCCCTTACCCATGCAGGTGCTGTTTGATCAGCTTAGACAGCTGTGAGTGACCACACTGCATCATGTCGTTTTAAAAGTTGGGGGGAAGACAAAAAGATCTTAAAAAGAAGCTTTGTTTTTGGCTGGGTTTTTTTCCTCTCTCTCTGAAAAGGCAAGAAGTGACCCAGTTTTGTGACTAATCTGTATGCAGAGTAAATACTGTTCTTCTCCTGACACAGTGAAATCTGATTGGGGCACTTTCCATACATGAGGTTGCTACGGGATCAGGTTTCTTGGGCGCTGGGTACTCTGTGTTACCATGAACTGAAAGGCAGAGCCCTGTGCTCTGCACCCTCTCCCCCACCCTGCACTGGGCTGTGATAGTCTCTGTAGCACAGAAGAAAATACCATTGTCCAGAGGCTCAGAGGTCTGGCTACCAGCGCTCCTGCAGAGACTCTTCTAACCTGTTCTAGGATTGCGCCTGTTTATCCTTGAATCTGATGTTTTAGCAAGCCCTGCAGTTTTGTTACTTGGCTGGCTCTGCTATATGACTCAACCCTTTTGTAACAGGAGTTAAAGTAAGATAAATACCATTGAGACAAGGGGAGCTAGTTCACACACAGATCAGATTATCGCCTTCCATTCAGGATGCTATAGTTAAGGTTGTGTCAGGGTTTCCATTATACACTTATCTTGGCTCTTCTGTGGGATTTTAGGGGGGCTGAGGGTGGGTGTCTGTGTTTTTTGTGGCTGCTGTAACAAAGGCGGTGCTCTGGCCAGCTGCCCCTATGAAGAAACCCCTAGGGTGGGAGGGAAAGCTGAGTCTAAATAGGCCGATTGCCTCCTCTTCTCTCTTAGCAGCCATCATTTAGCAAGGGATGGAAGGACTGTGAGGACCAAAGACACACAGAGGCTTTGAGCCAAGTGTGTATTTTCATTCAGACAAGATCTTCCCATGTGGCTTCAAGAGAACTGGAGCTGAGTACCTTGTGATTTGTGTTGCCCTCAGTTTCCCCCACATCTGCCTCTCCCTGGCAGCAGCAGTGCTGGGAAGCAGCTTGGCCTTTGCATGGTGTGGGTGTTTTCTTCCAGCCTGTGCTTCTACCTCCTGGTATCTACGGAGTTGCCATGGTCTTGTCTCTCTGGGTTGATGCAGGGAGGGGTTTTTATTTGGATTATGTTGCTCCCTGATCTTCAGCCTCTCCAGTACCAGGCTGAGCTGTGTTGAGGAGTGTTGGCTTCTGGGTTTTCCGGTGTTCTCTCCAGTTCTATTTACCAGTGAGGGAAATAAAATGCAATTACTGGGTCTGACCCAGAACTGAAGGTGCTTTTTTCTCCATGACAACAGTAAACCGTCACTAATCTTCAGTGTGCTTATTTGCATATCTAATTGTTACTGCAAATGCTGCTTGCACTCAGTACAGCTTTAGAGCAGAGCTGTCTCCACCTTTCCCTGTACAAGCCTTGTCATATCACACTGGCCAAGTTTGAATGGGTATGTGATCATCTTCTAGCCTGAGGGCAGGCAGCAAAACTTTAAACTTCGTGTGGGTGAGATCTTAGCAGCCAGTATTACATACTTATTGTCCAGCTAAGGACTTGCATGGACTGATGGGGTTGAGATGTGCTGGGTATCAGCTGTCTGTGTGAGTTGAGGAAGTTTCTGCCTTGATTCCCTATGTTTAACTGAGGACAGTAATATTATCTGAGATGGGGATACCATAAGAACTGACTATTGACTAGCATGTCAAGAAGTGTTACTCATGAGAAGAGTGTTATTACCTGAGCTTCCCTTATGCCACCTTTTCCTGAACACTGACAAGGTGTTTGATTGCTGCAGAATTTGTCTTTCTGTTCTCAGTTAGTGTAATATCTCCATCTTCCTCTCCTTTTGTCTCAGTTATTCTCCTTAGTTCCCACCTGCTCCAGGCTGAAGATTCCTAACCATCAGCCTTCTCAGCAAGGTCTTTCCTTCAGGGCTTCCCATTCTGGGGCACTGTATTCCAGGTCTGTCTCAGACATGGTTTTACAAGCCTTTGGTTTTCATCCTTCTGGGAAGGGCACACATTTGATCACACTAGGTGCTCTGTACAGGCAAACTCCTTTATCTGGGAACTTTGGTCAGGAGTCTGGTGTTCCTGGTTTGGGATTGTCTGTCCTTTGGTGCAGATGCTATGGCCTGATCAGCTACTCACATCTTCAAACACAGCTAGATGCTGTGGTGCCTTTGCTGTGTTGGCAGTGTTCATTACCAATGATTTGGGCAGCAAGTTTCATACTGGAAGCATTTATTGTCAAACTCCACAGTGTGTTTTGTGAGGGAAGGGGATTGCTTCCTGTGTTCCTCAGCACCGTGTTTAATTTGCTGTGTTGTTAAGTTTGTCAGTGTCTCCTGACTTAACTGTTGCAAATATAAAAGCCCTGATACTAATGGCTTTGTGGCTGACAGGTGCTCATTTTCCCTATTATTTGAGATTATTCCTTCTGAATCTCACTGTTATCTCCATTATTGACACACACTATAATTTTCAAAATTGTCCACTATTAGGTCTCTGACTCTGTTTTTTTTCCCTTCTTGTCTGTGAACAGCAGTCTTCTTATGTTCAGTTAAATTTTGGTTTAACCCATTCAACAGTTACACAGAGTTTCTTTCAAGCAGTAGCAAGAGAATATTAGTAAAATGAAATGCTCTTCTTTTCGAATATGTGATTTAACTTTGACTCAATATTGCAGAGCTGCTGATGTTTTAATGTGTACCTCTTTAATGTAAAAAAACCCCATTAAAATGTATTTTAAAATATTAAAGCAATGTTTTAAGTTCTACTGCTTGAAAATATTTCACTCCGGAACACTCCACTGATTCTGCTAAGGAGCTATTTGATTTGGTACCAAATATTAGCTGTAATATTTAAATTACTCTTCTTTTGGTTTTGATTTGTTTTTTTTTTTATTTGTAAAGATTGCAGTGACATTTGTGTAAGGGACTTCGTTTGTTATAAAAGATTAAAGTTAATTTATAGTTATTATCTGTCATTAATCCTCACACTGAAAAATTGTTTGTGCTTTTTATTTAATGGGTATGTGTTTCAGTTAATCTCTGCTCAGGATGAGTCATAGCTTGCGTTTAAACAAGAAACCAGCATTCTTCTTATCTGCTGCAATACGTAACTATAATGATACTTTTTAGTCCTTTAACATGCCTACTAAAAAACCTGATGTGTAAGCAACACTTGATCATTTTCTGAAAGAAAACAAGATAAAGCATGTGACTGAAAGGTGAACTTTGCAAGTGTAATATTTTCTCAAAAAGGATAACAAATGAAATTCAGGCTAAAGTTAAATGTTGTGTGTTATACACATAGTGGTGTTAGCTGTTGTCTGTGAACATTTTAGAGACATGCCAGTGTTGGGAGGATGTGGTCAGTGTGGTGTTAAGGGAAGACACAGAGCTCTGAGGTGACTTCCTACTGCTCTGTGAAGTGGCAGTTCTGGTAGACCAACACAGTGGTGGTGTCTGTCAGAAAACTGATGTCTCCTAACAGAACAAGAAAGAGTTTTGTAGTGTGATTAAAGATTTAAAAAATAAAAACCAAAAAAGACCACCAGTATTTTTCTGTATATCTTACATTGTTCTATTAGGTTTTGATGATAATTGCTTTGTAACACAGCAGAAGGAAGGAAAACAAAGCTGGATAAAGAATGGTAATTGGGTAAAGAATGAGTTATTAGGGCATATTTTTCTTATGGTAACAATAGTTCAGTTCAAACAAAAGATAGATCCAAGAAGAGAAAGAGACCTTGGGATCACTGAAAATAGAATTTTCTGAAGATCTTGCAGAATCTGTGGCTCTGCAAAAGTACATCATTTAGAAAGAAAAAGGAAAAAGTCTAAAGGAGACAAACTTCTAAACCAAATCACTAAAAGTTTGTTCCGTGTAAAAGCACAGAGTGAAGTGGTGTAACATCCTTTCTCTCTGATATCTTTTGAGATGATCAGAAGCAAAGAAGACAAACATAGCAAGGATCGAGTACTGTGGTTTTTAGCCTGACTCTTACTAGAATCCCCCATCTTCAGTGGTTCCTCACCCATTGTTTCTTTGATGTGAGAGACTGGTTATTGCAGAGTGGTTCTCCAAGGCAATTTCTCACCCAGAGCTGACTGTTGTGCTCGGGTGCATATCTGAGGTAGTGGATAAGATAAAGGAAGAACACTACTGATGCTGAGGAGAGAACCATGACCTGGGTCAGGTTGCACTGAAACATGGGGGCCTTCTGGGGCTCTGCAGCATTTGCACCATTTGGTTCTGTTTCTTTAGGACAAGGGCTTTGAGTGTGTCTTAGGAAAAGCATTTAATGTAGGGCTTTTAAACAGTGCAGACAAGCTGTCTAGGCTGGAAAAGATAGAGGGAAGGGAAATGAAAGTATAGTGAATCCTTGCTGCTCTGAATAGACAAGGATGATTGTGCTTTTGTAGTGCTATATATACTTGCCAAGGCAATCTGATCAGTGTTTGTCTTGAACCAACTAATCAATGTAGTGTTGAGTTCAGTGCTATTTATCAGGAGAGTTGGAACAAGAAACTAATCCAGTAAATTTCATTTGTTCTCTGGAGTGGGCTTTGTTTTCATGCTAACGTCATGTAGCAAACGTTGACAGTACATATTGTTTTCCTCATTAATAAAACTTGGAACCTGTGATGTTCCCTGCAGCAGTCAAACCATGTCCAACACAGCTGAGCATGCATCTTTCTTTGACACATCCAAAGGTCAGAGCATGCACTGATCCAACTTGCTCCTTGTGGGAGCTGTAGCTGAACCCTCCTGTCTCCAAGGCAAGCGTGGAACAAGAGCTGGAGGTAGTTAGCTGTCTTCAGCTCTGTTGTTTGGATGACAGATGCCTCTGTTTTCAGCTGGGACTAACAATTTTCAACAGACCTGCAGCATGTTCCTCTATTTTAGGAGATCTGGATAACTTATTACAGTGGTGTTCCTGTTTCTGCTTAACCTGGAGAGGGTGAACTGGCGGTTTTTGGAGTCAGGCTGTCAGAGAGCTGCTCCTTCTGGATACATTCAGGCTCAGCCAGTGTTATTTAATGTCAGTTTGCCTTTTGCTATTTCTTTGCATTGCTCTGAGAACTCACCAGTCACTGGTGTAACACTGGGAAAGGTCTCTGGCTGACCACCACACTTGCTCATGCAAAGTGCCTCCGTGGGCAGAAGCAGCATTTTGGTTCACTTACAACTGAAAGTCTGCAAAGGCTTTATTTCACACTGGCTGGGCTGCTGAACATTTTGAACTCTGAGTACAGCTGCTGCAAAGGGACAGTTAGTCTCCATGCCAAGATTTGAAGGAAACAAAATGATCCACATTTTATTGGAAGTCCTTTAGTACTGCTCATATAGGAATTTCTAGTTTCAATATGATTTATATTTTATTCAAAGCAATGCAGTGAAGAATGTATGCATGCCTGTCTTCCTTTCTGCTCCCAGATCTCTGCGTCTCCCATAGGAATCCAATAACTGTTGAAGAAAGAAGAGGAAAAAGAACAATACTACTATTTTGGATAAACTGTCACAAAGAAAAATGTTTTTGTTTCAACAACGTTGCACAATAAAATCACTGTTATAAGCCATTTTTCAGAAACAGATATTTATCACAAAGCCCTTCTCAACTAAGATGTGTTTAGGGGCACTTTCTGATGTGTTTTTCTCCCGTGGTGTAGAAAGAACTGTCAGCACAATCTGCTTGGCCTTGTCATAATGGTCTGATGCTGAGAATCCTTTCATCGTCCTGCCTCCCATAAGGGAGACTTGAGAGGAAACCCCCATCTTTGAGAGAAACATTCTCTGCAGTCTGGTCTCTGCACCAAATCAGAGGTCACCAGTCTGATTTGGAGTGCATCATTGCCAGCTGTGGTTCCTGAATCTCTTCCCAAACTTGCATCCTCCGATTGCTACTTGGGTGCATTGCCACAATTTTCTTTCAGGCTGAACCCTCTCCAGTTCTGTGTATTTCTGGCTGTCCTCAAAAAATTATAAAGACTGGGCAAATGCCCTCTGTGTTCAGTGAGCTTGGACCTCTGACCCCAGGTAGGAAGTCAGGCATTCAGATCTCCTGGCTCCATTTTCAGTCATGTTATGGCTCTGTACTTATCATCTCTTTCCTAAATGGATCTCTGGAGACTTTGCAGGATTTTTTTTCCCCCCCCCAGGGTGGTCTTTGAGGTGCTGAGAGCCAGAAATCCTGATGCAACAACGTTTCTTGTTCAAGTGACTAACATTGCTCATGGGCCTGCATGCATTGTTAGCTAAAAGCCAATTGGGAATTTCTGCTGTGGGGAAGATGAGGTAATAGGAATATAATTTTGAGACAGATCACCTGTTAACGACAAGTTTCAGGACCTTGTACTCTTGGGGCAGAAGTTGGAGTTGTATGTGTTGATCTACATCTGGTACATGTAGCAATCTAGACTGTGCAGACTCGTAATAACCAAAGGAAGTGGGATAGGAAATGAAGGAAAGAAACTCTCATTCTCTTTTCTGTATGTGGCCCATTTTTACCAAAGTATCACAACTTTGAGAACCTCTAACCTTGTATTCCAAGGGAGGATGGGAAGAGTGAGATGCCCCCAGGTGTCTCCTGGTGTGACCTCTACCAGATGAGAGGCAGAAACATGCATAGATCCGGTGCCTGGATGAAGAAAAGGAGCAGGGACAAGTTTGCATCTACCCAGTCCTTTGCTTCATTGATCCACATCTCCGGCCAGTTGCTTGCCTCTTCTCTCCTTCACACAAGTTTACCACATCCCACCTTCCTTCAAAACTTCATGCTCAGTCCTTGTGTCCCTCTCAGTGTCCTTCTGTCCCCTCAGTGTTGGCCAGGGCCAGGAGGTGCTGCATGACACCTTCTCCCATCAGAAAAGAGAAAAAGGACACAAAGTGGGGGCACATTTGCTGCTGTGAGCGGCAGCAGTATGGTCTAACTCCTAGTTTTGGGTGCTGTGATGGTAAATGCAAGTGTGTGACAGTTGTTAACAACCTTGTCTGGGAAAGGGGAGAAAGGCTTCATCTTGCAATTGCTGTGGTTCTTGCCTGGCTGCAAATGGTGCTGGTCACCCCAAGTAGTTTGCGTAGCTGCGGGCAAACAGACCTCACAGATTTCCTCCCAAACAGTGCATGAGAAAACCATAAAACAATTAAATAGGCAATGTGCAACCAAGGGTCAGGAATTCTCCTCACATGAAACCAGTGGATAACATGGACAGGGCTAAGTCAGGACCATGGCAGAACATAGCAGTAGATGGTGTAATCTACCAGCCTTCCTTCTGTCCTTCGGAGTTTAAATTTATGTGGAAATACAGATCATCTCTGCCTAGTGCACTTTGTGGTTGTTCCTTACAGTGCTTGTGCAAATTTGGAGTATCCTGTTTTTCAGAGGTGAAACAGACTTGAGTCTGTTAGATGCAGGCTGAATCTCATATAAAGGTTTTGGATTTGTCTGAGTCTGGAGGAATGCAGAGGAATCCTTGCATGAGTCAGGTTTTCAGCCCAATGTTCCATTAAGAAAGCCTAGGGGCTGTGTTTTGAAGCTATACTTTATGGGTACACTGCTGCCTGAGCATCACTTCCCATTAGCCATGTAATAAGATTTTCTGTCCCTCCTGCCTGTTAATTATTTACCTTTTGAGAGTACATTCATAAAGCAACATGACTTATTTAGGGAAAAGTGAAAAGCTTTTGCAAAGGATGGATGATTTTTTCTCTTATTTTTTTTGCCCGGGAGTTGAGTACCTTGTAAGGCTCAGGAGGAAGAACAGATTGCTGTGAATGGGAGATTTTGCAAATGAGCATGTTCAGCTCACAAAAGGTGAGGCAGGAAAGGGGATGTAGCAGTTACAGAGTGATCTTGTAACTGTCTGTACAAGGGTTTCTGCACAGGAGGGGCTGAGGGAAAGAAGGAAGATTGGTAGAGAAAAGCTTATTCATGAAGCCACCAGTGGAAACAGGACGTGAGTTTGAAGTGCAGCGTTACTTTCATAGAAGCAGATTCTGTGCATTGTATCAGTGGGTTCCCACATGGTCCAGGCTGATAGCAGTTCCTATGGTAAGGGTGTGGCTTTTATCGTGGTAGCTAGTAAACAGCTGCACAAAATTTAGTCATGCTTACAAAGTCAAGTGCAGGCTGCTATCTCTGGGTTGTCTGGTTGCTGGGCTAGGGTGGAATATCTAAAAGCGTCTGAATCATTTAGAAGCACAGCTCTTAATGACTCTCAGATGAATACTTGCTCCTTCACATGGGCAGTTGTTGCTCCTCTCTAGTTGTCTCTACAGTGCTGTAGTTATGCCAAGTCATTTGAGGAGCAGTGCCAAGGCTTCCTTACTGTCCAAGACAGCAAATAATGCAAAAACAAAATGAGGGCATTTGATAGACACTGCTCTTCTCGGGATTAAGTGTGTTTGTGGTAAAAGGGCAAGAACCCTTCTACATGGGTGAAGGCTGGCAAAGCCGTGCAGCCTTCAGGAGGGGTATGTGGAAAGGTAGTTGATGCCAGACTTGATTTTGCTGCTTATTTGTGTATGGGTAGATCTCCGTGTGAGCATCCCAGGAAAGAAAAGGAACAAAACAGGAAGGTTCAGAGGTGAGATCAGCCCTGAGGAGCCCACTGTGGCTGTCACTAGCCTTGAAGAAGAGCCTGGTCAGTCAAGAGTATTCCAGGACCTGACAACAGGAAGCTGCCAGCATTTCCATGTTCCTCTCCGCTTTCCTCTCAGAGCTGGATTGTGCAGGAGGGATTGCTTTGGCTCTCCCAGGAAGTTCTGGGCAATGTGTCCTCCGCATTTTCCTCTCAGGAGAGACATTACAGTGCTACTTCAAGACACAACCTGCTGAACAGTTGGGGTAATTCATTCTAATTCCACATGGCCAAAGCTCAGCCCTTAGATGGGAATTGTTCTGCTCCTTCTGGAAACTCAGTGAAATTGTTCAAATGAGTCATTCTAAAAGGAGGAGCGGTGCAGCAGGTTTATTGTAGAAATCAGAGGCTGAAACAGAGGTTGCTTTGTATCTCCCGTGTCTTTTATTTCCACCTCTTTGGCCTTGTTCCCTGGGGTGGGTTGAGTTGTGGGTTGCCCAGTCAGATTTTGCCCAGCTGTGTGGGAATCTTCCATACTAGTTTGGAAAATACCATTCATTAGCTACACTCCGGTAACGTCAGGAGGCCAAGTGTGGGGCGAGTACGCGTGTTTGCCCAGATGCACGGTTACGTGCAAGCACACACAAAGAGCTTGCAGTTAAAATCTACGTGCTCTTCTCTTTTTAACAGGGGAAGACAGCCCCAGCTGTGTATACAGCTTGGTGTTTCCCTTTGATCTGTGTTTGTTTCCAGTGTTTCTCACAGAGTGGATCCTGGCGCTCCTCAGAGCTGTCTGCCCTTTTCCAAGTTTGCAGCTGTGTAACTGCACACAGTGAGGCTTGCTGGGGTGTAACTGGTTTCAGCAGTTTGGGGTGGGGGGTTCCTCTTGCCTGCAACCCCTCCTGTTGTTTGCTTTGCTCCTGGCCTTTCCTTGCCAATGTGCACTGCAGGGAGCTGTCTCGTTCTGCTAATGGAAACAGTGCCTTGCAGATGCCTCAAGATCCTCCCTTTTACTTTGCCCGCCTGCTCTCACACGTATGGCATTAATGCCCTTTGCTAGCTGCAGCTGCCACTCTGGAGCAGATCTTCTGCTCTGTCACCAGTTCAAACCTCAGAGAGGTTACTGGAGACTCGGCACTCTGCCCCTGCAGCTGGCTCAGGCCCTGTACCTAAAGGATGGCAAGAAACTCTGTTCTTCAGATTTCTGTGGTTTCTTAAGTTTCTGAAGCTGTCAGAGTCGGGGCTGAGAAGGACCTGCAGTGCTCATTTGGTCCCCTCACCCCAAGGCAGGATAATCTAAAGCTCTTCTGGCAGGTGCCAATCTAGCATGGCCTTAAAAGCATTGGACAGCAGGATTGCAGAGGGAAACAGTGCAGCTTATTGCCCTGGTTAACTGTGGTTACTGTTAGAAAGTTTTGTCTAACATCTGACTAAGAAGAAAGTGATTTCAACATTGTCCTAGGGAAGAAAAAAAGCTGAATGCCTCTTTGAGTGTGAAGGAGAGAGTCCCAAATGCTGAATATAGCAGTCAACTTTCATGGCAAGAATCACTTTGTTAGACCCTCGAAGTATGCTGAGGAGTTCTGGCTGAGATAGGCAAATGTGAGGAACAAGAAACATTCATCTTTTCTTTTTCCAATGCATGCGTTTCCCATTTCACCTAACCCAAAGAGCAAATTTGATGCCAAAAAAAGTGGGAAACTGGATGGGAACACTTTGTCTCCCGTGGATATTCTACATAGTATGACCCTCTTAGGAGCTGTGCAGAGCGTGTTCTCTGTGGTGTGACCTCTTTTAAACTTTTCTTGGCTTGGAAAAGCAGCTTACAGGCTTGGTGTTCACTGGAAAAAGCACATATGGAGATACATTGCAGTGAAGGGATTGCAAAAGGAGTTGAGAAGCAAAATCTTGTATCTAGTGTAATATACTTCAGGAAAACATGTGAAGACTCTGGAGTCATGACTGTCTCATGGAGTTTCTTTGAGTTGTGTGTTGGAGTGATCTCTGAGAAGAGTACATGTGGTGGGGAAAGAGTGGAATGGGAAGGGGTTTGTACTGTGTGTTGGGCACACTGGAATGTTCAGCAGCAGTCCGAGTGGAAAGATGTGGTACACAGCAGGAGACTCCCATAAGCCCTCCAGGCTGGCTTCCAGGTCTGTGCAGACAGCGCTGGCTTGTGCTTTCCCTCAGCCATCCAGGGAAAGCAAATTGCATGAGGGTCTTAAAGGATTTTTTATTTTTTCATTTCGAAGGAGCTTTTTTTGTTTTTCTAATTGTTCTGTGATTTAAAGTGAAAAATATGATTAATCTTGCCCACTCTTGTAATCTTCCCTGCAATTCTGGTGATACTTGGGACGTCCCAGCACCCAGAATCAAGTGGTTTTTATCCCGCACATAAAACCAGTGTATGAGCCAATGTAACCTATGTATTTTAAAAGCAGAAAGAAGAGGAAGCATCCTATGTAGGTGTTTATTTGGATTTTTTAAATCGTGTGATGTCTGAGCTTCTGTGGTTTTTTTTTTTTTTTTTTTGCAGGGGGGGAAGGCCTAAACCATAATCTTTTAGTCACACAGAATTAACAGTAGGACATCAGAAACTAAAGGTTTTAAAGAAATAAAAAATTTTATGACTGCTTGATTGCAGTGTCAACAATACAGCCTTCATGTTGTCTTCCTGATTATGACTAAACTCCTTTTGAAATTCCATCTTGAGAATTTCTTGGGACAGAGGTAAGAGAAGACCTCAGATAGATTTTTGCTGCATATATGGAGCAGTGAGGAGTTACAGATCCATTTTGGGAAATGTAGCCATGTTGTACTCTGAACCTTATTAACTACCAGAGAAAGCTGGATAAATTGGCTTCCCAAAGAATCCTAATCTCCTGGCTCTTCCCACACCACTGTCATTGCTGAGCTACATGAGCACCTGAAAATGAAGAGTAGATATAGCTGTGCAGTACTCCATGAGGGAATTAGGATTAGCTCCATTTTGTGGATGAGTGGTGCGTGCTTCAGTTTCTAGAGGGATTTACCTGGGGTCATGCAAGCTGTCTGTGGACAGGTCTCCTCATTCTCACTTAAAGGTCTTGCCTGCTGCATAACCCTTTCCTGCTTGTGGAAATGTTGTCTCCAGTTTACTACTTCACCCTTCCTGAAAGTGCCTGCAAGCTCTGCCAGTTCCTGGCTAGCACAGCACTAGGAAAGTCAGAAAGTTTGTCCTTCTGGTTCGCAGTTTGGCTCCCATGCTGAGGAAACCTACCATAGACTCTCTCTAGGTCAATTGTGTTTGGAGAAAATTACCTTTTTTTGTTGTTTTTTAGCTATGATTTTTAACAGTAGTGTTCTCTGAAACCAACAGGGAGTCACCCCAGGATGGGATGCAACAGAAAGTATCTGATGGTGAAACAGTAGTGAATCTTGCCTAAATTTTATGAGGCCCTAAGAGTGACATAAGCACTACAAAGAGCAAGAAAGGAGGGTGTGACTGTGATTATAAAGTGGTGCTGCTGCAGGTATTTCTGTAAGGTCATGTGGTTATTTTCTTAATAGTGCTCTGACAGCTGAGCAAATGGAAACCAGTTTCCACCAAACCAGAGGAGTAGGTGTTCCAGCTCCTCTCACTTTTTCTTTGTCTTTTTAGATTATTTTTCTTTCCAAAACAAGCCATGAACCTTTCAGTGTCTGGTTTGTTCCAAGTGGGGTCCTAACCCTTCTCCTGCTGGGAGAATACAGGGTCAGAAAGCGTAAGGCAGCTAATCCTCCTACAAATGTTAGTTTACTGAACTACAGCTGTTCTTGGTTTGGGGGAATCAAATTTGTATACATTTGTGGCATTAAAGACCCAGACAGGGTCTTCAGGGTCATAATGGTCTTCTCCAGCTGATCAAAAGTTCACTAGATAGAATGTCCTGTGCTTAACGTAATCATTTTTTGAGCCCTATTGAAATCACTAGAAGTTTTGTAGTGGAGCTGAAAGAAATGGAGCAATTTTCACGTGTTACAGACACATTTTGTCTTGCTTCCAGCTCAGGGAAATTATTTCCAAGTAGCCAGCTCCATGGTTTTTCCTTGTTTGATGATTGAGCCGTCTTACATCTCTTGGCCTTCACACACTCCCACAGGAGGGAAAGAAACTATAAGGAAAGTGCCAAGTTAAAGGGAAAGCGCAAGGCAGGGGGTTTGTGTTGTTTTAATTTTCTAGGCAATAAACTCAGCTCCTCTTTGGAAGAACTGTATTGAGAAAGAGTTTGTATTAGCACGTCATACCAACTAAACAGAGGCAAGGTGTGTTTTCACACTCCCTGGTGCCTCCTTTCAAAAACACTTTCTTTTCCTGGTACCTCTGTATGTGTGAGATCAGGACATGCCTCACCTGCTGTTAGTGTGCTGGGAGCTCTGTTCAGGCTCCCCTCCTAAGTAATATATATAGGTAACTTGAGTTAAAACCATTTGTCACTTAATGTTGGCTTACTCCTAGCCTCTTGAAATACAGTATTGCTGGTTTTTCTGTGCAAAAATCCGTATCTGATAGGAAAAATACTGCTAGGATCTCTTAAATTCTCCTTCCTAGTGCTTTTTTTCTAAACATACATCTAAGAGTGACCTTGGCTGGTAATTCATTTTCCCTGGGAAGTTTGAGGTTAAATTTAAAATAATTTTACAAGGTGAAATTACATGCACTGCTTCCTTTGTTCCAGATGTATGCCCTCTATACCTGAAAGGTACAGTAGATATTTGATGACTCCTTAAATATTTCTGACAGTGTGAAGAGATATTAGATGAAGAGCACATGCTTTCCTTCTGGCATAAAAGATTTTGTGTAAACAAGTATGCCAAATGGTCACATTTTTAGAATATATTTTCATGAGGAATTTTCTTCATGAGGTGAGCTTCAGAAAACAGATGTATGGGATGGAAAAATTCCTAGTAGCTATAACTTACCTGCATAATTGAAAAAATTATGTTAAGGACAAAAATAACTTCTAGTACCAGATCAGAATCTATTCTTGATATTGACAAATTTCGCACTCAACTATTTTAAAAACAGGAAATACGTTTTCCCAAATAACAAGTTAGTAGCATCCTTTCATCTTTCAGTGATGTACAAATGTCTGCCTTACAAAGCAAATGCTTGCTTCTTTAAGCTGGTTAATGAAAGTACAAGTTTGAAACCTGACGATATTTGGAAGGCACCAAAGCCCAAGGTCTCCTTCAGTAATATTGCAAAGAAACAGAGGCTTTGAGGTACTGTGTGTGCTTTTATTGCTTTGACACCCTGTGGACCAGGGGTAGCTTTTCCGCTGTAGGCAGGAGACCGGTCCCCGGCTACTCTCCAGCTGCCTGCTGGGAAGCTGTCTGCTACCTCGGGTTCTGCCAGGCTCGAGTGCAGGCATGGGGCCTTCAGGGGTCTCTGCAGATCCTTGTAATTCATCTGTTTTTTGGTGTGCACCATCTTTAATTTCTTCTGGAGAGGCTGGAAGGACCTGGTGTCAGTAGATCTGAGGTGGAGAACTTTCCCATTGCCTGGCAGTTCTAGAGGCCATTAAGGATTATGGAGTGAGAGCATCCCTGCTTCTCAGTGTCTGACTGCAGAAGCCTTGCAGGAGCCCGCAATACCTCTTCATGCTCTTCACCTAAGCATGGTGCTTAGCCAGGAAACCTCTGAACAGAATAATCAAGAATAGCTGGAGAGTTTGGAAAATCTTGGCTATCTTTGCTGGTGACCTAATTCTAGCAGTAAGGCTGAAAATCCATAGGTCACAGCAAAACAAAGCTAGTGCCTCCTCTGCAAGGAGGCAGGTTTCTGATGAATAGCACAGCTGCTTTGCAGACATGTTGGCAGCCTGCAGGAGGATGCTGCACTGACTTGGCGGCTGTGAGCACATTGTGTATCCCTAGAAGGATAATTACAATGGTATTAGTGAGAACCAGGGGACAGGACACCTCTGGCTATTTAAAGAGCAGGTCTATTTTTAACCACCTTTTAACAAATATGGAATTTTTATTAGACTGGACTTCATAATTAATCAGCCTGGGTTGCATGTTGATGTTTACAGCTTACTTTGCATGTTCCCTGATAGTCAAGTGCAGGATTGTAACCGTATTTTATGGCCAGGGCAGGAAATTGCAGAACCTGCATGGTTGGCAGCACAACTGAAAAGTTGGTGGCAAATGATCTTGTGCAGGGGCTATCTACATGTGGTCATACCAGCGGCACCTGGGCTGTGCTTTTAAGTCAGAAGGAGAATGTGATGTAGAGCGTTTGTGGCCTGTGGTGGCGGTAGGGTTTAGGATGTTGTTGTGAGCACAGCTCAGCCTAAAAGGGGTTTATCTGGTAATACTATCTTTTGTGCTATGGTAAAATATTGTTAATTATATTCACCAGGGAATAAAATACTTTCTGACTAATGACCAAGATCAATAATAGGAGATCCTCAATATATAAATTCAGGGGGAAATCTGCTCCAGAGCATCTGTTGCTATTTAACATCTCTTAATAACTGTCCAAATTGCTTGCAAGGAATGGTGTAGAGCAGCTGGGAGGAGGGAAGAGAAAGTGGCAGACAGGCACTGAGGTCGGTGCTAGATCTGTATGAAAATGAAGGGGTGAGAGAAAATGCCAGGCATTGATTGACTCCATTCCTCTGCTGGGCAGATGGCCACCTATGCTGCTCTCGTCACCTTCTCATTGTGAAGCCCAGGCTGTTGCATTTGATCTTTTTCTACTGAGTTGAAGCAGCCCTGTCTCATTGGTGCCTCTGAAGATCAAAGGGGTTATGAAAAGATGAGCAGTCATGTTACCGAGCAACTGTGAGTTCACTCTGGAGGAGGCACCTTCCAAAATGGCATCATTTTTATTACTGTGAGCATCAGTATTCAAAAGTTTTTGACATTGTCTTTTCTAGTTTTGGAAGTCATGAGATTACAGATAGTCTCTTTTTTTAAAAAAGAGACTACAGATAGTCTCTTTATTTTATTAGTTTAAATGAAGCTTCTGTCTTCTAGCCCTATAGTTCAAAGAAGAAAACCTCAAGATGTGCAACAAATAGGATCCAAAGACCCAGAAGTTATGCTGTGAATAAAATTAGTCCTGGATATATCACTTCAGCTTCAGAATCGTAGTGTTGTTTTAGTATAATTGTTTGAGATCTGCTTAATTTAGGAATTCTGAGTGCAGTTGCGGGAACCTGTCTCAATGTCTCTGCATTTGGCAACTGTATACTTGTTCCAAAGAGTTTCCAGTCCAGGAGACCGTCAAAGAAGACAGAAACAAACCCTGGACAGGCTGAAGGATGGCAGCTAGTGAGAGCAGAGCAGAGCAAACAGTGCTGTCAGAGAACAGAGTGAGAAGGAAGGTGATAGAGACTCAGTGTGAGATGAGAGCAGTCCTACTCCCTGAAGTGCCCTCTGAGATGAGGGTGGGACTGCCAAGTTTTCAGAAGTGTCCTGTTCACAGCTGTATCTGCAGTGTTGTGGCTTTGAATCCTGGAAGTGGATGCTCTCTCACGTGTCCACATAACTCAAAGCGTATGTAGGCCAAACCCTGCACCCACTGCACTGAATGTGATTTGCACTTAACATCTGCACAGTGTGGACAGACTGATCAGCCACTGGGAGATACTGTCAATTACCACTCCAGACTGCAGCCCAGGAGACACCTGTCCTGCAGGAAATCCAAATCTTTCAGCCAGATCCCCCATATTTCACCAAAGGGCTGGAGGCTGCCTGATTTCCCCTCCCTCCATTCCTCTCTTTGGCTTTTTGATTTTTGAAAATCTTGAAGTGATTAATTCGCCTTCAAAATCATAACATAATTAGGAGAGCCCTCTCAGCAATACTCAGTTTTATACCCAGAAAGATCCCAGGAAACACAGAGATTTTGACAGCTGTGTGGTGCAGAGAGAGATGGAGAGAGCATGTCTTTCTCCAGACTGCAGTAGTAGGCTAAAAGATCCACATTGGAATGGACCAGTGGTGGCAACACATCACTTGGCATAAGGTTTGTTGGTCTTGCAGCTTCTGTTTGCCAAGAACCTGAAGCTCTTCCAAAGCTGACATCAGTAATGAGTCTCCCCATCTAGAAGAGTTGGGAGTAGAAGTAATTTCTGTGTGTCTGTAAGGTGCACTTGGCCATATGCTCACGCTGCAGTGCAAGGCCACACAGGGCTTCAGGGACAGTCAGGGCAGGGTTTGTAGGACGACCTCCTTCAAAGTGTACAGTGAAGAGTGTGGGCAGTACATTTTCAGGTAAAACCCTTGATTTATGCTTACCTTAAGGCTTGCAGCTTCTGTTGCAGATGGGGAGAAGGGTTTGTGTGCCCCAAAACTGGCCATCTTTTCCTGAGTGTTTCAGTTGTTTGGTAAGATACTCCCTTTCCCAGTGTACCTGGTTTTGGTTTTGTCGTTGAGGTGGCCTTTACACAAAATGCTGCAGTTGAGGAGTACATCAGTACATTGCTGTTTTCTTATGCACTGTGCCACCCCTTATCTGCCTGGTACATGGCTTGTCACCAGGCAGAGGTGCATTGATTTGTGTGACTTTGAAAAACTGCATTGCCTTGGGGTTGGGTTTTTTTTAATATTTCTATTATTGTTCCTACCATTGTTAGGTCATAGATCTCATCATTTGTGGTTTGTTTTTCCTTTGCCCTTGATTTGAGAATACAGTGGAGTGCATGTTCGTCTCTAACTTCTGCAGACAGACCTGACATGGTTAAGATGAGGCTGAAACTGTTGCCTACAGAACTTTTATGTTCCTTTAAATTCCTTCTTACGGTATGTTGTCAGGTCTTTTTACTGTCGGTCTTAAATTTTCATTTCTTTGTTTATTTTAAATGGTAGACCTTGGCATTTAAAAATTTAAATAGATTAAGGATTTTTTCTGTTAATTTTCATGGCACATTTTATCAGCATTTGGAATACAAATACTCCTACATGCCAGGGAGCCATCGGTAGAAATTGACTGGAAACAGTCAGATGAGCAAGTATCCTCTTCCAACTGGGAGCAAACGCAGGAAAACAATCATGAGAAGAGACCTGATTTAAAATCCAAAAGCGAGGCTTGTTGTGAGTGATTTCACAGCTCAGGTGGAGAATATTAACTTTTAGCTGTGTATTTGTGAGCCAGATTTCCTTCAGAAACATGTGTCCGCGGTGCCCTGTGGACGCGGGTGTGAGCGTGTTTATTGCAGGCTGGCCGGGCGCCACCGCAGCGTCATTGCGTGGCCGGAGGGCTCGCAGCGGTTGCATAACGCGCTGCAGCACCGACAGCGGGGCTCTGCCCGCTCCTGCCTGCTCCAGCCCGCAGCCAGGTGCTTGGAAAAACCGCTTCCCTCGCTGGACACAAGCACTCAGTACAGGGTGCACATACCTCGCAGAGAGGGCTGGGCTGGGGGTCAGGGACAAGAGTAAGGAAAAAACATCAAGTCGTGTGATGGCTGTTGGAGATAAGCAGCCTCTGACCTGTGAATTGCTTTTAGAAGGAAACCATATTTTCCCTGCCCTGTGGTTTTTGCATGTGTTTCTCATTACTTTTATCTCAAAATCATTCTTGTAACAGTGAATTACTGATGTGGGGTCACATCCATTTCTCCAGGAATTTCTTTCTTTAACCAGCGATCCCTCCTGAATTTTTTAGGCAATCTGTTAGGCTCTGAAATCCAAACAAAGTTGGTGGTTTCTAATTTCAGGGTTAAATTAGATTCGACTTTGAAAAGGCTTAGAGGGAAGAGGAGACATATGATAATGTCCTTCTCCATGTTACGATCTTCCTTCTTCTGATTCTTTTGGTGCTTCTTTTGGTTTGGTTCTATTTTTTTAACATCTCCCAGAGATCAAGTGTCTGATTTAGCCTCAGTGGAACTTGAGCGTATTCCTAATGTTGAGCACATGCTTAAATCCACTGTTGAATTCAAGCCCTATAGACCTGGAGGCACAGTACAAAAATATCTGGGAAATGCTTTTCTTTTCCCTCAGATGCTCCCTTCTTTCAACATACAAAATTAAGAATTCAGCATTTTGAACTGCCGCTGGAGGCGAGTTGGTCATTTCCTGCTGGGAAGGAGGCTTGATCTTTTAAAGATCTGAAGAGAGAGTGTGTGTGTGTGTCAGTGCATGTGTGTGTTTTGCAGATGTTCAGGCCTTGATTCAGCAAAGTCTCTCAGCAGTGTCTGACGAGGGGATAATGCTGAGTCTGGTAAACCTGCTGCTCCAGAGCTGAGTGTGTGCCCATGCTTGCCTGACTCCTCAGCAGAGAAAGTTTCTTTTCTCAGTTTCCATCGCTTCTGCTCATGTTGGAAGTTGGCAAGAACCCCACACTAATCCCAAACCACTTCTAGCAAAGAAACTGCTGTTTCTCTGGCAATGTTGACATTCAGGGGTGGCTCGTGTCTGCAGCTGTTTCTGCAGCTTTGACCAGAGGATGCAGCGGGTGGTGGGGGTCACCTGCTTGTCATGGGGTGCACAGGGGCTTGGCTGAGCCCACCAGGGCCCAGGGGGGGAAACTGCCAGTGGCTTTACAGCCCTGGGCTGGCCCTTGGAGGGTCTCTCTTGGGCATTTGTAGGGGGGTAGGTTCCCAGCCCCTGTGTAGCCACTTTGTGACCAGCAGATACAAGGCTTGGAGCTGCCAGCACAGGTCCCTCAGCTCTCTGGGGCCTTCCCAGGCAGGGAGGAAACTGGTGGCTTTGTGCCCAGCTTGTTATGGTGCAGAGTGTTGTGCTAGGTTGATTCCTACCCAAACTCCTCAAAAATATACTCAGAGGTGTGGGGGAAGGAAACAGGGACTTTTTTTTCTACCCACACCTTTTTCTGCAGTGCAGTTTTGATTCAGGCAAAAGAGAGCCCAGTTCCTGCAGTGGGATTTGCATGTGTGTTGTACACTGAGACAGCTGAAGCTATGAGCAAAAAGCGCGCATAAATAAAGGCTTCCTCCCTGTGCTTTATATAATCAGAGTGGGTGATGTCATTGGGAGCTGGAGAGGAGAGCAGGCTGTGAAATTACAGCGCTCTGCAGCCAGGCAGAGCCAAGTGCAAGGGGGGGCTGTGCAGAGCAAGAGCCAGGCTCCCCTCTGATAGAGGCTCAGGACAGAGGACCTTGGAGGCGAGCTGGGGGGTAGAAGTAGATAATCCAAATACAGTCAGATAATCCCAATACAATCAGAAGCTCTTGCACAGGCACAAAGGGAAAGCAGGGAGAGCAGCAGGTGCCCAGCAGGCAGCAGTGGGGCTGGCATTTCAAGGGCCAGCACTCCCTTCCTCCACATGCAGCCATCTACAGCCTGTTGTGGTTCTGCTGGCAGGGCTATGGGGCGGCTGGGCTTTTTCATCCTTCTGCTTCAGTCTCCTGGCCCATTGGAGCTCCTGGCAGAGAAGAGAGGGCATCCTTGCCCTACTTGCCCTCCACATCCCAGAGGAACTTGCTTCTAGTCTCTTCCTGGCCCCACACAGGGGAGCAAGCAGAAGCAGCAGAGGGGCTCTGTGCTAGCCAGTGTGGCCAGGTGAAACAAGATAAAAGGTGATCCTCAGCTCTTCGGGACAGGGCTTGTGTTTGGCTCTGGGTTTCTGAAACCTCTCAGGTGTTTTGCTTCTTTTTTGGCCATCCTGATGCCCCCAACGTGGGAATCTCAAGCAGGAGTTTTTCCTGCTCATCAAGCTGAGCAGGAAGAGGGGGGAGCAGGTTGATACCCTGGGAAAGTGGAGAGCCCCCTTCTTTCACATCCTTCTTCAGCACATCAAGCACCTAAGCATCCTGCTTAGGATGCCACTGTGAGAGCCTGAGTTTTTCCCACTGAGGCAGGAGGGGCTCCAGCTTCTCCCATCTCCCCTGCAGCTAGCATGCGGAAGCTTTGCCCTCTGCTGAAACTGTAATTCTCCTTCTGTCATCCTCTGTCTTCCTCAGGATCAGGCAGCGAGAGGCAGCAGCCCTTCGCACCAAGCCCGCCTTGTTTCTCTGTTATATAACAATATGGGCTTTTAGACTTGTTTTTCCAGATATTGGCAGATGCGTCAAATATTGGCATAATCCAGTGGTTTACATGGAAAGCCGTCTGGCTCTGTCTGGAGGCTGCACAATGCTGGTATTTTCATTGAACACAAGAGCCTGCAGCATTGTCAAAGCCACATTACAACAGAGTCCAGGTAAACAAGGGGAAAAGACACTCAAATCATGTCCTGACCTGTGGAATTACAGCAACCCAGGGGCAGGTCCAGGACTTGATAAGAAAGATTAATGGCTTTGCAATTGCTTTCTCTCTGAAATGGTCTTTTAGCTAAGTCTTCTGTGATGCTTTCCATAGAATCACAAGATCATTTAGGTTGGAAAAGACTTTCAAGACCATCGAGTTCAACCTTTGACCGATCACCACTTTGTCAGCTGGACCATAGCCCTCTGTGCAACATCCAGTCCAGTGTGCAATGATTCCATCTCCTCCCAGGGCTCTGGAGTTTTATTTCTGATGCACCCATCAGTGTGTCACACCTGCAGTGTGTACTCTGCAGTTTGAGAACCCATCATGGTCCACTGGGGCTATTGGAAGTTAAGAGAGGTCAGGGACTGTGATCGGGTTAGATTTTAAAAATAAAAAGGTAAGGACAGTAGTGAATGCTGCAGAGGGGAAACAGCTGGGGAAGTTGTTCAGTTTGAATCTCTCTGAAGGAAAGCAACATGCTCACATGCCAGGACAGTTTGCACCTTCCTATCCCAGTGTGGCTCAGCTTGGAGTGCAAAACAGGGGGAAAATCCAGTGGCAGCACAGAAGTAATGGCTTTGGTCAAACTTCTTCCAAACCCGCGTCGGCTCAGCCATCACCACCTGCCCCTGCAGTGTGCTTGCAGCCCAAGCCCTGCTATGTGCCATTGTCAGCTTATCAGCTCATACCACACTCATGTCCTGCGCAGGTGGCCCCTCCTGATGCCTGGCGTGCTGGCACAGGCTGTCACCCCTGCTGCAGACCATGGCCTTTGGCCAGCAGCCAGGAGCAGGAGTGGCTTCTCTGAGAATGGTTGCATGAGCCTGGGACAAGCAGTAACCTTCTTCGCTCCAGCGTGGTCCTGGGGCACAATGGGAAGGTTTACAAGTGTCCGGGGTTTTATTACATGGCTGGACCTTTGCCTGTAGCTTTCAGGTGCTTAACAGGGTTGATCTTGTTCAGTCTGCACATAACCCAGCTTTTGACGTGGCAGATCAGTGGCACCCTTTTGATCGCTGTCTCAGCAATCCAGCCAGTGCTTCCTCCTGTCCAAAGCTGATCACTGGTTCCAGGAGTTGCAGTTCCTGGTGCAGCACCTTCCCAGTTCCTGGTAAAACTGAAGGTGCTGAGAATCAGCCCAAAGCTCAGGCTGCAGATGTGTTGTCCATTTCTCTCTGCATTTCAGGAGTGGACTGTGATACCTTTGCCACTGGTTGGATGTTGTTTCCCCAAACATTTTTTTTTCCTGTTACACAAATAATTTGGTTTTCACCATGGACTGGGAGCTGCCTCCAGGTCTTTGGTACCTGCCTGTGGCAGATGATACTCAACAGTCTGTTGTTAGGTGGAACCCCAGATCTGAGCTCTGCTCGAGCTGTGTTTTTGACTTGGGCTGATCCGTAGGTGAAGTGTGTGGCTGGAGCTTGTACTTGTGCTATGAGAAGACACGTGCTGCTCTGTGCTGCAGCTCGGTGGCTGTGCTCTGACAGCTCTGACTCAGTGACTTGCCTGTGTGGCCATTCAGGAAGTCTGTAGCATATCCAAAAATGGGTTTCAAACCTCAGAATGTCTTTGGCCACAAGATCCTGCTCCTCTTCATTTCTGTGCAAGAAGTCAGTGTCCAGTCTCCCAAGGGATGACAGGAACTGTAGTGCCAGTGTGAACCAGCAATACTTTTTCATTGCTTGCCCTATGGGTCATCGTGGGACACAGGGCAAACACCTGTAGTGGGTACACACTCCTGACCACGCTCTATGTTGGAAATGGGCTTCCAGGTAGAAAAAAATACCCCAATGTCAGCCATATGGGTTTAATGACCGAGTGAGGTTTGCCCTAGAGCAAGCTGAGAAGTAAAAGATGAGATTGATGTGATTACTGTTATTTCAGTTTGATTTTTGGATTATGATTTCCCTTTCCCCACCCCTCTATTTGTTAATGTTTAATGGGAAACACGTTTTCTTCAAGGCACTTGCTGGTCATATGCAGCCCTGTGACTGTTATTGAGACAGAATGATGGACCCTTCGTAAAGAGATTTATGGTAGAAACTGTGAGGAGCTCACAGCTACGGCACGGCCAGTGAACACTCCCCTGTGCTGACAGTTCATCAGCAAAACCCCTGACCCTTCCACCCTTAATCATCCTTGCTTGTCACTGACATAATTGCCTGATTACAGACTCCTCTCCCCCTCCTCTTTCAAACTGGGTGCAATAGTGCATTTGAAAAACAAATGGAAATGAACTGTCCATGCTCTTTTTTTTCTTTCGGTTTTTTTTTTCTTCCCCTGCATTGAGATGGATCAAGCTAAGATTCAGTTTCTTTGTGCATGAGCAGGGGCTGGGATAGGCTTTCAGGACTCTTTTGCTCTGATGTTTCTTGCATGTGAATGGTAAAGCTGATGTCATTGTGTTATTGATTGGGATGACAACTTTGAACATAAATCATTAATGTCTGGGAAAGAGAGAGGGAGGGGGAAAAAGGCAACCCACACTCGATAGTTTTCCATAAATCTGCTGTTCATCCCTGCATACGTGATACAGAGGAGGAGACAGTGGGAACAGTTTTCCTCTGCAGCCTGAGGACAATGTGCTTTGCCACCATGGCCTGAAACATTTACCCCAAAACATGTTGCCATATTCTGCAGAAAATGGTTCATATCACCAGCATGCTGTTGTGCTGGAGTCTGTCTTTGTAGATGTGAGCCAAGGTCAGAAGTCTGCCCGGGGGAAGGTCTTGGGTTCTCTCATTCCCACAGACCTTGCACCCCTAGCAGCATTTCAGACCTGGGCCCAGAAAGGAATAAGAGTGCAGTTCTTGGGAACTACCATCCCTCTCGCTCCTTTAATTGCCAGCAGGGATTGTTAGAGTGTTTTGAACTGACCATTTTTCTCATTGATGATCTTAATTTCACACAAAAAGAAGGTGTTCAGGTCAGTTAATAGCAAAAGTCCCTGAGCCAGCAATGAACAAGCGTGCAGGGGGTAACAGTCATTCAAAACTGCTTTCACAGAAGTTCTTCTCAGAAAGAGTTGAAACCCATGAGATACTTGTACCATTTTCCTGTGTGCCTTTGCACCTCCACAAAGTTCATCCAGATGAATCAGATTATCAGTTCAGCCAGGAAGAAAATAAAACTGTCAGAGGTTAGCAGTAATGCAAGTATTGGTGAGCAGCTGATGTTTGAAGTGTAAATAGTTTAGTGGCAGTCTCTGCTGGTACCTGAGGGGAATCTTGTGATGCATGGAAACAGGGAAACATGAGAACTGCCTTGTAGTGGGGCAGTAGTGAAAGAAATTACATTCCCTTGCAGAAAGCATGGCTCTGATCCTCCTGTTCTCCTCTTGCAGCCGAGCTCACCTCCGCCTGTGTCTAGAACGCTTGAAAGTTCTGATACCGCTCGGACCAGACTGCACCCGGCACACCACGCTTGGGCTGCTCAACAAAGCCAAAGCACATATCAAGGTAAGAGCTGCTTTTCCCTGCTGTTTTCAGTGTGGGCTCTTGGAAGTGCAATGCAATTGCTCATCCTTGCTGCCTAGGGCTAACTCTGTTGAAGGAAACGTGACACTATTAAAAAATAAATAAATAAATAAAGAGAGCAAGCAAGCCTTGCCCCCTTGGTTAGCCATTTATCATTGCTACAAGCCACATTGTTGGAAGAGTCCATAATGAACTCCTTAACTACAAAAATGATGGATTTGAAGAGCAAGGATCTTGTTCTGTATTGTGATCGTTTGTTGACAGCTGCATCTCTTTAAAGAAAAACATACTTACTGTTGAATAACTGCATTTTGATGGGAAATGCAGCTTTTTTTTCTGGTGTGGTAGTGAGTTTCCACTGCTGAAGCATTAGCACAAACCACAAGAGTGTGAGACAGATTTGGCTTGCTGTGAACCTTCCACCTAGCCCAGCGCTCTTCTAGCTGCACTTTTGGCAAAGTGAGAAGTGAAAAGAAAATGCAGCATTGTCAGTATCTGGGAAAGGCCGAAATAGTTTGCTGCAGATCGGGATATAGAGAGGGAAGATGGGTGATGAGGGAGGAAAAGTGCTGCCAACAGGACAGAGTTAGCCTGAAATGACTCTTCCTTATGCAATGTGCTTGTTGTAGGAAACAAAGAACAGTGCCCTGGTAGATTTCCCAGCTGTGATCAAAGAAATCTGTAGTAGGTTATGTAAATCACTCACTGAATAGAAAACTGTTTCTGAGAAATCCTTCTAAACCATGCGGTAAGGAACACAGAACTCCCAGGGCACGTTTTTATGTTGGAGCAGCTCGTAACAAACCCTAGAGTGGTTTGGTTCGGAGGATTGAGGCCCCTGCGTGGGCAGAGGCGGTAATGCAGGTGTCCGATTCTGGGTGGAATGACCCACAAACTGCTGCAATTCACAGCGTTTCCCCTGGAGGTGCTCAGTCCTCAGAGACTCTTTGTACTAATGGGTATGATTTATCAGGATCTGAGAGGTGGAAAGATGTGGGGAGATGGTATTGTGCTTGGAGACTGCAAGGAAGTTTGCTTCAGGGCACTTGCAGCTTGAATCCTTCTGTAACTGGGAAAGTGTAAGCGAGGCAGGTGGCAGGGCAGTGGAGGTGGAGAGGAAGGAGAAAAGGATGAAACTAATTATTGAGTTATATTTGATCATGTCAGAAACTTGAAGAGGCTGAGAGGAGAAGCCAACACCAGCTTGAGAACCTGGAGCGAGAGCAAAGATTCCTAAAGAGAAGACTGGAACAACTACAGGGTCCTCAGGAGATAGAGCGAATACGAATGGACAGCATTGGATCTACCATTTCCTCGGATCACTCGGACTCGGAGCGAGGTGGGTGGTGCTGAACCAGCATGGAATTGCCACGACTCTGAAGTGAGAGCATGAGATTCATCCATTTCTTTTCTCTCAGTTTCCCTTTCTCATGGCCTTTGATGTTTAGGTTGCTGATTCTCCTCACACACGAGCACATACACACAACATACATATGCAGAGTTTAGTATTTTGCATGAGTTCTAAGTCTGGAAGAATTGTTGTTGCTGTCAACTTGAGCTGATTTCTGTGGCATTGAAAGTGACGGTAAAGCTGAGATACCCATTGTGCTTTTTGGTCTGCTGAATCTCTTGGCAACACAAAGAGAAAAATGTAAGAAGATATTAATGGGACTGGAGTGGATGCTTCATACACCTACCTCCCTACTCCCCCTACCTTTTTGCCCCCAAACTTCCCATTAGAGTTCCTCTCCTAAGTCAAAACTGGCTAGAAATATCTGAATGGCTAACCGAATTAAGATAACTTCCTTTTTTAGAATATCCCTGCAGTGGAGAGTACATTAGGCACAATAGATGGTTTCATATTTACTGACAGACCAAAAGATGCTGCATAGTTTGGGTGTGAGTCTGTAGTTTAAAACAAAAATCTATTGGAAAAATCCAGAGCAATATGGGAACCAAGATACCTGGTTAATCAGATCTTTGCTTTTTAAGTCTTTCTTAAAAACAAGATGTTTGTTCCAAAATCCACTGAGCATGTGTGAGAGTAACCCAGATTCCCATGGTAATGCATTGTAATTGTGTTTGGTCCTGGCTTTGGCAATATAGTGTCAAGCAAGTAGCATGTTTAGGCGTAACTTCATGCTCCTTTTTCTCTCTTGCACTCAATTTTATCCATTCCTTCTTTTTTTCTAACACTGGAATATTAGAGGTCCAAAGAAAGAGGTAGTGGGACAAGCTCAGTGTGTGGGGTGGCTCACCTATGCTGACGGTTTGGCTGGCATGTAGAGGAGTCAAACCCCTTTGCCAAATCCCTACAAAAACTCCCAGCTGGTATCTAGTCTTTTTATAAATCATGACCACAGCCCATTCCATTCAGGGGGAACACTGAAAGTCTTCCTGCCAGACAGCTGCCTCATTCCTTGTATTGGGAGAGTCCCAGGAGCTCACTGGCATGAAGGGGGTAGTTGGGTGTGTGGTGCTAACCTGTGTGCATTTCTCTCATTTCCCTTTCTAGAAGAGATTGAAGTGGACGTTGAAAGCACAGAGTTCTCCCATGGAGAAGTGGACAATATCAGCACAACCAGCATCAGTGACATTGATGATCACAGCAGCTTGCAGAGTATTGGGAGTGACGAGGGTTACTCCAGCGCCAGTGTCAAGCTCTCGTTTGCTTCCTAGAACCAAGTGAGACAACAGTGCAGGGTGAATGATTTCACTGGGGTGATCAAACTGGGTCCTAGATGCCAGTATCCTCTTTCAGAATTGACATATTGACAGCTAGGCCTGGAGAGACCTGTATATAAAGCTTTTTGGGTGAAGGAAGCCTCCCCAGAAACCCATATTTGTTCATTTGGTCATGTTACCAATCCCAATTTCTGCTGGCAAAAAGTTAGACCAAACACTAGTCCCTTTGAACTCAGTGAAATCCGTTTGTTTCTGTGGGACCTGGATCTAGACCTTAGTGATGAAACATTTTGTTTTGAATTTATTTGAAATTGTTTGAAAGAGGATACTAGAGACTCATCCCTCTCTTTCTGTCATGAAATCTGAGAGATGTCAAAATTTCTTACGTTGCATTCAGGTTGAACAACCTAATTTAGGCCCTTCTGAAGAGCTTTCATGGTCCTAAAAGGACTGTATCCTACAGTTTATCACAATCTAATGCTGTCATAATGTACTAGGAAATCTAAGAAGGCTTACGTAGCCTAGGAATAACAGTGACAATAATGATTAAGGTCTCATTCTGTGCCCAGAGGGAGGGGGGCAGTGAAGAGAGATGTTCAGGGGAGAACACCATTCAACTCAGCTTTCTGTTGGATGTCATTTAAACAGTGAGTACCTCTGAAGCGTGGCTAAAGTGAGGTACACACCTGTAACCTACCAGCACAGGGTGGGCTGTTGTGCCTGGGGCTGTGCCAGAGCCAGCAGGTCCCCGGTAGATGTGTGCCTCTCGCAGGCACACGGCCAGCTGAGGGCAGAACGAAACCAGCACTCGAGAGGTGACACACCAGTCAGTCATGCCCAGATACTGAGCCACTATGACCTTTTTATTTGAAGCGATTTTTTGATAAACATTTGTAAATGTGTTGGGAGGGAAAACACCCCAAGTCTGATGCGTCTTTTTAGAGCTTGTCCATATGAAACCTTAGATGTCTTTTATATGAATTTATGCCATGAAAAGATCTCTGTTTTGATGAAGCACTTGACCCAATGAAATGCAAAGATGCTTTTTTTGCCATGCACACAATGGATGAAGGCTGTGCTAGCTGGAAGAGGCCAGGTTTGGTGGGGGTTTCTTCAGTTTTCTTTTTAGAATCATTCCCTTTGCTGACTTTTGAAGTTCCAGTCCAGTAGTTAACCTAGTTAAGCTCAGCACGTCTCATGTTAATGTAACGTTTTGACTGCACGTCCTGTTCCCAAGGGCCTTGCCATCTTATCTGTGCAGGTGCTGTTAAGAGCTGTTATAGCGAATGTTTTCTAATTTTCTCCAAGACAAGCATTCTAACCTGCACTTTGAGGGCTTTGCTTTTTTATTTTTGTCTTTTTAATGGCCAGGATTATTTTGTTTTCCAAGTTTTAAAAACCTTAATAGAGTCTTCACCTATGGCATTGTTTGAAACTTTGTATATCCTTAAGTAATTTAATTACCCCTCATTACTAAGGAAAAAAAGAGGAAAAAAATGCTTTATAAAATTGATAACTTATTGCTGATTTGAATGGGTTGTTAATTTCAGTCCTTTAGATTTTATTTTATTGTTTTAGATAGGGTTGGGTAAAAAGAGGTAAAATAAAGTAAAAAAAATAAAGACAACCATATTTAGCAGTGCAGTGGAATTGTGTTTAAATGTTAGCATATGGTCCCCATTAAAGTGGCACTTTAACGCCATTAAACATTTCTGTATCTGAAATGAGTTGTGTTCTTTCATCTTGGTCATTCCTGTCACTTCAGGCAACTGTTGTTCTTCTTGTGCCCTTGAGTCCCGGGATGACATCCTGAGCAAGTCTCACGTAGACTTTTGCACTGTTATAAGTTGCCTGTGTTTAAATACTCTGATGTTTCCCCCACTCTCCAAAGTGTGTCACTCCCTGTAAGAGGCTTGAGTAGAGAAATAATTTTTCCATGGCTGTAATGAATGATTGCTCTTCAGTTTGAGGTTTTTTTTAATTAATTTGCTTACTAAGTTTGCATCTGGTTGCAGTTGTTAAATGTGTTTTCACTTGTGTGCATGTAATCCAATGGCTCAGTCCATCTGTTCTTCTTTCTGGGAAGTTACCTTTCAGGACCAGGAGTCTGCCACAGAGTGAATTAAGCTCTAGGTTAACAAATAGAGCCCAAGGGCTTTGGAAGAAGAAATGCTACTTGGATTTATATTTGGAGTGTATATGATCTCTGGATGACACAAGGCTTGAAACAGTTTGTAGAGTGGTGAAAAGTAGGAAACTAGCTCTAGCAAGGCCTTATTTATTTATTTATTCATTATCATTCTCCTTGGAAGTGTTGACCACTGGCAGGTCTGGTGCTGAGCAGTTGGATACAAGTGGGATTTATTTATTTATGAGCCCTTTTCTGTAGCCGCCCCAGCACCTCCTCTTTCCTGTTATTTCTGTTTGTGTTAAGTGCCCACTTGGGAAAGCAATACCACAGCTAAGAAACACTGAAGTTCAAGGGATAGAGAATGGCCATGCTCTCCTAGTTGGTATGAAACAGTGACATGTCTATGGTTGGAATAAATGTGTTTTCAATGTTTGTTGTAGTGCTCTGGGGCAGTTTGGTATCTCCTACCTTTTCTAGTGTTGTGGTCTCAGAGGGGTCCTGGTCTCAAGTGCAAGTAAATGGGGAAAACGTCACAGGAGATGAACTTCCATCACCAGCCACCTGCCTGACTGCTCGGCCAGCAGCAGTGGTCCAGCGAGGAGGAGGTCGAGGAAGAAAACAAAACTAAGAGCCTTTCTAGTAACTCCAAAATCCTGCGGTTGGTCGCTCTGGTGCTGGTGGATTCTTTGTAGCAGATCCTAGCAGATTTCAGCTAGAGTTTTGATAGTTTCTTATGTGATGGAAACATTTCTCCGGCCTTTCAAAATTGTCCTGCCCTACTTTATTTCTGCCTTGTAGGCTCTGCTTTTTCTCACCTCACACAGCTGTCATCCTCACATCTCCCTTCACTGGTCTGGTCTCTTGTGTTGCAGTGTTCAAGATGACCAATTTTTAGAGAAGTTGCTAGAATTTTACAGGAATATGGTGACTTTTCCTGTAAAAGCAGAATTGGATGCACTTTCCTGAGGCAGCCTTCCCATGCAGTAGGCATGCATGCACATGCACACAGCTCCCTGATAAGCTCATTCTGTCAAGTCCTCCCTCTGTAAATTAGATCCCTGGTGGGTCTCTTTGCACAGACAAACCCATTAAAAAGACCATCCAGCATTTCCCTTCTTTTGACACAAGTGTATTATGGAATGTCGTCTCGTGTCTGCAGACAGGGTGGAGATGACTATCTGGCTGCATTTGTCACGGTTATCCTGTGGCAAGTTGTCACTTGAAGGTCATTTTAATGTCCATTCCATTAGTGGTGTGTCAGTGACGAAGGTGGTCTCAGATCTGTCTGTCTCAAGAAATCTGTAGGTCAATAGAAAGGGGGTTAACTAGGCAGACTTATCATTTTCTGGGGTTTGTGGTTGTATTTTCCTTTTGTCTGTTTGTTTGCTACCATCCGTTTGTGGTCTGTGAGCTCCAGCCTCCTGCTTTTCTGCTTTGTTCTCTTGTTTACCTGTTTGTTGTGTTGCCCTTTTGGAATGGATGAAACATTTGGCTTCAGTGGAAGTGGGTCCGTTCGGTGCACTAACTAGAGATAGTTGTTCTGTTTCCTCCCCACCCAGGATCATAAGCTTTTCTTGTGGCATATTTTCTGACACCAAACGTGCATTGGTGGAAAGGGAAATCAGAGTTACTTCCTAGAAGAGAATGGTAAAAACCAGGACTTCATTCTGAGGTTAGGGAGGTGATAATAATGAAAAACTATATAAAGGCAGAATAAAATCCAATTTTTTTCCTGGAGCTTTCTCCCATGGACAGATTGTCCAGTGAGTGAGAAATTCCATGATTTGATAGTGACTGAAACTCCTCTGCCTCAGCAATGCAATCTGAATTGTCCTGTGGGACTCTTGAGGAAGAGGAGTGTGTCCTTGTGCCCCTCTGTTCCCCAATCTGCACAAAATACCTAGAAAACACTGATGTGGTGTCACATTTTCTTGAAATGTGCCAACAGATCTGACTGACGTTTGGGAGGATGAACATGGGAGAGTGGTCTGCAAAATGTTTTCCTTTTACTGACAGGCAGGTTGTTTAATTGGGAATAATACACCAGCACTGGCCTCTGCTTCTCTGCTCATTTCCTCCTGCAAAGAGGACTGAACCCTTTAGTTGTTAGCCAGAGGCAGGAACAGGGAGTCTGTGGGTACTGGTATTGTTGCTGTGGTGCTAAATATCTGTTATGGAGGGTGTTTGGGGTGCTGCTAAAACTAAAGTTGTCTCACAACATGCGTGTGTTGAGATCCCTTCAAAAATGTCAAGGATCAGGGATTGATGAGCAGCTTCTGGGAAGGGTGGATGTGTCCTTCGAGGTGTGGGCTCGAACGGAGCTGAACAATTGAGTCACATGGTGCTGCTGGCCTGGCTGATGTTGGTCAAAGGTGTGAAATGCAATTTCTTTTGGGAAAGATCTTCAACATTAACCATGCTGTAAAAGCTGTGGGTAGCAATTTATTTTTATGACACCAGAAAAAATCAGCCCCTTGGTTTGTAGTATTCCAGTGAGACCCAGAGCAAGCTAGTGGGGTGAGCTGGGTAGTTTGGCCTTTAGCAAGTCATCCAGCATCTTGGCTTGCAAACTGCTGTGCTGCAGACATGTGATGAAGCTTTGTTTTAATACAGCAAGGATACAGCTTCAGCATGGATTAGTTTTGATCTTGAGGGATGTTGCAGCAAAGCAGAATAAGCCATGAAGGAATTTAAAGCATTTTATGGTGGTTTTTAATATTGTGGTTGCTAGTTAGAATGTACACAGACCTAGTCCATGACTTGGGCTACCAGTGCTCTTGATAATGCTCCATTCAGCTAAGGTTAGGAAATTCCTTCCATTTAATACCCTTTCAAAAATATGTCTCAAAACAATTGGTTTGGATCTCCTCCTGGAAGGCTTGATGGGGAAATACAAAAGCTCTTTCCTATCCCAGAGTGGTGGATAACAATACAAAGTAGTATCCATTGCCCCAGGAAATACCAGTTTCGGCAGGTCAGTCAGACAGCTAAGGTGTAAAATGTAGCATCACTCATATTCCTCATGGATAATGTCTCTTTGGGAAGTAACAGCACCTTTCAGTCTAGGTGAGAGCAAGACATTTTCACTCAGCACCCACTGTGGGAAGGCTTTGCACTTCTGTAGACCAAGGAGTCGATGCAAGTCAAGTTCAGTGTGGAAAGGGAATTGCTTTACAGAAGGAAACAATGCAAATGCTTTTGTGTAGCAGAGCCTTCAGCTCAAGACCAGAGTTTTGAAAGCTGCTGACTCAGGTTGCTGGCTTGGGCAGGTGGCACCATCATCCCAGTGCAAATGTCCCTCCTTATTTAGCCATCTAAGTGAAGGTCTGTAGAGCCCAGATGAAGATTGGACAAAGTGCAATGCAAAGAGTAGCACCAGCTGCCAGTCAGTGATCCTTCTCTTGGGCCTGGCCCAGGAATGTTTTCCGTGACCTCCCTCTTCACATAACTGTTGCAAGAGAGAGGTTGTTTCCCAAGACCCTGCCACACCTGCTGCAGGTGAGCAGAACCCCTTGCTGTGTAGACCAATTAATAAAACTGGAAAATAAATTGTGAAAAAAAACCCCAACCAAATAAAACCCCATCAGCCACATTTCAGGTCAACTCAGAATTTGTAATATAAGGAACTCTTGTGTTTTGGCAAGTACCAGCATTGCTTCACTCAAGATTTATTTTTATTACAATTATTTCTCAAGCCACTTAACTAAGGCTGTGTTCCAAAGCCAGCTTACAATGAACTGGCCCATCCTGAAGGTGAGGCAAGAGCATTAAAAAACCTGATGTGCTACAAACAACAGCTGTGTGGCCAACACAGCAGTTTTGGTGGGGCTTTTTTGTTCCTATGTTTTCTCAAGATGTCTTCTCTTCATAGATCAGACCACCCCAGGCACAGTGGTCTCCTTGTTTCACTTATTCCAGGTAAGGTGTTTCAGGAAAAAGCCTATCAAAACTTTCAGTGCTTCTTTGCAGTGCCCAACAGAAGAGTTACAGCAAAGTTCATGAGACAACCCCCGTAACAAGAAGTGACAGTAAATTACTCAATGGAAAGCGACAAGTTTTTTGAAAGGTTCAGCTAAAACAACTTGGGCTGGACTGTCCCTTGCAGGGAAGGGTCTCACACCCATTGTGTCCTGACAACTCACTCTATTGCTCTCCAGGACTGGTGAACAAAGAAACAGCCCTGGGATGGTCTCCTGATTGTATTTATTACATTAAAGGTAAGCAGATGTAGTGCATGGCAGGTATGGATTGAGCCTTCTTTTCCAAAGACTATTAAAAGAACAGGTGGATTTCAGAATAGGCTTCTTGAAAACTACAGTTCTGCCAGCTTTAGCGTGTTTCTAGCTTCAAGATGCTCCTTTTGGTTAAGTGAAAGAGGCACTGTATCCCAGCCACCTGTGAAAGACAAGAGGTGACCTTCCTCAGCACTGAGCTGTCAGTGTGGCACAACTGCCACCTATTTAATGTCACTGCTGGGATGTGTCTCTGTAGCTGCAGGCTGTAGTACAAAGTCCCTTTCTAAAAAGCAGGTTATTTTACTCCTGAGATATTTTCTATGCAAAAGAAAATATAACCCCCCTGCTACCAGTGAAGATGAGTAATTAAGCAACACGTACTTCATCTTGCAGCAAGTGTGTGGTACTTCGGAGCCACTTTTGAGTATTACATTCTGTCCAGCAGATTCTGCTGTACTCACTCCTGTCCTGATGATTTACTGTCATCCCCCCCGCCATGAATAATTCCACTTCACCAAATATATCCAGCAGATTTTAAACACTTTATTTAATAAAAGTTAAACATACAAAACTGAAATTAACACACTTTGTATTCATAAAAATCACCTTCTCCCATTATTGGGAGAACCTTTTTCTATGTATGGATTCTAAACTACCGCTTGTAGAGTTTAGGTTGAGTTGTGACTCAGGTAACTGATGGACATTTCCACCAATCAGTGCATCAACAATTGCTGACGTGACCTGATCTATTTAACAAATTACAAAATGAGCTACATTAACATAATATACAGGGAAATAATGGTCAGGGTTAATGGACAAGACACACATTTTATTTAATGGGGGAAATAGCTGATGTACTCTTGTCCATTAACTCAGCCCTAGATTTTACAAAAATAATATCTACATTGTATACAGGGCTACCCATTAACTTCTTTAAACACATTACGGGTTCAGAGGTGGCATCACTACTGTAAGTGCAAGACAAGTAACAGAGGAAAGCAAATCACAGAGAAAGTACAAAAAAGCAAGAGCTTTTACACGTGGATTCCTGAAGAAAATTGAAGGGGCTCAGCAGCACTGTAATACAGCTGAAGGTACAAGGGACACTAGGGCCAGTCAGTTATGTAAGGACAGAAACTCCCAACTAACCTTTACTCACTCACAACAAACTAAGTGGGATCTAGACATTTGTATCTGCTGTGCCATGGTTCTCCTTGTCTGGATAGGGGCCCAGGCACAGGCTGTCACTGCTGTGTTTCAGGTCTGTGACTGTACCAACACACCTATGAGATCAACAAGGGAGGAAAGGACAGCTCCTTTCCACAGTACAGCCAGTTACACTCCAGCTCTGATCCCTCGGGATAGGTGGGGACTCTTAAGTACAGTTCCTTGTCCTATGGTTTTCTGGTTACATTTCATTAACTTCCTATTATAATTTGATGAATATTTATAAAACAAACAAAGAAAAACAACCAACAAGAAACAGCAAGAAACAGCATCTCCTCTGCTTAAATTCAAGCACAAGAAATTTGGACTGGAATTAAATGTATTGTTTCTAGAACGTAAGCAATCATTAGTAATAAGGATCCTATCAGCCCTGTTCTGCCCTCATTTACAGCTGTACAAATCGATCTGCAGTGGATTTGTAAGGGAGTTATTTAAACTTCCTTAGCAATTCCATGTGACATGTAAGCTCTCTCCCAGAGCTGCAGCAGCTCTGTAATGCTGAGCGTGTCACAGACAGCACCGTGACTACAGAAATCAGGGAGGCTCTTAAGGTGCCATTTTTATACCACCACTTTTCTTAAAGGAAAAAAAAAAAACAACAAACCTTCACTACTGGTATGAATGAAAGATTCAAAGCTACAGACAAATACTGCTTTGAAAGTAACAGGCAACAGCAGTTCACGAATGTTTACCTGCTACAAAACGTTTAATGGTTCGGGGGGGTTCAAATCAATAGCTGGAGATTTAAGGCTCATATCAGCTGAAGCCAAAGTGATGGTGACAAAATGGACTACTCACTATGTGCCAACAAATAATTTACTTTTAGAAAAATATAATGATAAAAAGATAAGTGTAAAGCCCTGCAGAGATGAAGTTCCACCTTTTTCACCTGTTACTGAGGCATCAAATGCCTAACATTATATTTAGAGGTATCTTGATACTGTGTCATAGGTTTGTCTGCAATTCCACATGTTCCAACGCCAACCTTGCCAGTTACGCTCTCAGGGGAAGCAAAAATACTCCTCTTCACCTGGAAATAAAACAGAAAACACCGTTTCTGAATAATTACTAGCTGGATTTTACAAAAAAACCACACAATCATTACCATCTGAAGTGCTTCAACATTCTCAACTTCTCCCCTACAGACAGGCACACTTTCTAAAGGCCAGATCAGCTGTGATATGTTGTCACTGAATAAAGCAGTGGGGCTGGGAACTTCCTGGCACTTCAGTACTGGATGTGATCGTGGTACTGAGGATCTCAGGTCAGGCCAAAAATGAATAAAATTCACCTCTCATAAGATGATCTCTAATAATTGCTCATCATAAGGAAGACTGAATTTTTATCACTATGTCTGGCAGCTCTTGGTCAAGCCAAGACAGAAATGGAGTAAGACCTAATGTCCTCGCTACCTTTTTGCCCTACACTTGCTGTGCCAGGGCACGTCCTCAGCACTGTGTCTGCTGGGTCATAAACACAGCAAGAAGCCAGGCTTGGAGGTTTAGAGGGGCTCTCAGGTTCTTGGCTCCAACAAACACCAGCTGGCAACTGATGCAAGCCCAGCTCTCCCAGCCAAATGCAAGCTCAGCCTCTTAGGAGCAGCACTCTTCCAAAACAATCCAGTAAAAACCCAGGCATCTGAAGTGTACAAAATACAAAATTGCACACTTCAGAATCCCAAAGACACCCAAATACCCACATTACTTTCCTTTAAAAACCACCTCCTCCTTTCTCCAGAGGTACTGCACAGAAGTCTATGCCCTGGTGCTACTCACATACTGACAAAAGCAAAACAAACCTGGCCTTTTTTGTTTTTAGAATAGGCTCTGTTGTTAAACTGTTGCCACTTGACTTTCTGGTCCTCTCGTTCCTGTTCAAGTTCTTTAATTCTCTGAGCTTTTTTCAAAGCTTTCTTCTTTTTATACTCTCGTTGCTGGGCTATCATCTCTTTTCTGGAGAAAAGGAAAAAAAGAAAAAACAAACCCCACATTTTATGTTTGTGCCTTTCCCTTTAACAAACTAAAAGCTGTCTGTAAAACAGACATGCACATTAGTTTTTCAGAAGTAAATAACAGAAATAAAGCTTGTAAATATTCACCATTTCTAGGAGGAAAAAAAATCCCAAAAAAACGAAAAATCCAAACCAAATCCTCCCATTAATAAGCATTACCTTACTTATTTATGTATTTGGCATAACAACACCCACCAGCCCACTTGAGAAGCCCATGCCCAACACAGCAACCCATGGGACTGGGTGCAGTTCATTTCTGAAAGTGAAAAGGGACCTATCAGCACTTCTACATTTCAGAAACATCTTGGGTTTGGAAATGTAAATAGCCCATTGGAGTGAAAAGCCCAAACTTTTCTGGAGGTCTGCAGACTCTGATGATACCAAATATTGGACAGGGATGGAAGGAAAAGGATAAAGATTACTTCAGTGAAGATAAGGAAGTTGAAAGAGTCAAAATCTATGCCAAAACGCAGCGCGCTCAGAACAACCTTTTAGGGAAGGGATCACTGGCTATAACAAACTCTGAAATAATACCATCTCTTTTTTTTTCAAAGTAAAGAAAGTTTTCAGCCTTTACAAATACCTTCCTGTATTAGACATAGCAGAACACCAAGTAAATGTAAATTTAAAACAAAAACAAACCAAAAAAACCACCTATTTCATTACCCAACTTCTGTATCTGAGGAAAAAGAAGAAAAAACAAGCAACCCAAAACCAGCTCACAAAGCAGCATTCTGAATTTTGTCTGTGTTTTACTTACTTGGACATGGGTTTGTTGCCACTGTCCTCTTTTGCTTTCCTTCCCTCTTCCACAGGCTTGAGGTTGAACAGAGGTGTGACTTCAGCATTGCCATATCCAGCAAATGTAACCGCAGCTGTTCCATTCTCCTCATCTATTTCTTCAATCTCAGCCTCGTAACACCTGTAAAGATATCATGGCTGTAAGCATGTGAGTAAAGCTTTAATACTCAGCCCTTCAACACCTACATCAGCCAGCTAATGCCACTAAGTGAAAAATTTGCAGATTCCAGCCTTCATTTTCAGGGGCAATACACAAATCACACCAAGAGATTATTGTCTTAAGGTCAAAGGGACACAGGTACCAAGACTGGAATCTGCTGTATTTGACCTTTAGCTTCTACAAGCAATGCCCTCACAGCTATGACTAATGATTAATGCTGGGGCCAATCTAATCAGCTATCCTGATTTAGTTTTAGTTCTGGCAGGTCATGGGATAGAAAAAAAGAATACTGCATTCACAGAACAGTTTTCATGGAATTCATTGAGGAGTTTTAGAAAATGTCAGAAGTGCAAAGCTTTGGTTCCATTTTTCTCCATAGAACAAAGAATTAAGAAAAACTGAAACTTTCAAAACACTCCCTCTTCAACACTTTAAAGCTTACAAGTTTTCTTATTGATTTAAAACAGCAGTTTTGAAATTTTCATAGAAATCAGTCCATTTCATATTTACGTGTATAAAACACTTGGGTCAAACTGGTCTCAAAATGGGAAAAAAAAAAAAAGACAAGTGACATTTCCAAAAAGATTTAAAACAATTGTGTCTAAATTCAGGACAAAAGGATACATCTAGAGCAAACAGAAGGAAAAAATGCAGTGTTTCACAGACAATATTCCAATTAACATTTACTAAATTAATTTGTGTGTTTTCAGTGGGCCAGTATCTTGAGCTGAGTTAGGTGAAAACACATGAAAACCCAGAAGTCTGGCTAGCTCTTTATGAAACACTGCTCACTTCAGAAATGCTGCAACAGAGGCAGGGTTTTCTAAAAAAAAGCAGAACAATTAAGTCCAGTAAGATGCACTTCAGTGAACACTGGCACACTCTTCCCCAAGCTCTGATCCTGTAACCAAGGGATCAGACCAAAAAGAATGATCCCATGGTGACCTAAGACTAAGAGATTCAATTTTTAAGTTCTAACACAAAAACAGTTTACTCATTAACAGCCGAACTGCTCACTTTTAGGTTAGTTTTCTACTTAAGACATCAACAGCTATACCAAAATCTTTGAGTGGTTACTCATGGTTAGGAGAAGCACATTCATTGAACATTCGTTCTCTCTAAGCGGTAACAATTGGGATACTGGTCCTGCATAAACAGTTATTTTCTTAAAGCTGCAACAGTTACACAGTTGCAGTATGAAAAGTAACTTCAGAATGTTTATTTCTAAGTTTATGGAGTCAGAATGATCTGCTTGGGTTCACAGAACTACACAGGCTAATACATAGGAGACCAAACCCAAAATGTTCATTAATTCTATAGTTATATTACATAGTTAGTTATTTTATAGCCAAACCCTGCATTTTCATATAAAAATTTAAAATTAATTTCCAATTAGAGGCCCAAACTGAGATAGAGCAAGAATTTTTCTTCATAGCAGTGACACATATATATGAATGCAATGACAAATTATGAACTACACATCCCAAAAGCTTTATAAAAGACTTTCCTGGCAGACCAATTCTTTCAATCTGCCATTTATTACATCAGCAAATGGTGATTTATGAAAGTAAATTACTTTTATAAGGTTAGTGACAAAAAGGGCATTTTTATAAAATAACCCCCCATCCCTCTGCTACCTAAAATACTAACCTTTAATAAACAGTACAAGAATACTTAATACCACATTTACTTTCTAGTTTCTTTTTGCTATTAGTCACCCTAGGTCAATTCAAACTGAATGAAAGTCTCTTACCATTGAACTATTTCATGTAACTGTTAGAGAAGTTTTCTACACTTACTGTCCATCCTCACTCCATATGGCCATACACCTATCCCCAACCTTCCATGAGTGACTGGGCAGGGCGGACGCAGCACTGTCAGAACTTGCAAGAGTTTCCGAAGGTTGTGTTGAAAGGAGATCTTTGGTTAACTCTATGACTTCCTATAAAAGACAAAAAACCCACAAAGAATAATTTTTCACATTCCTCTTACCAAGCATATTTTTACCCCAAGCTTACTGGTTTTGGATTTTTGTTGTTTGGGTTTTTTTTTTTTTTTTTAAGTTACTGTATTAAATTCACAGCTGATGTGTGAATTACACTTGCTTTGTTTTTTTAATAATTTAATTAAACTCATTAATTGCAATTGTAGATAAAAATATATATGGTCCTCACTGTACTGCTGTAAAGCTGCCCATGCCCTCCTCAAATTTTCAAACACTAGCCTATTATTTTTTACAGCATTTCTCTCATTGGCTGAATTGTAGCATCCAGAGCCAGGGTGGCAGAGCACCCTCCAAGCTGTGAAGCCCTCTCATTTTCTTTGAAAGCATCCAGGTGCACACTAAAGAACGGGTTTCCTTAAGTCATTTTGATAGAAGTGTTTTTTAATAAGTTCCCTGACCTTGAGATTTCAGGTCAGGCCTACCCTTGCTAATCCAAGATGACAAAGTATCAAAATTTCCCAGTTCCTTTACACATTATTCATTTGCAGGCAGGAGCATGCAAAAGCCTCTCCCAATTTCCTGTCAATATTACAATGAAGACTAAGCAATCAAGACCTCTCTTTTTCACTGGTGTTAAGAGCCAAAGGAGACAGCACTAAAGGACCATGTAAACTTTCTGTACAATGCAAAGAAACTTTGCAGGCCCTAAAGAAGAAAAGTTCTTCAGTTCTTTGAGTCCCTCAGCATGAACCATTGTCACTCTCCTAACAAACAGTAGACATTTAAATCAGGGGAGGGTTACAGATAAACAGTGTTCAGCTGAGGCTTGGTGGAGCCTGAACTTTCCTCCCCATTTCACATCTTACTTCAGCTATGGGCACACAAAGACTCAGGAAAACGCAGTAAAGGAGCTGTTCATCATCCATTAAGAACTTAAAGGATTGTAAGCACTTCCCAAAGAAGTTAATACAATATACACTTACATGCACTTTTATCTGATAAACTATACAACTAGTATCAATGACCTAACAATTTGTTTCTGTTGCAGCATGTTAATGTCTGAATTTCCAACAGCTAATAAAAGTTTTGCTCTTTGTTTGGAGGAGCTGCTGGTTAATAAGTACTCCAGTGAGCACAATCAGTAGGAACTGTGAGCACAGGGAACACACAATTACTTCTACTACTTAGCTCACCATTTTCCTAGTACCACAGCTGAAGCACAACAGAGTCTGATTATCAAGTTCCCTAATTTGAGAACATACAGCATTAGCCTAATTTTCCCTCCCAGGTGCAAAATCCCAAACTATTCCTCAACACACAGGTAGCTGTATTCTGCAAATCCAAGAGGCATCATGGTTTGAGACGAGTATCCCTCTCAGCAGGTCAAATACATCACATTAGGCACAAGCCACACCTGAAAACAAGTGTTTCAGGTATTGCAACTACCGGTAACACCAAACTGTTGAATGATTCTTGCCACACTCAGAGATAGCTTACTGTAGAACTTGGATGCTAATAGTTTCAGACAAGTCTACCAAGAATCCTCTGAATTTAAGAAAGCCTCTTACACACCGAGCTATTAAAATAGCAAACTTTTAGTAAAAATCTTCATCTGATATCCATATTCCATAAGGCTCAGCTCACAAGATAGAGACATGAATTTTATTGCAAGCCGTGAGACAGTTCTCAAGTTTTTAAGAGATCATTCCAAGAAAATTTCTGAGCAGGACTTGGACTACCACAGCAGCTCAGTACAGCCAAACAGGTTGAACAGCATGGCTTGGTGCCACATCCCCGTGATATGGAGGTGTGACCCACAAGGAACGCTACTTAGAGTTCACTAAGATTTTTCCTGACCAACTGGTCTTTACAAAGCCAGACAGAGCTCTACACTCCAGAGCACAACTCCCACAGATCTCATCTCCAATTACAGAAGATGACAGCTGCCATCAATCCTACTAGATAGAAAAGGTAGTTTGGTTCTTGGGTGCACAGACACTGTCCTAGAAATGCTTCGGTGAACCAAAAAGGGAAAAGCTAAGTACTTCTAACAATTTCTTCTAATATTTAATCTTATTACTCAAGAATAATCTAAGCATACAAGATGCATCAGTATTTATAATAGGAAAAAGATGTTTCAATTACACAGTAACCATCTTTTTGAACAGACAAAAAGCTGTTTAGTTGGGACACTGATGCATCGAACCCATTTTTACAGTTGTTTGCTTAGTTGACATATATCAAGCCTGCAAAACATTATGTCATTTTCAAGGTGGAACATATGGATAGCAAACCTTTTGGGGACGAAAGTGTAAAGATCTTCCCCATTCTGTGCAGAAAGCTTTTATTAAAAAGTTTGCAAGTTGTCCTTTCACATCAATGATCTCTGCATATCAAAGCCGAGGTCGTGTTGGTATCGGAAATATCATCCCATATGGGTTTTGCTGTGCATTTTAAAAATATAAAAATATACACATGCTTTTAACAGTGTACAACAGAGCACATTCAGATGATCTATAAAGTGCCTTGCAGGCACAAAGCCTTTGCAGTTTAAAAGGAATTCTAAAGATCACTGTTTGGAGGTACTACTTGTGTTTTGGCTTTGAAGCCCCAATTTATTACAGTTACTTCCATACAGAGCAGTGGTCACTGAACCTTGCACTGGGTAGTTTTATATAATTTTACACCTGATGGCTAAAGCAATCCACAACAGAAATGAAGCAGCATCTTGCACTCTCATGGCAGATTTTAACAGCACTGCTGGAATTTTCTATATGCCAATGTGTCTTTATACGCACAAGAATCTAAAAGACCACTCATATATTTAAAATTAGGCTGGTGGCCTTCCTGTCACTAAACAGCATCCCAAGGACCAGAAATGGTTTTTAGCTGTTAAGAATACACTATGCTCTTGTTGTGACAAATGAAAAACACAACTCTTTTCCTTTCTTATATAGGAACACAATCAAGACTCAAATGCACAAGGAATACAGAACTACACTCCAAAGCCTTTAACACTGCAAATGCATTTAATGAGTAAGCATGTTCTGGATCAAGTTATCTGAGAACTCGGTAAGAACATCATGTTAAGCCAAACCATGAGGCTTCAGCATTAGTAAAAGCAACAAAAAATAATGACTTTGAGAACTGCTTCAGGGAAAAAAAAAATTAAAAACCAACACATAGTAAAGACAGCACTGGCATATCTTTCACCTCTCTGGCAAAAGTTTATAGTTAAAGAGTTTGCTGTATAAATTAGCACATCATTTTTACTCATCCAAAAAAATAGATTTAAAATAGGCCATATTTTGGGTTTTTCCAAACTAAGCCTACCGTGACTATATCAAGCTATGTCAAATGAAAGTAACCAACCCACCAAGTGTCTATTTTTGTTGCAGGACAAATATTTAGGAAAAATAAAATACTTGTAAAAGACCCTGAAGTTTCACCTACCCTCCAGTTCTCACCTGTAAGTCCTTCTTCAGTTTCAGTAAATCCTCATTGTCTGCATTGCCAGATAAGGCAGCCTCAACTTGCTGGAGCTGAGCTTTGTAGCTGGCCAACTGCTTAGCAAGGTCTTCTGACATCTACAAGGAACACACACACACACAAACCCCAGATCAAAACAACAGCCTTGCTGCTTTTTAATCACGCCTTGGGGTTCAAGTGAGGTAAAATGACAACAAAAAAAGCTGTTACTAATATGACAGAAACACAGCTTATTAAGTTTCAATAATGAGTATTTGTTCAATAATTTGACCATAGATACCCGCTCATTTAATTTTTGTACAATTCCGGCTGCTCTCAAGAGACTTCTGAAGAACAGAAGGCTTTAACACGTGCCTGTGCCTGGGGTACACGCACAGCTTACAGCGTGTGAGCAGCGGGGCCTTGAGCAACCCTCGCAACTCCCCGGCTCTTTAGAAAATGAATGCACGTCCCCAGCAAACCCCCGCGCATCTGCGGTGTGTGCCCTCCGGCTGCCGTACACCGCGAGCCTCAGCACCGAAACCCTCTGCGGCACACGGGAACCGGCCCCTCCCGGGGCTCCCTGTGGGATCGGGCCGGGCGGAGCAGCGCGGGAGAAGAGACGGGCCTGGGAGGGGCCTAGGGAGGCCCGCGCCGGCAGGCAGGCCCTGGCCCAAGTCGGGCCCGACCTAGGCCCAGGGTCGCCCACAGCGGGAAGGGGCTCAGCCCGCGGGGCCGACAGGGCCCATCAGGCGGTCTCACCTCGGCGTTGCGGGGTGCGGGCCGTGCCCGGGCCGGGGGCTCCGCTCCGGGTCCCGTCAGGCCGCGGCCGCTTCGCTCCGGCTCCTTCCGCCGCCGCAGCCGGGGGGTGGGGGAGCGGGAAGGGGCGGGGCCTCGCCCGGGGCGCGCCGGCTCTCGCGAGAGTGGTCACGCGGGCCGTGGGTCACGTGGCAATGCCGCCCCGCCCACAGCCTCGCGATGGGGCGGAGCCGCGGCTGAGGGGCGGGGTGGAGTCCCGGTGGATCGAGATCGGGATGGAGATCGCGACCAGGACCGGGACCGGGACCAGGACTGGGACTGGGACTGGGACTGGGACTGGGACCGGGACCGGGACTGGGACTGGGACTGGGACTGGGACTGGAATCGGGATCGGAATCGGGATCGGAGTAGGGGACGTATGACTTCCTGGTCCCAGGGCCAGCCCCGTGTGAGGACAGGGGCGGCCGTAGTAGCAGCAGCACCAGCTCCTCATCAGGCAGACGGCCCCGCTGTGGCTCCGCAGGACGATAACGGAGCTGGCCCGTGGCGCCAGCCCTGACAGGACTGACGGCAGCAGCACCACTGAACCCATTCGGTTGGAAAAGACCTCGGAGATCTTCGAGTCCAAGTTCAGAGCCAACACCACCATGTCAACTCAATTATGGCACTAAGTGTCATGACCAGTCTTTCCCTAAACACCTCCAGGGACAGTGGCTCCACCACTTTCCTGGGCAGTCCATTCCAATGTCTAATCACCCTTTCTGTGAAGAAAATTCCTCCTGATGTCCAACCTAAACCTCCCCTGGTTTAGGGGGGCTGTGTCGTCTCATCGTGCTCCTGATGGCACCAACACCTCTCGGGAGCAAAGCTCGGCTGTAAGTGTTCAAGGCCAGGCTGGACAGGGCTCTGAGCTAGCTGGGCTAGTGGGAGGTGGCCCTTCCCATAGCAGGGGCTTGGGATGAGATGAATTTCAAAATTTCTTCCCATCCAAACCGTTCTGTGATTCTTAGTTCACAGAGGAACGATGACAGATTTCTCCTGTCTGAGCACACGCTACTGTAGGGGACCGGGGGTCCCTGAGCCTGCCTGGACCCAGGGGGTTCGCTCACTCACATCTTTGTTCCTGACAGTATCAAACACAGCAACGGCCTCTGGCTACTTACATGATCATCAGAACCACGTAAAACTTACCACCAAACAATTTAGAAAAGAGTAAGTTTTAATATTCATTGAATATTGACAACAGGATAGGAAACTGAGGGAAAGAGCTCAGTGGCTTCTTCAAGCCTGTCACAGGAAGAAATATGTATTTCTGGTGGAAAGCCTGTGATTAATTTGCCTGTGAGCCTGTGAGCCAGGCAAATTAAGCAGATGCCCAAAAATTTTCTTCATATTAGCAGGAGGATCAGTGTCTCCTGCAAACATCCTGTCCCTCATGGTCACAGGCACATGATGCTGCACAGGAAGCTGACTTCGCTCATTGGATTTGTTTATGTATTATGAGGAAAATATATCTCCTGTGTTTTACAACACTTGGTTTATGTCCTCAGAGGATATCCTGACCCAGAGCGAAACACATTTCTGTATCTTAGTGTGTGATTTGATAATTAAAATGCAGAAATTACTGGACACTGTTCAGAGATGATGAGACCAAGCATAACAATGAAAACAGCAACTGCGTCTTTTTAGTATTTTTATTATTATGCAATAATAAACTAGAAAGCGTTAAGAAAACATTTTCTGATAAGACTTTGTGGACAGATTAGCAACTGTTGAAATATATACGCATTTTTCAATAGGAGCAATCCTAATGGCTTTGTTAGCATACCTATCAGTTAGAACTGGCGTTAGTACAATCAATTTCAACTTAACATTTCAGGACAAGAGATCTATGCTATATGTGTAGGATTGAAATGACAGAGAGGGACTGAAAAAGCATCCACTGTCCAGCTATCTCCAAAGGCAGCAACAGCAAAAAGGAGAACACTTCTATGGTTGCATCAGCAGGACCAAGCATAAAGAGACATTTTATTTCTATAAAAAGGTTTGGTGAGAGTTAATATTGAAATAGCTTTATGGTTATATCGTAGTGGATGTAGTTTATAGTAGAGTATGGAGTTTTATGGGGTCTGCAGACATCTAAAAAGAGCCACCAACATTATAAGCTATATATGCAGTATATAGGAAGACAAGCTAGATCTTGAAACCACTGATCTTTATTTCTTACAAATTGAAAATTCTCATTAGTTGCATCCTTAAACCTGGATTTATCTTCACCTGAGAAATAGAGACCTTTTTTCTGTGTTTGATTAAAGAAACTTTTTCATACTATATTGAGGAAAAACAGTGTAAGGAGGACGTCTTCATGCTGTCTTACGGATTACACATTTTAAAAAATATGCTTTATAGTTCATTAAATGTTTGGTGCTTGGACGCATATGTACATAGTAGCACATTAGCACTACTTATAGCAATATATAAAACTTAGCAGCAGAAAGAAAAGGCAACTTAATTGGCTTTTACCAAAGACAAACCCTGTTGCCGTTAGCACTGGGGCTTTCAGCAGTGATTCCTAGTGGGAAGCTGTCCGACTGACCTGACTGTACTTGCAGAACAACGAGGGAAGGCTGGTGTAACCGGAGCCGTCGCTGGCCCTGCGGGGCAGGCGGGAGCGGCAGCGGCGGTGGCAGGGAATGGCACAGCTGGCTGGGAAGGTGAGGTTTGCTGTACCCGAGATAGCTGGGCATGCCTTGGAAGGGGCTGCCTGCCTTTAAGGCAAGCTGATGCGCAGTTGGAAGAGGCGCTAGCGCATCCCGCAGCCACGCTTGCCTTGTCCAGGAGGTGGTAGTGGTGTTGCGCAAGACGTCTGCATCGCCAGCCGTGTTTAACTGGCAACTCGGGAAACAACTCTGCTACAGGTCACAATTCTGCCTCTTTATTACAGTCTGCTGCATGATTTTTATGGCTAGATAATGGGAACATATATAGGAAGTTATTTCTTAAGGTAACTAGGATTATACAATCTTTTGAAACATGGGTGTGCTTTGGTGAATAAGTAGACTTAAATCCACAACATTCTGCATTCCTAAAGGTTAAATCCTGAAGTACTTAAGGATCAGAGATCTGAGTGCTGAGCAGCAACCAATGCTGTGAAGATGTTATTATGTCCAAATAGTTTAACGTCCTGTTTTTCAGCTTTGTGTGGGTGTATTGTTGTGCTCAGCACAGAGACCTAGCCACTAGCAAAAAATTGGCTTCTGCAAACAAACCAGTCTGTCCTCATGACAGAAACTGCAACCTAAGTCTAGGCCAGAATGGAGACACTGGATCCTTTTAGGCTTTTCTGGTAGGCTGCTTGCATGGCAGGCATTGCCCTGTCAGTGGGGTAGTATGTCAATCTTGAAAGCTATTGGTATATTAATTTGGATTAAGAAAATATTCTATTAATATTTCAGTTTCTAGGGTTGTTTTCCTGAAGATGCACAGGTTTTTTTTTCAGTTGTCCTGTGCCTCTAAGCAAAATTTTCTTTATTTTAGGGGTTTTTTTAACCTTTTGTCATTATGAGCAGAACTGTCAACTTTGTCCATAGATGCAATTATGCAATATTTCCCATTATGAGGCATTTTGTTGTTGTTGGTACTGCAAAATTTATTTCTACAGCCTGATTTTGGTTTTTTTTCTGCACTGGCTGTTTGAGTCTGGCTGAACTTAGCAGTTCAGCAGTTTGGCACTTAAAAAATCAAGTTATAGAAAGAAATGCTGCTTGCCAGGCACTTGATTAAAATACACACTTATGCTGTTGAGAAGTTCAAGTCCCTCTTTGCCTTAAAGCATGGGCTCAGCATTTCTTAGGGAAGTTCTATGTGGTTTAAGTCTCCATTTTTTTGCCATCCTACTCTCCTGAAATTTGGTCTAATTGTCAGGTTTTTCAATGCCTGTTTACACAGAAGTTTGTGTGGAAGTGAGGTCAGGTAGGTGAATTGTGTGCACATGCCTGAAGATAATTTGACTCTCTGCAGGCCAGGTAATCAGTGCAAATTGTGGTGCTAAGCAAAGAAACTGAGAGTTTAAACATGTCCTGTCCTCTGAATGACTGTAGAAATTATGTCCCATTGGTGAAAAAGGCACAGTAACTAAAACTGAGGAGGGAAAAGTGAATCAGAACTCAATGAAGAATAAGATCCAGGGTGGAGCATGGGGATAAGGAGAAAATGTCAGCATTAGGAAGAATGGACTGGAAACTTGCATCCTTTATGATGTCATCCACTTCAGAAAGATTTGAGGCTCTTGGATTTCCATTGCCTTGTAACTGACAGCTTGTGAGAATGCCATCTTATGTGGGAAATGACAACCTGCCAGTGTGGTCGTTTACTTTACTGGCACAAGCAGCAGGTCTGTTTGCTGGTTCTTGGTCAGGCCTACACAACACAGACTGTCAGATGGGATTTGCAGCTTTGTGTGAGCCTTTGGAGCAATATTCCAAGTCAGGGTGCAACTTCTTTTTCTGAGGCACTGTGCCATCTGCGTCAGGGAGCGTCAGCCCTGGAGGCCTGGGCACTGCAGGAGAAGACAGCTGGACATGCTGGTTCTTCTTCTCAGGGTGCCAGGAACTGCGGTCCTGAGACTCCTGAAGTCCAGAAGGTGTCTGAGTGGCAGGAATGCTGAGAAGATAAGGGAAGTTTGGAAAGTAGGGAGCAAGGGCCATTGCAGTGGGTAGAGGAGCCTGGGAGTATTAGGAGAGGAGCTGAAGCAGCAAGCCAGCAGTGTGGGAGGTTTGGGAAGCAGGAACTTGAGGTTAATATGGGAACAGCGTGGGGGTATTTTGTGTTTGTGTGTGGGCAGGGACCTGGGAAGTAAGGAACAAGATGGACTTCTGTGAGGGATTGTGGGGTTGCTGTGGGGGAGAGGAGACCCAAGTCCTGCATAGTAAGGGTAGCCAAACAGGAGGGCATTGTATGCATAGGGAGAGGGCAGCTTGTAATGAGCACATGAAAGGAGAGGGAAGGGGATATGAAGAGCAGCTGACGGCAGTGATGACTGTGTGTGTTTTCCCCAGGACAGGGTTGCTGCCAGCTGTGTGCCACGCACTGGCTGGGGTTTGTGGCAGCTGGTCAGCAGCCACCCACCACGAGCTGTGTGGCCTCTGGGTGCTGGGGAGCTGCTCTGCTGTGTCCCACAGCTGCAGCTCAGTGCCAGCAGTCAGTCTTTGGTGGTCCACCCCCACGGGAGCTGCACAGGCCTGGTCTGAGCACTGTGTTCTGAACACAGGATTTACAGTAACCCAGAATGTGCAGTTAAAAATAGGCAGTTGTTTGTGTGTCCTGTATTGCTGTTTGCTGAATTTTAAAGGAAAGTGAGCTGAAAGAAGAGGAAGAGCCCTGCAAGAGGGAGACTGCATAGCCCTGTGAAGAACTGGGTTTATTCTCCTGTGTAGGAGTATCTACATATTGTGAGTGATGTAGATCTGCGTATGGAATAAAAGCTCAGAGTGTAAACTTAGAGCTAATTGCCCCATGGGACTTGTAGTTGAGAACTGACCACAAAAGCTCTGATTCATCTGGAGGAAACTTTGCTACCACAGGGGCATGGTTAGATTGCTTTTAGCAACTACGCTCGTAGGTTTTGAAAATTCATAGCATCTTGACTGGGAAGAGCTAGCAGTCCTGATCAGTGTTACTTAGGCCATATGACTAGTTTTGGGGGGCAGTGAGAAATAGGAAGAGATTTGAAACAGTGTTACTTACTTATAAAGAGAGTTTTGATTATTTTCTGCCTCTTTTGAAGTTAATAACATCGAAATTTTAATTAGTCACATGGACACCTTTGGACTTCAGTACCTCTGTTTCTTTGCCGTCCATTAGAACAAGGGATAATAGAGCTACCTTATTTTGTAGAAATGAATACTTTAAAAATGCTGCCACATAGTACTGATGAATATCAAAAGTAATCCACTGAGAAAATGAAGAATTCTCTTTCTAAAATAGAATTCAAGGAGTCCATGGCAAATAGTGAGTTCTACTGATGCAGAAACAAATTGTGATTAACTGGCATCATTGCAGTATCAAGGACTATTGTAGTCTGACGTTGTCATGCCATATTGTACTTCCATCCTGTGAACCTAGAAGTTGCTAGCAGTTAACATTTTTGTTTCTGAACTATGATAATTTTATTTTTGCTAACTATAGTGTACATGAACCTTTAAAAAGGTTAACTACACCATAGTAGCTGCAGAATTCACATGCATCGATGTGTTTCCTTTACTGATATAAACAACGTGTACAATTTACATAAAATGCAAAATATGTGCATCACTGTTCCAAACTTTTCCATTTTTCATTCTACTGACAGACTTTCAGACACATTTTCCTGAAGTGAGAGAATTTCTGGAGTGTGCACATAGTGGTGAGAGATGGCATTCACCCATCCTATTGCATGAACGAACTTGTTAAACATTCCTTCTACATCATGTTAGTCACTGCTTGAGCAGTGAGACTGCTTTCATGTGGTTTAGCATCCTGTTCCTGGTAATCAGAGTGTTTGGTAATCAGAGAGTCTTGTCTTACATCCTGCAGCTGATCCAACACAGAGAAACTGGAAATCCTTCTAAAGATGGTTCCTCTGAAAATGAAACTGAAGTATCTCTTACAGAAATTGTTTTACATGTCATCGCAGCCATCTACGGATGAAATCAGATTGTATCCTTGGCCAGCAAATGGCACTTTGCAGAGGCTTCTAATGAAAGAAGAGTATATCAGATGGGCATTTAGAACTATTTTTATCAATGTTCCTACTTATATGTCATTTGAAGGAAAAAACAGTGGAGCCGCTGGCTGATATTTCCTTAAATGCTAAACTTAATAAAAACATATTGTGGTATCCATCTTAATGGGAAACCAGGATAACAGGTTGCCAAGGATATAGTAAGATATAGGCAATTTAGAGATATAACAAGATTTGGATTCTTGTTCACACAGAGATGTCAACACCATGTTTGGGCTCTGGGATAATTTTTACTCACTATTTGTATTGGCTAAAAATCTATGGGAAGGATTTGGTTGGATTTTGAAAAAATTTTTTCTTTCAAGTTTTTTTGCAATTTCATCTTGCACTGCCTAAGTGCAGTGCTATCTACATCCTTTAGTTACAAAGGAGAAAAGGTGTAGTTGATATGTTGTGCTGTTTTATATGCTGGAATGAGGATGTCCATGAGGATTTTGTTTACTTGTGCTATGCTCCCTGTGTGAGAAGGTTTCAGTTCTTCAGTATAGTTAAAGATCTGAAGTCTTTCCAAAGTTTTAGATCTGCAGGAGCATTTAGCACTTAGCTTAGTACTTTGTTGACTCAGGGATAGATGATGGATTCTGATTAGGTCCCCTGCAATTATGGGGATGTTTGTTCTCATCTTGGTCAATCCTATTCACGTAATTTGGTGAAAGAGTGAAATATGCTGTACAATGGCATTTGAGCCTGTACTGTTACCAGCAGAGAGAGCTTAAACAAAAAAGCAACTAGTGTTCATGGGAGCAAGGTGATCTTTTTTGTCAGTGACCATTATAATGGGTATGACTTGATACTATTGCAGTATCTTTTGAATGAGGCAACACGCCGCAGGAATGTACTGAACTATTCCAGGAGAGGTGCAGGCAAGACCATCTGTAGACAAACACCTGTTCTTCTTGTGTTCAGAAGGAGAATTTGATCTGTACTTTTTAATTGAGTATGAGAAGTCACAGTGTTTCAGAGCATACATAAGGATGGACAGCTAACCAGCTAAAGTGCAACCAAGAGTTCAGCCTTCTGAGTTTGAAGGCTTGGTAGGTTTTGAAGTTTGGAGGTTTTTTTAAGCACCAGTTTCAAAATCGCCAAGGGATTTTGCCAGTCAAACATATAAACATGAAAACCCAAATATAGGTTTTCAAACTGCTGCAAGGAGTGCTGATCCATAGATTTTATCTAAAGCCAGATGTCTTAAGTATCTAACTTTTTTTTCCGTTTTCTATCCTTCCTCCCACACCTAATGGAACTATTCAGATTTGAAATGTTGGAAGGCCACGTACCTGAAGCGGCAGTGGGCTTGTTTAAACACCATTTTCCGGTATTAGTTTTATAGATCCAGAAATGACTAATAAGGAAATTTCTTCATTCAGTATTTGTGGATGACCAGTTTTTGCTAGCATGAGGAACAAAGCTGGTATGAGGAGGTTGTGTCGCCCCGGGAGCAATTCAAGTCTCCAGAGTGACTCATGACACTGGTATCTTAAGATAGAGGGAGAAAACATGGTGCAAAACTCAAACAGGGTTTTTTTCTTCTGCCTTTTTCATTTTTTGAGATATTTCCAAGCAGACTTATTTCACTAACACTCATGGTGTCAGTATTCCTTGATTTAGGGCATTCATTTGGGGTCTCCACCTCCCTTTTATTGTAATAGAATGAAGATGGTAGCTGCCTGGTAAATCAGAATGGTGACCATAAGAGAGACTGTTGTTATATCTCTAGACGAGTTTTCATAGTACATTTCTCCTTTTTTAGTCACTTTGGGGATTTGAATATACATTACAGCAGTGGAGAAGGTAGAGGTGTTTCCTTTGGCAGGCACAACACAGCACAATTATCATATCAAATTATTGCACACCCTAAAATCATACTGATAATGTTAGTTCTCTAGAGGCAGTAAATGCACCCCTAGATGTGATGTACCTCAGCAGGTCTGTTCTGTATCTGAGACTCCTCTACAGTAGAGTTGCTGTGTATGTGGAGCACAGTTTGCTCCACACTCTCCTCCCAGGATCACTGCTGAAGTCAGAAGGGCAGGATATTTGCAGTTGGCAAACCTTTTAGTGGCATCTTCAATTAAGTCAATGGATCTCTCCTAATTCCATTTCCCGCTGCACTAAAAACTCCCTACCAGTAGATGATGATGCTTTTCAAACCACGAAACCGTATTAAAAGTTTAATCTGGATAATATGTAAAACAAATAACAGAATCAAAGTTCAATAAAATCTAGACATGGTTTCAGACTAATGTAAAACAAGGCAATATTAGGCTGTGATATAATTTTAAGGCTACCCTTGAGGGAGATCTTGTCAGGAACTGTGATGCAAAGTGGTTGAAATATGAGATCAGTTATGTTAATACCTTTTTTTTTTCTTTTCCAGTGAAATCACTTGGGAAATAATCTTCCTTTTCTTTGGGGCATCTGTATAGATCTGAGCAGGGAAACATTATTGGTTTTGAAACTTTAAATCACTGTGGACTAGTCTTGTCATCAGTTGTATTAATAATACAAGTAATTTTAGTACAGAGTGTTTGGTAGATATTGATTCACTTCCTTCTCGGAACTAGTCAAGCTTTCAGACAATCTATTTACGTTTACATGGTATTAAGGAGCTCTCTGTTAAGGATCAAAGAAGCTTCTACAAAAATGTGTTGATTGGAGAAATTTTTGAAAAATAGGCCATTTTTTAATTGGAGAAATTGTTGAAAACAAGGAGATAATTTTGTCATAAGTAGATGTCAGTATCCTTAGCACAGAAACAGGAAGAAAGGAAGGAGAATACAGAATAATAGAAGGAAGGAACCTAGGCATGGTTTAAGCTACAGGTGAGAGTTAACAATTTGTGTTCTGCTGCAGGAAGAAATGCAAAATTGAGCCAATGTTTAGCACATACTCAATGGACATGCTAAACTAGATGAAATGTATATTCACCTCAAAAGAAACAGAACAGTCTTGTGAAGCTGTTTATTTTCATTAGACAAATTGACCTCTGTATTTGTCTTCAAAGCTATAAGCAATGTAAGCCAGCATGGAGCAGCTTCACTGTGGTTTGCTTTTGTGTAAAAATGTATTTAATAGTAATTGTAAGTTTATTTAGGGGCTATTACTGTAATAACACAGCCTTTAAGTGCAGTTCTAATAATTTTTACTTTACAGTTTTCCTCTTTTCAATGTTTTTTTATTAAGATAGACTTTCACTTAAAGAAACTTCACGTATGTCCGTAGTTCACTTGGCTGGGGACAAGTCTCTGAGATGTAGCAAGATGTAGACATCCCTTAGGCAGAATGTGAACAGCTTGTTGGGGAAAGCACCGTCGTTCACACAGGTAGCATGAAGATGTGGGCACCAGTGCAAGGGCTCTCCATGTCTAAATTCAACATATGGATGTATTCAAAAACTAAATACAAAAACTGGATGTAAGGTGCAGAAACACAAGTGTCTTAGTATTTCAAAGGCTGGTTACACTCTTTAGACGTTTAGGAATCCTGTGTTTCTGGTTTCATACAGTTGCTCGAGTGGGCAGGTTTGATCTTCCTTTTTTCTTCATGTGAACCTCTCAAAACAGAGGACATGCAGCCAACTCGTCCACGCACCCATGTTCATACTCTGCTCAAGCTTGTGAGAAAAGGTAACAGAGATGCCTCGTATTTGTTTGGTGATCCAATGAAGGCAGTTGTTTACAACTTTCATGGAAGACCCAGGCTTTCCTAGGTCAGATCTTTCAAGCAGAGGATTTTTAGGGATTACATGGAGAGAGTGACTTGAAACCTGGATGCCTGAGGTATTCATAGGGGTTTTATTCTGCCAGGGATTTGCAGTTGAACCCTGGGCAAAGTTATTTACCTCTTGTCCTTGCTCCCCATCTGCAGAGTGGGAACACCATGGGTAGAAGCTCACACGCACAGAAGTACTGCTGGTTGCTCAGGCTTCTCTGCTGGAGCATGTAATGAAAGGAGTGTGCTGGGTCACTCAGCTAAGTCATGTAGTTTACCCATTGTGGCCTAAAATAGCGTCAAGTGAGCGTGACGCATGCTCTGCTGTGCTGAGGCCCACAGAACATATGTTGATGTACGGGCAGGGAGCCCTCCGTTCCTCTTCCCTACACGGCCAGCAGACATCGCCTTCCTCTGTGCGTGTTGGTGCTCTGACCCTCGTCTCCAAGGGTGTGGTGACGTGGAGGAGATGACGGAGCCAAAACTTCTGAAGCACACATCTTCAGAGAGCTGCTGCTCACAGGAGAAATTAATATACATCAGGTAAATCTGCGGCTGTAAATGAAACCTTGGGACACTTCCTCAGCCGTGACTAAGCCTGTGCGCACTGTGACTCAGCTGGTGAAGCATTTATCGGGAGAGCTCCCAGAGCACTCAGTTATAAGCCTGTAAATAAAAATACCTTGTTTTCTTGTAGCAAACGGAATCATTGAATCTAATTTCATCGCCTGTTCCTTACCCCTTCAAAAACAAGCCACCCAAATGTTTACAGCCATGCAAGAGAGGAAACATCATTGATAGTAAACATACGGCCTTAAATTCACATGTGTTTGGCTCCTGATTCACAAGTTCAAAATCTTAAAGCTCTGGAACCTGATTGACTCTAAATTATTTTGTAAAAATGTGCTTTTGGTCTGCTTTGTGGTTTATGAGCTGCATGATGATGAAACCAGATGTAATTCATCAAGTTTATATCATTGGTAACCTGTGTATGTTGGCTGAGGTTGGTTAGAAGAGATCGTGAAAAATCCAATTTGGGTTTTCCCCATTCCGTACTCTGTGAAAAATCCAGTTTGGGTTTTTCCCCATTCCATATTCCAGGAAAAATCCAGTCTGGATTTTCCCCCATTCCATATTTTGGGGAAAAAAATCCAGTCTGGGTTTTTCTCCATTCTGTATTTTGGGAAAAAATCCAGTCTGGGTTTTCTCCCATTCCATATTGCAGGAAAAATCCAGTCCAGGTTTTCCCTCATTCCATATTGCAAGAAAAATCCAGTCCAGGTTTTCCCCCATTCCATACTCTGGGAAAAATCCAGTCCAGGTTTTCCCCCATTCCATATTGCAGAAAAAAATCCAGCCCAGGTTTTCCCCCATTCCGTACTCCGGGAAAAGTCCAGTCCGGGTTTTCCCCCAGCCTGGATCCCGAATGGAATTGCCCGAGGGCGGAGGAAAAATCCGGTTTTTTTTATGGCTTCCCGTGCTTGGCGGGAGCCGGCATGTGCTGAGCTACACCTTCGTTCTGACACTGCAGTACTGGAATTTTCTCCAAGAAAATTCAGTGGTGCTATCTTGAGAGAAAACACAACTCAACAATAAACAGAGCGGTATCTCACTTCTAATGTAGCAAATACACGGTACCTTCAAATTACAGGATCACTTTCCCGTGGAATTACTGGCAAAAATATCCACAAAAAGTTCAAATAAATAAGAATACATGAATACCAACATCGAAAGCTGGGCTGCAAATCCTCAGTTAACCAAGTTCAGTCCTTCCAGCGTGGTCTGTTTATTTTTCAGATGAAAAACCACTAATGCAAATGGGAGCAACAAAGGCTCAATACCTTTAAAATAAGGCAAAAAATCGTACATTCTAGGCAATTTCATACTGTAGAAATTAAAAATATAATGTCAGCTCCAAAAAAGATGACTGAAAAAACGGTCAAAATTCTCTCAGAATTCTAACAAGATCCTTTAAATAGCAAATACAAGGTAAATTACCTCAAACAACAATGAATGAAACAGAAAGGACACAAACAGTGATGGGATTAGGGCAGATTTCAGCAGTCTGGAGTCAAACAGGACAGTTTAGCCCAAAGAAATCAGCATAACCTTCCTTACAGCACAAAACTCACAGGGTTTTTTTGGTGGACTTGGAAACAGAACTTAAAATAAGTATATTATTCATAGTTTGGTTACTCCATAATAAAAAAACCCTGCAAAATTCTAGACTGAATCCAAACTTGACATCTGATTTATTCTAAAACAGGAACCAAGGCAAGCAGATCCTATCACAAATTCCTGCAAGGCTGTTAGGCTTATTATACTTTTCCATATTTCATTGTGGCTTTGTTGACTTTTTGGCTAAGTCAACCCCTCAAATCACAAGTGCAAATTTTCTTTCAAGTTTTAGCTCAGGTTATGGCATTTACTGCAAGTTATTATTTACACCTACATCTTGTACTTTGGAGTTGATTTGTTGTTTATAAACTGCACCTCCCCCAAGATCTTTGTGCACAAAATGTAGGAACCTCTGCTCCAGGTAAATGTACTGGGAGTATTGCTGTGAGTGCAGCGGCCCTGATCTTAATAAGGATGCTTTCTTACAACCCTTAAAACACTAAAATGTGGCATTGTCACCTCTCATGTCAACTGATACTGCCAAACAGTTTTCTTTATTTGTATTCTGCTTGAGTCCTGCATAATTTTTCCATACTCATTCTTTCATGACAACCTTTTCTTCTTTGAATACAATCAATGTCTTCAGAAACTGAGCATTTTCAGTGTTTCAGATATATGTTTTGTTCACTATCCTATAGCTGGCTTTGAAGAGTCTAAGGGAACCTTTAAATCAAATATGTGTCTAATAACCCATTTTCTTGCTGTTTGAAATCAGGAATAGGCAAATATTGGCTGAGTACAAACGTTGTGTTTGACCTTTGAGGGCTGCTATAAAAACAGTATTTCACATCTTCTGTACTTTTTCCTGGTTTTTTAGTTATGGGTAGTGTGAGTGGATAGAAACAACTTCATTTTATATGGTGATAAAATTGGTTGCTGTGAAAATGTAATTACTTGAAAATATCTCAGTCCTACTTCTCAGTTGTGCTTCTCACTTTTGTTGGATACACTGAATCAAGCTATTGGGCAGAGTGTGATTAGTTGATCCTGAAAAACAAAACACCTCAGGGTGTCTGTTCATTATTTAGACTATTTGTCCTTAAGTCATCTGTATTATTCCATCTGGAATACACAGTAGGTAAAATTTTACAGTGGGAGCTTTTTCTTAAATGTGAAACAGATGGGACAATCCCAACCTGCATCTCAGTGGGCCGGAATTTGTGTGTAAAAACTGCATCAGTTTTGACAGACCACCTTAAAGGCAACAAATAGTTCCAGGCCCAAAGCACTGGTAGATTGAGTTATACCAAAGTTCTATGCAGTCCAATGTAATCCAATCTATGTAACAGACCTGTTTCCTTATAACATTCTGCCTGAAATCAGCCTAGTTCTGTCTAGCAAAACTACTTCATTTCTTAGCTGAGATGATGCAGACTTGTTCTTGCTGTAGATTCGTGTCATCAGGTAAGTACCCACATGGTACTTGTCATGAGAATGTCCTTGCAAATTAGAAATACACCTGCAAGTACATTTTAGAGATGCTGAAATATCTCACTGCATAAAGCTGACATGTATTTAATCAATTTAGCATGTTTCAAAGCCAACAAAATGCCATTGCAGGTTCGTTCTTCTTTTCGTGGTGTTCCTGCCAAGGAACCCAGCTGGGTGAGCTTTGGAAGATGGCACTTTGACACCTCGGGGTCCTATCTGCAGTGTGCCAGGCATGCAGACACCTTGCTTGTCAGTTCTTCTCCCCCAGCCCCTCAACAGCAGTTGCAGTATTCACAGCTCCCCACTTTTCAGCTACGGTTCATTACAGGACAGGTAAGCTGGCAGATTTAGCTCACAGTAAAATTCCTTTGGATGGTAAAAAGGTCAGTGGATACCTGAAAATTAACGGGTTTATTACAATGAGAGGAATAAAATGCCCTGGTTTTTTCCTTTAGAATGTCACGTCATTCTTGCTGTTTGCTTTTTGAATAGTGTGTCATACACCAATGGCACCTGCCAAATACCAAGCAGGCATTTGAGTTATTTGTGTCGTCATTCTCAGTGGAATAAATGGAAGCAGCTTGGGTGAGAGCATACAAGGCAGTTTTCATACAGCAGCCTGTCTCTTTGCAAAGCAGATGTGAATTTAATGGGAATATAAATGAGAAAAGGCTGATAATTAGGCTGCTGGATCTTTTAGCATTATTATTGTTAATTTCTAAAATCAATTAGGTAATCCAGATAGTTCTCTTGAGAAACATATGTTTTTGCTTTTTAATATCCTAAGCAGGGTTTCAGCTGCGTGGAAACATGGAAAGTTACAGCTCCTGGTAGGAACCGGGTATCAGAATGTAGTTAAGAGTTTCTCAGAGATGAAAGGAAGAGGACTGTGATGGGCAAAAAGAATTTTCCCTTTGCTCCCTCCACCCCTAAATCCAATCATGCAATGCTTACATGATTTATTACTGGTGTGATTTATATACTTTTTATAGTGGCTGTGAGAGTAGGTATGAAAATTGATTTTTGTGGCGATCCAGTCTTACTTGTGCTTGTAGACAGGCTGTTGCATGGTGCTTGTTTCTTTCAGGCTTCCCCATTTACCCAGGCAGCCTCTGCTGTCTTTACCCAACTGCTCTCTAGACTGCACAACAGCATTCCAGATCATGCTTTGCTTCCCATAACCTCCACCCAAATCCCTTGGCCTTTTCTACAGTGTTCACAATTAAACGCTAACAGTGAGTTGCCTGGGAAAGCAGTTGTGTGTTACAGCTGAGTGCTGTGCCAGCTCAGCAAGTTTGTGCGTGGCTGCCTGCGCCTCCTTCCTGTGCCAACACAACAGGCCTTCTCTTTTCCTAGACTGTGAAATACAGAGGTGGCCAAGTGCACTTGCCACTCCGGGGGTTTGATTAGGGAGATGGCAGTTTGCTGCAGCAAAATTGAGATTGTTTAAGGGTAATGGGGTGAGATTCTTTCTGCCTCTCGCAGCATGCTTGGGAGGAGCAGTACCACATTAATCTTGGTGCTTGTTTTGCTGTTTGGGATGCAGCAATAGCATCTTGAAATGCTAGATCAGGGACACTGCTTCTGCAACGTTGCCTGAGATGAAAATGTGTGAAAACGGAGATTAATTCTTTGAGATTTGTCCTGCTTCAGCTGTGTATATGGTCCATGTGCACAGGCATCTCTGTAATGATAGATCTTACTTGGCATGTGAATTTGGCACTGAGTGACAGCTCTATACCAAGTACTGCCCAGATGGTGAGCTCTTGTAAAGCTTTGGTCCTTTTCCTCTCAAACCTAGTTGTTAGGATCTTTTGTATCCTCACATGATCAGGTGTGAGAGCAATGGCTGGCTGACAGCAAGGTGAGGGGCAGAAGTGGGACGACTTCACGAGTGGAGGAAAAAGAGGCTGATTCTTACTGTCTCTTAAGATATGTGCCAGTACTTGCTGTCAAAAGGAGGATCCTGGTGTAGTTGATCATGGTTTGTTGTGGCTGGAGCAGAGACACGAAGAGAGACGTCATCACGAGTGGGAGAGAGGGAGAGAGTGGTGCAGTGGCTGAGTAGATCATGGCGAAAAGTGGGAGGAAAGAGAAGTTGGGAGAGTCATTAATGGAGTAATAGGGAGGTTAACAGAAGAATGAAGAGACACCAAGGCCAAAGATGTGACAAATCTATCTAAAGCTTATTCTGTCAGCAGCCTGCTATGCTAGGGTAGTAGCAGCACATCCATTTGGAGATGAATATTGCCTCAGTCATTGTTTTCATAATCCTCTTTCTACTCTAATACTGCAAATTATGCAAATATACCAGGTGCATGCTGGGTGCAGGATGCTGCTCAGAATCCCTCATGAGCATGCAAGGCTAATAGGCAGCTTTTGTCCAAAGCGCAGCTCTTCCGTGTGACTCACAGTACTGGGTGCTGCTGGAAAATCCAGCAGTCTGTTTTGTTTCTCCAATATGCTACCTGATAGCTAAGGTCATGTAATAGGTTCTTGACACTCTGAAGCTTATGTGGAAATGTTCACAAGTGAATAACTAATCACCTTCCAGATCTCATGCTGCCTGCTTTGATGTGGTGGGGGAAAGTAAACTGCTAGTGCAAGGATGGTGATCCAGGAGGAGAACACCTTAGTTCTGTCATGGATTCTCTTCATCAAGTCATGACAACTTGTTCAACTTGTTTTTACAGTGGGATCATCCTTTACTGCAGTGGTTTCCTTTCCATCGATGTTTAATTATTATCCCTAAGAGCACAACAAAACCATAACACCTCAGATTTTACTTGCCGGTGGCATGACAGATGCTGTTACTGTTGTCGTAATTGGCACAATTACCTACCCTGTAAGGGTGGTGCTAGCTCACTAAAATTAGAAAGAACTGATGGCTCAGCCCAAACTACAAACATTGCTATTGTGTGACTTGCTTGTTTTTGACTTTTAGCTAACAGTTGTCCCATCAGAGTGAGGATAATGCACAGCAGATGAAAAGCAATCATTTTAGTGGACTCTCCACGCAGGTGACTCATGTGTTGTTCTATTTGCTTTTTTTCTCAATTTAATTTATTGTAAAAGACCAGCTGCTAACCCAAAACATATGCCAGGGAAAGAAACGTGAAAGTGCAATGGTACAGAAGTCTTCCTTTTGGATTGTTTCAAAGTGCTTGCTTACAGACAGGAGTTCCTGCTGCTTGAGTTTAAAGACTTGACTTTTCCACTATCTCCAAACTGATTCACTCTCACTTGTGATGAGAGGCATTCAGCTCCTCCATTTTTCTGTTTCTGTGTTCTGAGTGAGTAACTCCAGTATTTCTTAGGTTAATTAAAGTTTACTGCAGGAGGAGCAGGAGTGGGTTGAGAGCACTGATGAAGAGATGACTAACAAAGTAATCGGCATGTGATTAAAGTGTGGGCTGACAGGCACAGATTAGCCCTCCCTGGACTCAGCTTTTATCTTAGCTCCGTGTTTGAAATAATTCTGTGTAATAATATATAGAATTTCTATCCCATCTAGCTTATCACATTAGAGCAAACTAGACAAAATGACTCAATTTCAAACGACTCTGATTCAGCTTGGGCTGCAGCCACGCATTGCAAATGTGAGGTTAGGTGACTTTGTTTCTTTAAAATTCTTCCCCTGTACGAAGTATCAGGGGGAGAGAGTTGGTCAGAGTGGAAAGTTGAGGTGGCATTATAAAGCCTCATGAGATGCATAGGTGTCAGTCATGTCACAAAACACTGTGAAGATCGTGTCACAGAACACTTTGTGAACTGGCAGCAGCTGGGGTGGATGTGGAGGTTTGCGTGGTGGATAAATCGCAAAGGGAAAAATAAAACTTTTCCCAGAAGGAGAGCCACCACATACACTTGCACAGAAAGTTGTTTGCTCTGTGTAGTGCTAACAGAGCACCACAGATTTTTTACCAAAAAGGCATGGTTTCATTTTTTTTCTTTTTAAATTATAAATCTTGTTGGGTTACTGACAGCTGCCTGATGCAAGATGACAGAAAGAGCTGCTTTCAACATGTCATATTAACACTTCCTCCTGCTACTCATATCCTTTTCTGCCTCTGTAATTCTGGTATCGTGTGAGTCTAAGACCGAGGCATTACCTGAGCTGCTGTGCAGGTAGTAAAATAGTGATTTGAGAGAGGCACCGACATGCAGAGAGAACAGTGAGATGTGTGTTTCCCCTCCCCAGATTCCTCCATCTGCCACTATGGCCACAGGACTGTTTGGAAACTAAAAGGGCCAGCTGAAGGTAATGGAGGACATGGTAGGGGAAGGAAAGAAATCCTATGAAGTGGAAAGAAATCCTATGAAGTGGAAAGAAATCCTATGAAGTGATGTCCATGGCACACCAGAGGCACAGGGGCTTCCTCAGTGGTGACTGCCATGAAATGCAGTGCTGAGGTGCTCATCCCATCAGAAAGCACAAACAGCATCATCTAAACTGCCTGAGCAGCTGCTGCTGGCAGCACTTCTCATGAAATATAGAAGTCATGACCAAGAAGGGGAACTTAAACCACTAAGTTATTCATGGATTACTTGTGGAATCTTAGAATAAGGAAACAAAAAGAAGAAGGGAAAAAAGGAAAAAAACCAGGACACCCTAGGTTCCTGGAGAGTTCAGTAAAGTTTTAATACGTCATTTTCCTCTTAGCATAGCCCACTGCCCATGTTCAGGAACTTTCTTTCAGAAGGTGCAAAATTGCCACTTCCAGCTGCTGGGGATGCTGGGGAACCATCAGGAGACTGTCAGTGCAGTGCCATCATACTCAGTGGTAGTAAAATAACTTGCGTAATTCTTATCAAGGAAGGGATAGTACATCTGAATAACTCATTCCTGATCAGTGCTTAAGACAGTTGTGACAATCTGCATTCTTTTGTTGATTGAATGTGTGTGAAACTAGTCTAACGAATTGATAATTTTTTTTTCTTCTTGCAGGATAGAACTGGTTTACCTCTTTGATTTTAAAATATTCTTTTAAAGAAGCTCATTTGTCATCTACTTATAGCTGTCAAATGAATGCTTGTTTTAGAAGAACTTACAAGTTAGAATAGTGTCTTAATCAGGTTTCTTGGTGCAGCACTTAATGATGCTCTCTTTAAAACCAAAACAAAAAACCCACGGATGCATTCTTTACAATATAAAGTGAAAAAATTAGATGCTTCATGCCATAATGAAGCATCAGTGTTTGCACATTAGCTCAACAATATGTACAATTTGCTAAGCTAGTTGTTGTCTGTGTATAGAAAAACAAAGTCCCAAAAACGCAAGGTCTGCAAAAGTCATTCTTGAGATAGAAATGATCCTTCGGGTTCACAAGGCAGCTCACAAGAATTTTAAGAGTGTTGTGTTCAGTTCAGCATGAAGCCCTTGAAAGTGGGGCAACTACAACCCCAACCTCCCCCTTCTTCTGTTTCAATTCTTGTTTATTTAAATGTGGGACTTCATGGAAATAACTAGAAAAAAATAGCGAGTGTTAAACACTAGGTTGCTCTTCTCTTAGAATTGAACAGTTCAGGTTGAAAGGGACCATTCAAGTCATCTAGTCCAACCCCTATATTGTCTTTATCATTATAGAAATTGGAGCCTGAATGTGAATAACAGATTAGGGTGGGAGGTTGTTTGGACCAGCTCCGTCCACCCTTGTTCTTGACCAGGTGTGGGGAAGGGAGCAGGTTTTAGTGTTGTGGGCTGTTGTTTTTAAGTCTGAAAGAATGTCTCTGAATGCCTGTGGAATCAGTTAGACTGACTGAATTGGTTTGTTGGTGGGAGTTGTTTTCCGTAATCTGATTTCAAGACCATTATTGGCACTCTTATTTAGATCTGGAAGCCAGATGAGTGTTAAAAAAAAAAAAAGTGAGGGAGGGGATACTGTGTAACTCAGTTTGAATTGCAGCTTTCAATATTTTGAAAATTACCTTTAAAAAAATAAAATAATCAAACAACTTCATAGACACAGCAGACCATTTGTCTGTGGTTTTGCTTTTTACAGCAATGTTGCTGAAGTCATGTTGACCATCTTTCATGCCAGGTTCCCCATGATACTAGCACAGCAAAAAATGCTTTTTTTTTTTTTTTTTTTTACATCTGGAAGCAAAAACCATCCAGTACATCCAGCCTGGTTGGCAGTGTGGGTGTCCAAACAGCCGTGCCAGCTCTAGTGGGAATTATGTGGGATCTGGATTGCTACAAAGGAAATTTTGGGGGAACCACATGCAACTTTTAACCAGGAACTCTCTACTGTAACAGCCCTGGGTCTGGCCATCCCTGTGCGTGACTAATTGGCCTCCTTGGAGCAAGGAAGAGAAGCAGTTCCTGGCATGTAGTTATCAACTGGCAGCTCAAGATAGGCAGGTGATATGAGTTCCTTCTTTGTCTGGGTTTTTTTATGGCATCTGAGCACCAAACCACCAAGTAAAGCCTTTGTGTCTGACCTGCCGGGAGAGTCCTGGGGTCTCTGGAAACTGCAAGATGACTGGGGGTTTAGCAGGTAGCTAGATTCAGTTTTATCTTTTAGTCTCCCAGCTTGTAATATTTTGTACTCCTCCAATCCTGGCTCCATAATGAATGTTGCTTTGCTTAATGGCAGTAAACACAAAACAATGTATTTGTGCAGCTGCTATCAAAGGTGTCAGATTTGGTCGACATTTTGGATGCTGCTGTATGTGCAGCTTGGAAACCTGTTGGTCTTAGCATGTTACATTGCACTATAATAAAATCCATTGAGAGAGAAGTGGAACTATCACCTGTTATATCACCAAGGGAGACTATGAAGCTGCTCACAAGGACAAATAAAGAGAGCTGAAAGTTGTTTTCAAGCTTCCCCTTTACTTGTCCTGAGTGAGGGGATGGCGGAGGAAGGACCTGCTTTTTGCAGATGGTAGAATGATTCACCAGTTAATGGGATCTTAGTGCCTGGCAAGAAAAGATGTCATTAGCTGTGCTGAATATCTGTGTGATGCACACATTTGGTCCAACGTATAGCGCGCTTGTGTGTGCTCGCTCCGCCGGCTGCTCGCTCCACCAGTTCCTCTCTTACTCCTCTGCTTACGCACATCAAATGCTGCTTTTGATAAGCTCTGATTTATGGGCAAGTGACTCTTTAATGGAAAAGTGCTCTCATCTGCTAGGATGACAAAGAGCTACTCTTTACTTATTAATAGTGGCTTAAGAGACAACGTGCTGGTTAATCAATGATGAGATACACAATTGGGTTGCAATTTTCATTTAAATCCCCTTCATTTTAAATGCATCATAATATGAGATCATTGTAGCAACCACTGTGGTCAGAACTTCTTGAAATGAGTTACAAAATACTGTTTTTGTTAGTACATTCAACATTCATTAGCCTTTCACAACTAACTAACTAACTTTCAGGCTTCAAGAGTTCCAGGAATACTTGCACAATGGGGATTATTTCTAAATCTTTCACACTAAAACCAGTGTTCAGTTGTCAAACATCATAGTACTTCATGTGTGGCTTTTCCTATGACCACAGTTCTACTTTACTCATGGGAAGTTACATAAAGGGGTAAAATAGGTTTTAAGCTTTAAATGAACCAGGCTGTCACAGAAAGTAACTTTTGTTTTCAGGTTGCAGGTTGGTTATTTTCCAAAAACATAATTTAACACTTATACATTTTAAAAAACTCAATATTTCTAAGAAGAGCAAAATGTTAACAAAAAAAAAAAAAAAAAAAGGAAGACTGTGTCTGTTTTTAATTGGCAAAGGCATAAGTTCTTCAGTTGGAGAGCTCAGTGTGTCTGTGTCAGTCAGCTGAGTGACTCTGTTGTGATACTAGTGCAGGTCTGACTCTGGATTTGAGGCCTAAATTTGTATAACTGAAAAACTCGGCATAGTTATGTTGAGAGAAGTGAATAATTTTTGTTTTCTTATGCATCACCTAATTTAAAAGCCTTTTTCCTTTTCCACTATATCTCCCTCCTCTTCTGCTCTTGCATATTTGTTTTGACATGCAACCTCAGAAATAACTGATCCTCTCCTTTTTCATAGGAAAGAGTTATGGTTTTTCAAAAAATCTGAGGATTTATCTGCACAATATTCCATGATAATTTAGTGGTTTAATACATAAGTTATTATTCTAGAGACATGGTACCTCCTTCAGTTTAATCTCTTTTACGTGCAAGGCAAGGCTTTGAAGAAGATATATCACAGCAGTCCTGCCTTTATTCTAGCTAATAACACCAAATTGTTCAAAGATTGCTATTGTCATTAAATCTTATCTATCTTAGTCTAAATAAACTTTCAGTGGCAAGTAGGTCCCTTCTTCTAAATTGTTTTAAGTGATAAGAGCAAGGATATGACTAATTACCTTCACTGTGGAATCATATAGAGCTAAGATTTGCTTTCTTTGACCAGCTACCTTACCTGCTTGGGGTGTGCATTATATCAGGGAAACCAGTGTGACTCATAATGGAGGAGAAAATAAAGTGGTAGAAATGATAACAGATGTTGAACAATACCAATTTGTAAGGTGCCACTGTCATATCTCAGTGGGGTTTACAGCTGCTGTTTGACTTCCAGCTGTCTACTGCTAGTGATAATGTATTTGAAGACCATAGTATGTACCCCATGGTGAAAATTTGCTCACAAGGCTTCCCTGTAGTGAATGCTGAGATTTGGATGTGCCACTCTAATTTATTTGCTCTCATGCAGCTGGTGTACAGCAAGTAGCACTGTGCTGGCAAGGGAGGTGCTTTTTCGCAAGAGGTATTCTGTGCTAAAAACCCCAGTCTTGTTACACTGCAGGCTCTCCTGCTGCCAGTACAACCCCTGGAAACATCTCTCCTTGATGCCACAGACAGCCACAGTTGCCAGCTGTTAGCTAGATAAAGCTAGAAAGAGATTTCCCTAATTCTGTCATTCAACAATCTGGGGTAAATACTTCTCTAGTTCTGCTCTGGAGAATGTGGACTCAAAAGTGGAGGGAAGAGGTACCTTTGGGTTAAACAAAAGTAGGTCTTGTAAATTGTCCTCTAGGAAGGCACCTCTGTGCTGTGAAGTTGACAGTGGTAGCATGGCATAACTGATAACATGGCATGATTGGTCTACTGTGCTTAATAGGGGAGTGCCTTATTAGGGAATGACATTAACATTTCCCTTGTGTTCTTTTCCTGAAATGTACTGACAAGATTACAAAAAGAATGTTATCAGTAAGTGGCTTTGTAAAAAGCTATAAAGTACTAAAGAGTAGTGTACAAATACCATCAAATTCTTGCAAGGCTGTAAAGATACAGCATCATTTTACACACAGTTTAATGGACTCAAGATAGGAGTAATGAGTTTCAGGTAATTGGAAGTGGAAAGGGGGGGGCTAGGTCTTGGCTGTCATTTGGAATTAGCTGCCTGTACCAGCAATATGCCTGAAATGTGCCTGGGACTGTCCTGGCTTGCCTGTGCAGGCTTTTTCTTGACTCATGTTATCCTCTGACAGCAAGTGAAAGGGACCAGAAATACAAATACTGGCTTAGCAAAATGGGGCTTAGCATTTGGTACATGCCCAGACCAGTCATCAGCCCAGGATATTGGCTCGAAGGCCTTGGCCAGAGAGGTGAGAAATGTCAGTCTGAAGTCAGACATCAGTTCTTTTCCCATCCTGGTTTTGGCTGAGATAACTGGTCACCAGTCTGGTACCTTCTGAGACCAGCTGTGCCCAGGCACAAGCTGTGGCCAGATCCTTCTGCAGCATGGCATCCTGTGATTTCTTTGTTCCTGACATTCTCAATTTTCTAAATCATGTGCTTTGGGGGCAGGTGGGGGGAAAAATTTTTGACTTTGCTGCAGTGCAGTGTAATACACATTGTATTGGCTGTTATATGCAATATAAAAGAAGAAGAGAAGAGAAGAGAAGAGAAGAGAAGAGAAGAGAAGAGAAGAGAAGAGAAGAGAAGAGAAGAGAAGAGAAGAGAAGAGAAGAGAAGAGAAGAGAAGAGAAGAGAAGAGAAGAGAAGAAGAGAAGAGAAGAGAAGAGAAGAGAAGAGAAGAGAAGAAAAGAAAAGAGAAGAAAAGAAAAGAAAAGAAAAGAAAAGAAAAGAAAAGAAAAGAAAAGAAAAGAAAAGAAAAGAAAAGAAAAGAAAAGAAAAGAAAAGAAAAGAAAAGAAAAAGAAACAGGAAATCAGCTTTCCCAGCATTGGAATGTGAACAATTCTCTCCTATTACCCAGGAGCAGTCACCTCAGGAGCTGGTTATGTGTAATGCACCAGTCATAAAGCAGTGGGAGTATGTTAAAAATCAAGAAATGGACTGGAAGGGGGGCTGGGAGGTAGTCTTGGAAATGAGTAGTTCTCTCCCACTCAGCAAGCAAGTTCCATTATCTGAATCAGTACAAAAATACCCACCCACCCCTAGGAATGTACTAAGTCAGTCCCTCCATGCCAGATATCTCTGATTGAGAGTAACTGCTTGCTTTTGAGAGCCTGGAGTGGATCTCTGTGGAGGGCTTGAGTAGGAGGTGAAAAATCAGTAGCTAATGTGATGGTTTCTGGTTTTGTTTTATTTATTCTGAAACTGTTTTTCAAGCCCAAACAGCAGCCTGCCAGGGAAGGTGTCTCTGCTTGGGATTCATTATAGTTATTATCAGTAGCAACATGCCTCCGGCTAATTACGCTTGGTTTGCGAGTGACAGCCTTTGATTGGACAGTGGTGCTCTCCCCTCCTGGGCAGGGGATTCCTTCTCAGGTTACAGATTAAGTCACTGCTAGATGATAATGTCATGGTATGTTATGGCAGTACATGATTGAACTAAAGACTGCCACTGCTTAAGTCTCTCAAGCTAGCTTTTGCACGTATCTGCTGGGAATAGGAGACAGGGCTCAGATCCTGCATCTCAATTGCTGCCAGTTTGTAGCAGAATAAAGATCTGCTTGAAGAAATTTTCTACTTCAAACTGTCTCTAATAGGAGCTGGATATAGAGTTCAATGACTTGATGCAATGCTGTCCTAGTTGTCCATGTGGATGCAGGGGCTGTGGAGCCAGGTTTATGGCTGGGAGTTTCAAGATGAAGCATTTCAAAGAGTGACTTCTCTGGACAATCTATAGGCTTTTGGGAACAATTCCAAGAAACTTAGGAACTCTTGAAAAAACGGGTTGCTGTCAATAATAATTTAAAACATCCCCCTTGTCATTCAGTCTGCTGCACAATGTTTCTGACAAGTATTGCTGCGGATCCTATGCCACCTTTGACACCAAGTGTGGGGCATCATTCAAAGACCCATCTGCTCATTCATTTGCAGTTTTTGGTCCTCTGGTCTTTGCTGAGGCCGGTGCTTTGGAAATGATTTGAGGAATGTGCAATTCCTGTAGTGTTTTGTGCTTGCTATTTGAACTGAGGTGCTTAAAGAATGTTTGCAGCATTTTGCTGACTTTTAAAATATGATCTGTGACCCTTAATGAACACAATGTCCCTCTGCTTGCCCTGACTGTAGCTCTCAGTTTGCACTACTGCTGATGTGGAATAATGATGCAGATAGCCTGTTTTCAGTATTATTCTCTCTATTAACTATGGAACTCTTTCTTGGCTGTGCAGAATGGTGGGACTCTCCCCACTCATTGCAACTTGACATGAAAGCTTTTTTAAATGAATCTGGTTTGAAATGCAGCAGCTCTTTTTCTGATCTGAAATTATTGCTTCTCTTTGCCTACGGGAAACCTAGCATTGCTTAAATCACTGAAAAATGACACATTTCTAAAAAAGTCAGAAGACACTGCTTGTTTAGGAACAATTGTAAAATTTCTACCCAAAGTCACAGCTCCCTGTGGGTAAGGCTCACAGCAGTTGTCAATGGTGTAATGGTCAAAACAGCAGTGGCTGGATTGTCCCTGCATTCCGTAAATGAAAGAGAGAGTGGGATTTGAGCAGTGTTAAGTATTAGCAATATACATCTCATAAACAGAGATTTCCCTGAATTGCTGTGAGGAAATGTCTCAACTTTGGCATTTAGGAAGGGTTGGGTTTCTCCAGTGGAGAGGAGGTGATGCCCCGAGGTCAGCTATGTCTCTTCAGCAGCTCAATCACTCCAAAACTTCCTCTTCTGGCTACCCAATTTGTTAGAGGCAGACCAGCTGTTCTGAAAAGTCAAAGAAGAGTCAAATCTTTCTTCCTGGATGATATATGAGTTATGGTGAGGCAAGAGAGGAAGGAAGGATGGGAAAACAACTGGTCTCTTCATTGCTTTTCTTTGTTTCTGTTTTCAATAGGGTTATAAATGTCACTTCTCTCTTAATGTATCTGGAAGTTGAAGCACTCCTAGTAATGGAAATGGTCATGTGGTTCTAGCACCACTGTAAGTTTTCTTTCAGCTCTTTTCACCTCTCTTCTTGAAGGAATCATCTAAGGGCAGGGTAGGTAGGTGTTTATTCTTTCCCTATAAGAAAGCTTGGTTTTGAATGCCTTCAGGTTCTGGTTTTTTTGTTTGTGTTGGTTCTTATAAGGATCATCTAAAATAATTCAGTTGCCTTTATCACTCCAGCAACAAGCAGAGGGCTGTCTCATATATAGTTTTTATTTTTCTTCTCCCTTCCCACCTATATCTGATATAGCTGGTAGTTTTAGGACAGAATTGAATGAATGGATGCATTCTTTCCTGTCTTTCCTGGAAGTTCCTCAGGTTGACGTGTATTGAGTAGGAGTAAAATTGGTCTTGTGTTTGCCCTTGGACTGCTTTGTAAGTAAACCAAAATATTGAGCTCATAGAGATGTCAGTCAGTTTTGGTTCCTTTACTTGCACAGAATTCACTTAACTTTCTTTACAGAGATATTTATGAAGCTTTAATTAATATCTTCTTGTGTAGCTTGAAGTATTCTGGTGAGCAGAGCCCTGAGTGCAAAGGTTTAAACAGGTGAGGTAAACTATACCACATTTGCTTAGAAAAGCATTTACAAGATGCTTTGTGAAATTATGAGCTTTTCTTCCCACGCACACCTACATGTGATGCATCATGCGCTGTCTGCCTAATGAACTCTGTGGTGGACTGGAGCAGAGCTGTCTCTTTAGAGATGTGCTACAGAAATAGAGGCAGTGAAAGGAAAGTTTTCTGTCTCTGTCAGCAGCTGGCTCATCTTAAGGCTTTGTCTACCTCAATTTATTTGTTATAGGAGAATCTCTGATTTTGTTTCAGCTTCAGCTTGGTAGATAGCAGAGCTTGCCACCAGCTCAAATACTCTTGTAGACACAATACAAATAGGTAAATATGTGAGAGATGGGAAGCTGAAATGCCGGTAGGCAATACAGGTAAAAATACAGCTGAAGCAATATATGCTTCACAGCCTCTGGCCTCCTGTGTTTGTAAGGGACATTGTTGGCTATAGGAAGTGATGACTTGTCTGCTGGGCCAGTTCCTCGATTTGCTGCTCTTTTCACATGAGTAACATTTTTTTAAAAAAAGTAAACTCCTGTATGGGTGCCACACAAAAACTTTGGGACTGATTGTGGCAAAACAATCCATATTGTATTCCACTGCACACACTGACTGCCTTTGCAACAGCATACCTGAGTATGGGGAGTGGCTGACATAGAGTATAAATGTTATGGCTTGAACCCAAATGCAGTGATAGTTACACCTCCAAAACATGCAGACAGTTTGCACATGGAGACTTTGTCATATGCTAATGCTCTCATTTCCAGCAAATTTGCATGCACTGATGAATGAAATTCCTCTCCAGCTTCTCTTTTATCAGAGGCATGATTTATAGCTTTTAGCCACCCACGGTCACAGAGAAAGCTGGGAACAGAATCTGACTCTGAGTTGGCTTAACCATGGAACTATCCATCCATGTGCTGAGTGGGTTTGGAATAGTGCAGGAGGGTTGACCTGGCTGTTTCTCCTGAAGATCAGTATTTCATTCCTCACCAGAAGGTCAGAGATGAAGAAAATAATTCAAAAATATAACTGAAATCCACCAGCTGAAAAATTATGAAGTCAGTTTTGCAAGGCTGCTTTACTCTCTTGATACTCATGTGCCTTATAATTGGGACAACTCCAGGCTGTTGGTAGAACTTTTCTATTTGTTTGATTTGCATATCTTCCCTTGTTTCTTGAAAAGGAAATATATGAAGTTGTATCTTTCTGATATGGATCAGACTTTTCTGTCCTGTCATACTGCTGTTAATTTTAGACTGAAACTCTTTGTGGTTCGTCCTTTCCCAAAAATACTACTTTATATGTACATTTAGCATCTTAAGTTAATTGACAATTATGCACATGTGCTCAGTTGTCCAGCTGTCTTTGTTTGAGCAAGAGCTTTGTAAAACAACTGGGCTACTTCAATGGGGTCAGAGTAGTTGAGTAATACTTGCTATATCGTATTAATCTACATCATTTCATCAGTGCTTTATAATCTCCCTCGTGATGAGATGAAAGAATTTTGCTAACAGCAGTAATCTGTTAATAGGACTTGGACTATTGCCCATTTTTAAGAACTTTAACCAATCATTTCATGAAATTCAAGGAGAAAGTAAGTTACAGAATGACTTTTAATGTGCTCAGCTGTGATTTCTGATAGAAAAAATTGTTCTTTGTTCAAATAATTGTTTCTTTTAATTTCTTTTAAAACTGGAAGTTAACTGATGACTAATCTGAAAGCATAGGAACAAAGAGAAACACAGAGTTCAGCTGAACCAATTGGAAGGTGGCACAGCTCTGTGCTTTGGTTTGCCAGACCTAAGTTGTTTTGGATCTTTGGGAAAATTATCTGATCCCTTGGAGGTTCAGTCTGCCCTGTGGTGGGGACGGTATGACTGCTTTCTACCTCAGCAGTGGTTGTGGTAATAAACACCTTAAAGATTGTGAGGTGACAGAGCTGAGTTAGTGTTGTACCGATGATCTTACAAGCAGAAATGAGGGCACAGTGGTAGTGCTGTGTTTTCAGCAGCAGGGTTTTTTTCTCGTTTCCCACTGTTCCAACTTCACCTCAGCACAAGCAGAGGTGGAAAAATGACTTGAAAGTGTTGGCAGAGTGTCAAGAACTGAGCAGCAAGTAGGCAGGGTATTGGGATATCAGTCCCACCAACCTATTTAGGTAAATGATATCAGTGATATTATCAAGGGCAGGTTTTTCCTCTTGTTCCCTCCACCAAGGTATAGTTTCAGTTTTTAATTGTGACCTTCAGTGCAAGTTAAAAAGAAGTCTATGCCTTTTCCCTTTTTTTTTTTCCCATTTGTACAGGAAAATATCTAATCCAATGGAGCTTTTTCAAGCAGTGAATATTTACAGGGAGATCAGAGACCTGGTTCTACACTGGCCAGTGGTTTCTTGAGTTTCTCTGCCAGTGCCTATTGTAATGAGCAAACTATTTCCGCAGGGAGCCTTTGGTTCTAACCCTAATGGAAAAACTCCCTTTGCCATCTGTGCTTCTTTCTAAACCTTTTTGAACACAGTGTTTTCTGCAAGTTGTGGTGACAGGAGACCAGTGAAGAAGATTCTCATGTCTGTAGTCCTGCAGCAGAGCACTGGGCAACCTGTGCCACCAGATTTTAATAAATGCAAACCAGAGGCTATAACCAGTAGTAGAAGCTCTCATGAGTTGAATCAAGAAGCAATTTGAACTTGCGTTGCCTGGCTCCTGCAGCTGCCTGGAAGATGGGTATACTCTGTAGCCTGTAAAACAGCTAAAAGTCAGACAGAGATGCCAAAGGAAGGGAGTAGAGAAGTCTCTGTCAGAGAGATGCTCGAGAGAGTTTTGGAGCAGGATCGTGTCTAGCAGGGTTCTTGCCCAGCAGAACCCACACTGGCTACAGATTGGTATCACACAGTGCTGCAGTCATGGAGCTGTAACTTCCTCCTCTGGAGTTCCAGGAAGGGAAAAGAGAGAGATTCTGTACAGTATAGTTTTTCTTATATTTATATATCTTTTGTCTAGCAAAGAATACTACAGTGTTTCTTTTTTACCTAGTGCAGGTTTTCTGGCCATCTCACCATCATCTTTCTTCTGTTTTAACTTCATATCAAAAATAGCCATGTTAGGAGTGAAATTGCCACTAAAGCCTCACTGAAATTACTGTGATGTGTTACCATAAACAGATGATCTGTATGTCTTCAATTACATTTCAGGCAACCAGTCTCTGAAAATGAAAATACATGTTTTGGTGCAGCATGGGCTCTAAGGAGGAGGAACAGATGTGTAGGAAAGCTTTTTACTACTGGTTCCTTTCATGGTGGTGATGGTAATTAGCAAAGGAAGGTTCAGTTTTATTACCATGTGTGTATTGTAGCAAAAAATATTAGCCAAGGCCTGTGACTCACTGGAGAGAGACTTGCAAAATGCAAAATCTTGCACTGCACAGCTCTTGGGTTCAAATCTAGCCCAGGGTGTTTGCTGGATACTGTTGGATATTGGATTTCATATTACAGTAGCAATAAACAACCCTATCCAGGACATAGACACAAGCTGTTAAGCACAACAGCAATGTAGTCAACAGTGCTCATGTTCTAAAAAGTTTACTATCTTAATACTTTGTGAAAAACAAAACAAGAAAACAATAAACCAAAATCAAATGAACAAAGCCCCAGATAGGTTTCAGGCACCCACATGCTGGGTTTGGCCTCAGGAAGATGGCCTCCCGTAGACTTCCCTTGTATTCCTGCAGCACCTCTGTGCAGCTCAGAGGATACTTCTTGTGATTCTCCTATTTCACATGCCCATGGCCCATGTAATTAATTTATATCCTGACAGCATGCTGGGTCTGCAAGTAAGCCTTCCTCCCCTCTTGACAGTGATTCTCATGGCTGGAGACTTGCACCCACCCCTCTGACTCTTCCTGCTCTTTCTCAGCAGCTCCATTCAGGCATTAGCTGGGCTGCCCTTAAAGGCCATGGTGGTTCTCCTCACCTTAGGGAGTCCCCAGGCTTCAATGCCTAGTGTTGTGACCAGGGCAGCTGCATGCCATTTAATTAACTGACCATCTTGCCTTTGGCAGCTGTGATCATAGTCAGGAGTGACAAAAGCCCTGAATTTTTCAAAGTACAGAAAGCACAATTTCAGCAGTGGAATATCTGTACAGGAAGGGAAACTAGGAAGAGGATGCATCTCCCATGTTTCTGGAATCTCTGGTTCTTCAGAACTCTGTATGTTACAGTCCTTTCAGCCTCTACGCTTTCATCCTTTGCAAGTTTTTGTTCCAGATTATTTTCTGCTAGGGACCTTCTTGGAGCATAGGTGAGAGCTTGCCTTCATTTGCCCATTTGCCCTTCATTTCTTATTACACTGGTAAGTGTAAGGAGTGTCCTTAGACTGTTCCCTTCCTTTACACCACTAGTTTAGCAAATCCTTAAAAGAGGGTAGCAGTCCTGTATAACAGGACAAACATGGAGAAACAGCATCCATGGTATCTACAGTAGTATAGTGTTTCTTGCCTCTTCCTCTTGCCTAGAATCTACTATGTTTGGTAGGTGCTGTTAAAGACAGGATAGTAAAGTCAATGAAATTCAGGTCTAATTCAAAATACAGGGATTTCCCTGTGCATTTCTTTTGTTGTTTTTAGTTTTTGCTTCTTTGTTTTATGTGTTTGTTTCATCTGTAGTACACCAAAAGAAAAGAACATACAATTAAAGGTAGGTTCAGTAATGAAAATACGTCAATATCAAATCCAAACAATATTGTAAAGCTCACGCTGAGACTTCTCCATATGGTATGTTGATATTGCCAGCCAAAAACACAACATGCAACTTCCAGAGCTGGGTTCGGTGAACTTTTAAATCTGTACAAAAATAACTGACGACAGCTTTCCTCAGTTCAAAATCCTTTTTACTCTCTCCCAGAAAGAGCTGTTCCCCTGCCGGTTTTCAGCACCTCCTCCTCCCCGTCTGCTTGTTCCTTCCTCCCTCTGTTCTGCTTTTTCTCACGTTTGTGTGAATATTCTCCATCTCCAGTTCTTGTGACGGAGAGAGGATGCACCGGAGGTCTCTGCTCATCTTGCTTTCCAGAGACGTTACATCACCTGCTGCTGAGCAAAGCTGATTCCCTGCAGCTCTCCCTTTCCCAAACATGGTCTGTCTTGGATCAGCCCAGTTGTCTGGGTGTATGAATCAGTATTACTGACCAGTCTGCAGAGTCTGCTGGTTTCCTTGTCCTCAAATTTCCAAAACAGCAAGCAGTTCCCCAGTCCTGGAGCAAAACACAAATGTGTGGCTGAAACCTCAGCTCAAGCTGAGGAGAGCACAGCTGTGGGGTGATGCTCACTGACCACAAGTTGTGAGATAGGAGGTCAGAAGCTTCCCCCATCACAGGCATGTTCTCACAGGGCTCTGCATGAGAGTGGACTAGATGGTGCTAGTTTTTCTCTCTGTTGTTGTCCCTAGATTTGGGAGCCTGCTACTGCTGTAGTTCACAGGAAGAGCCACATATGATGTTAGTGTGCAATAATTTACCCTCTCAGTGTTGTAGGCCACTAAGAAGTGAGGGTGATGACCTCCAGCCTTCTTTGTAGGCTGCCATGATTCACTTGGTTTTTATCAGGAATTATTCTAATATTACACCTGTGGGTATAATATTCAAGATATCTTTAACAGATGTGATTTCTGGGAGAACTGTGAAAGACCTCTCCACCAGAAGTGTTGGTGGGAACAACACAGGAGTTCTGATCAGAGCATGAAGCACTTGTTTGCACTGAAGTGGGAAATCAGGGAGCCCAGCACCGAGCTGGAAGCAGTGCTAATAGCTACCCCGGCCACTGCTGATGGCAGTGAGATGAGGCCATAAGGTGATTGCAGGACAACAGTAGGTGACAACATGAAATGTTGTTTTCCTGTTGCCATTTCCTGGGCAGGCTATCTGTCCTCAGATTGCTGTTGCCAATGATTTGATTTGTCTCTTTTCTGTCTCCCTAAATAATGCCTTTTTATCACATCCTACTCTCTCACTATTCATTTGGGCTGTTAAGTACCACCTGTTATCTACTCATCTTTCTCATGTGAAGAAACCTTCTGTGTTAGAGCTGTTCCTTAAAGCAGAGCTTGTTGGGTTAGTCTGGCTTGTGGTAGCCACACAAGTATGGGCATTAATGTGATTTCTGCCAAAACCCATGAAAATACCAAGGACAATGACAGGCATAATAGGTTCAGTTAAACATGTCAGTGTAGCTTTTTGTTGTGTTTGATTAGGTCAATTACCCTTAAATCCTCCAGCCCTGCAGGGGTTAAGCCACCCTTGGTGACTGTCACAGGAGGCTCCGGGGCCAGAGGTGGTGTGTGTCACACCTTTGTGCCTGGTCTGTGCCGATGTGACTGGAAACATGGCCATGTCTGCATGGCATGAGCCGTCTGCTAACAGGAGCAGTTAAATGAGAATAGAGGTCCCTACGTCAGTAGGACTTCTTCCTGACATATATGCACCTTTTTAAAGCTTAAATTTTATAGACATTTCCTAGAGAAATGGCTCATCTTTAACCTCTAGTTACACAAGTGCAAAAATGTGCATAGAACAGCACCGAGTGAGAATGTAGTGAATTAACAAATGGTGATTAATGACATCCAGATGAAGAAAGGCTGTTCTTTTGAGGGAATAGGGGTTTCCTCCTGTGCCGGTGGGGATTCTAATGAAAAATGTGTCATTGTGGAGCAACCAGCTGACATGAGATCAGTAGGGAAGTCCTTTTTTTTCCTATTACTTCTCTCTTTCGAGCCCTATCTGTCCATCAGTGTAGAATGGAAAATGTGTCATAATAGCATAAGGCATGAATTAGAAATGACAGGAGAGATAACAGTGGACGTTACAGAGATGAGTCAATGCTGAAAAGAGTTGGAGGAACAATATGAACACCAGAAGATGTTCTGAATGACCAAAGAAAAGTTGTATTTTTACACCACGGAAAGTGTTTGACGTATCAGGGGTGCAAAATTAGGCTGAAATTAAACTTTAAAAAAAGACATGTCCAGTCAAGAATTAAAAATTTTAATCAACTAAAAAGTAAGAATTAGAAAGATGTTAAGTTAGCTTCAGTTAGAAAATCACTTCATAAAGAGACAAAAATGAGACAGTTTTCTTTTTGCAAAATGTGATGTTTTCCATGTCTCAACATGCTCCATTTTGATGAAAGCAAAGGAGAAGTAATATCATATTATGTTAATTATTTATAATTTTATGGACATCCCATAAGAGTGGAAAAAGTATTTTAAGTAGATGCCTAAGGTTTCTTTAATAAGACACTCATGTAATGGAGTTGCAGTACTGTGGAATCAGTGGAAACTTGATTGTAATTTTACCTGTTATTGTCATTAATAATGCTACATGAGCTTTGTTTTGGTTAATCATAGCTGGATTTTGGTGCAGGGGTCTAGGAAAAATTGTGTAGTTTTGAAGTACATCTTGGTAGTACTGCTAAGCAAGTTATTTTTATTCTATTTCTTCTTTCTGTCCTTTCTGCCTTTCATTGGTTTCTTTCTTTCAGGAAGACTGTATCATTGCAATAGTAAGGTTGAAGGAATTGGGAGTTTCCCAGCAAAAGGTCTGGTAAAGAAAACTGAAGTAACTTAAACCAGAAATATATCATAAACAGAGAGTGGGTTCAGATTTCGCATAAAGTGCAGAAAGTTAAGGTTGTAACTAATACGTGTTGCTTGTCTCCTTGAGTCATCTGGGGATTTCTCCACTGAACCGTGGCAGTGCCACACTGTCAGCACAGGGAATGCCCTGGTTAGCATCGAGGTCCTTTCTGTTCTCCTCCCTGCTTACTGGCATTGCTGGGAACTTTCCTAAGTAAAGGCAAGTTTTCAAGCTACTGGACTGAAGGATTCCTAAGAGTTGCTTTTAAGACCTTTTCTGGTTTTAAGTACCACATTTTCCCTGCCCTGTGTTCTCATCAAGAAAGGGAAAGGAAAGCAGTTAGAATTATGCAAATTTCATTGCAATGTGTTTGGTTTAATATCTCTCAAGCTCTTCAATTATGTTACCTGTCTTCATGCTATGTTAGTCTCTGTCAGGGTACAAAAAATAAACTGTGAAAGGATGCTCGGCGACGCTGACATGCTGGAAATGTGAATCTGTTGCTGCATACCCACTACTCACTTGAGTTACGGCAGAGCCTGAAAATACATCTATCCTTTATGTGGCCGTTTTTAAGAGCTGAGCCTCAAATTATCTTCTTTGGTCACAAAAGGAGCTGGACAAGACTGGGCTCAGGTGTGATTGTTCTCCAAGACTGGCATCCTCAGAGAGTGTGTACCAGCCTCCAAACTTAGCTCCATGGGGGCTATTCTTGCCCAGAAGATTTTGATAGCAGGTGTAGGCCAAGGACAGCTGATAGTAGGTCACAGGCTGAATTAATTGAATCCACTTGTCACCTCCATGATTTTAAAAAATATGTGCTTTCAAATTCATGTCGTCATTAAGAAGGCTTACCCTGACTAACTGCTGTGCAACCAGAAAGCCTTATATTTTACCTAAGGTGTCTGTATTTAAAGCAATTTTGTGTGTATTGGCTATTCAGAGAACAGGGCTATCTCTGCAAGCATAAATAAGACAAAGTACCGAAGGAATTTCTTCACCTACAGCCTACACTGTTGGGTTTTTTGCCCCATTGTGTCTGGAGCACCAAGTCTTTTTTCATGTATTTAATTTCTTTTATAGGATGCTCTGGGTCTTGTTCCCATGGACATCTACAGAAAATACCCTCCTTGTTGGCACTTGCTGTGATTCACTAATAAAAGAATAAGTGCTAAGTAGCGGTGACACAGGCCTTGAAAACTGTAACTCTGCTCTTACCCTGAAAGCAATGTCCCTGTTCAGAAGTACAAGCACAGCAGCAGAAGAAACTATCACTAGAAGCTTTTTCTGCTAAGTGCATCTGTGAAGTCTTTCCCAGCAGTGTGGTTTGTTAAGGATTTAGACATGTAATTATTGTTATCTTGGGTGTCTGTTGTGCATGCAAATCTTGTATGAATCACTAAGAAAACAGTTTTGTCTGTCACATGCAACTTCCAGTCTGTCATCTAGGAATGTCTATAGGGAACATATTTCCTGTGCAATGCCTTGGCCCCTGAGCAGCGTGCCGGGGTCTTCTAGTGCCAAGCTGGAAATTTAAAATATTCCTCTTCTACCAGGAGCAGAACAGATTAACAAAATACTTAAAAGCTGGTCATGGCAAGTTATGAGAGATTTTGTGACAACCACCACTGACAAATACAGTACAAATTGATTTTAGAGGATTAAAAATGTGGGCAGAATTAATATTGAGTGTTTGCTTGATCAGGCTTTTAACTCTGAGAAGAAAATAATTCAAAATTCATATTGTGCAAAAGAGAAATCTAAAAAATGATGAGTGCTAAAGAAAGCCAGAAGGTACAGGGAGATTAAGCAAAAGCAGAAAGAATGTCAAATTGGAAAGTGTTTGGAAGAGTGGTAGGTCTGGGTCTTTATCAGGAGAAACAGTTGAGTCTGGACCTGACTAACACATGGTAACTACCTTCCTTAGCTAGCACCTGAGGCAACCCAGAAGGATTTATGTGGGCCAAAATTAATGACAGGTCAATACAAAACATTATATTGCTTTAATTATGAGCAGTATACTGAGTCTTAGCAGAATAAATCACCCTGTAGAGAGTTTCCTGGTTTGCAAGGAGATTATATGTGCCCACACCAGCTCCTTTATAGTTAGCTAAAAAAAATAAAAGAAATAAGCATGAAGAATTTATTCTTATTTCTTTGAAACTCTTATTTAAGCAAGGATGATGGCAACATATCTTAATATCATCTGTAGTTATTTTGAATACACAGGTAGTCATTTTTGGTTTTGTAAAAGCCTAGGTAGTTTGTTCTCTTGGCTTTCCTTTGGGTTCTTTAGCCTTGGGGTTTTTTGAGGGGAGGAGCATAGGTCTTCATATTTCCTTCCCCTTTCCAATCCTTCAGTGACGTTATGGGCCTGTGCGTGGGAAGCAGTTTCCAATTTTGTTCCTGCAATCAGCTGTGGCTGCAGTGAAAGCCCTCAGGAGATCTGGCTACCTGATGCTTTCTGCACATTAGGCAGATAATTAACAATTATCATTTGTGACTTTAGTTATTTATATATGCAAAGGAATATAGCTGCAGTGAGAGTTTCTGGGGCCCTTGGAAAAATGTGATTCCAAAATTTGTTAGCATTTATATTTCTCATTCTTAAAGTGTATTTGAAGTGAATCTGAAGTCAGGAATGAAGATCTAAAATTAGCTCATTGGGCCAATTAAACTTGTTGGTCCCTTGCAGGATGATTAAATGTACTCTCCAGGAGGAGAAAGGCAATTGCATCTTGCTGAGGACAAGAAAGAAGTGGCCTTAAAGTTTTTTTGAGAAGTTTGCTCAAGAACACAGCTTCAGTGAAGGTTAATGAATAAGAAGCACTTTGCACAATTACAGCTACCCTGCCTCACGCTGGGGACATTGTGATCACTTCGGTGGCTTCCTTTTGTTGAGGAGAGGCTCCTTCCACCATCATGCACAGCCCCAGGCATCTTCTGAGGCCTTGATTTCAGATGAGTGGGTTTCCTTTGCTGAAGCACCCACATGGATGAGCAGCATGTGGAGTCACTCCACCCTACTCCAGTGTGGGGTGGAAGAGGCCTCCTCCTGCATGTGTGCGTGTTCCTTCTGTGTTTGGTACTGCCTGGTGGGTTTATCCTGGAAACTCACCCTAGCTCCAGATGCTATAAAGCTTAGGCCAGGAATCCTTGTGCCAGTGCACACACACTGTTGGCCTGTGTGCTCTTGTCCATCTGGCGAGGCAGATTAGAGCCCAGGTTGTGTTTGAAGGTGAGCTCTGACCTGCCCACACTGCAGGAGGCTGTAGCTTAAGTCAGGGGAAAGGACATTGTTGTAACGTTCCAGCATGCTCCTACCAGTTACTGGGCGTGGGTTTTCCCCAGGCATCTCTCTTCTAAGTGAGCATTTTGTCCAGGAGGATTTTGAGGTTTTGCATACTGGGTTGAGATTTTAGGATATCTCACAGTCCAGCTGCAAATGTGGCATGAACTGGGCTGTGGGTGAACTGTAACTACAGTGAATGTAAAATGGAGTTGACACCATCATGGACACATCAGGCTACCCCCTGCTCGTGTTATCCATTACATACACATCGACTTCCCTCTGAGGTGCCCTATGAAAAGGTGCATATTCTTGGGCCTATCAGGAACTCTTTCTGTGTGCCTGTGGGAGCCAAACCCTTAGTGGTTCCTGGCTTAGCTTCTTCAGGAAAGAGTGTGGTGCCTCAAGTCTGTGTTCGTATGGTTGTGAAGCTGGAGATGGTCCCAAGCAAAAGGTTCCATGGAAAAGCCTCTTGTGTTTCTGTAGCTACTTCAACATCTTTCAGGACACCAGGACGCGCTTTCACAGGAACACCTGTTCTCACATAACTGATGGCACATCCAGAACTACACGTCATGTCCAGGTCCCCTGCCTTGGTGTAACGCTACTGTCCAGGCTCCTCCTCAGTCCTCCAAAAGTTTTGTGACAGCTCTGTACCCAGTCTCTCAGGACAGATGTTCTGGGAACGACAAAGAATGAGGCTCTTGGAATCTTCTCCAGAGAATGTGAAGAAAATTTTTTTCTTCAACAATTCACATGCTTGCTTTTTCCTCATTCTTTGTTTGACAAATTGTTTTCTATTTACAGCCAGCACATTTTAATGCCTTCTCCCTCCCCCCAGCCTACTGGGTTCCTATTTTCTCCTTCTGACAATGTTACCATATGGTTCTATTATTCAGAGATTCCTCAACATGTATTGCAACAGTCCTGAAAAATAATTAGGTGCTGCTGTGGTGTAAAAACACATCAGTGATCAATGGCTTCCTCTGGAAATTATGGGATAAAATGTCCCAAGACATTTTTCTGTCTTTCTACTTTATCCCTGCCCTTTTCTGTCCCTCCTGGCCCCTCAAAAGTATTGTAATAAAGGGAAGAAATTCTGTGTGAACTGCTATTTTCATTTTCTTTATTAAAAGCACTGCACAGTGTGATTGGTGGATTTTTTTGAGCTGTGACTGGGGAAAGAAATCTCTGGGGAGAAAAAGGTATATATTTAGCCTCTGTACATTTAGACTAGAACTTAATTCTATGGTGATAACCAATGATTTACACCCTTTAATCCAAAAGTCCTCCCATGCCCTGTGGGGAATACAACATATGTCCAGCAAATTGGTAACCATATGCTTCAGTGAACACATGCTCTCTCAGCCCTTCCCCTGCTTCATTCCATTGATGGTTCCCTGCTAAAGTGCTCTGGTCTCACAATTTATTCTGCCTTCATTGAAGTCTTTGTGAAAATAAGAGTTATTTTCAGATTCCTTCTAGTATTGCACATTCTGTGTTTTTGAAAGGTTTCAGGCAGTTGTTTTTGCTGGGGAATTTCACAAGTGAATCAATGAGTAAAAATTTTCTCAGCTCCTGATGAGAAAGTCAGCTCCTGATGAGAGAGTTAGGCATCTCTCCTACACAACTTTTTCTCCCAAGTGTGTATTGGGAAAATAAATTAAAATCAGGGTTATCAAAAACAGGTTTCACAGAGGTTTCTCAAAACTGATTTGTTCCTAAATCCTTTTTTTCACCTCCTCATGTTATCAGCACTCTAGTGCTGCCACTGAAACTGCAAAGATTGTAATGAATAATCCTTCTTTGTCTACTTGGCACATGGTGAAATAGAAAGAAAAAGGACACCTATGTGTATTTTTCCCCCTTTGTGGTCACTTTTAAACAGAAATGCTATAACAGAGCAGGAACACTGGCTGAAAGATAAAACTAGTTCATGCAAAGGGGGACCAAATACATTAGCCTGCACCTACCCTCCTCCAGCAGGAAAGATTATCCCAGATAAGCAACAGCAGGGTAATGTTGAACAAATTAGCTTGACTGATGAACCCTGAACTCTTGTCAGTATTAATGCCTGCTAAGTTAAGCAGGCCCAGGCTTTATTATGAGGACTTGTCCTCAGAGGCCAATGCAATATAACCTATTTTTTCTTACAGATGTCATGTAGGAGGGGCTCTGGGTCTTTTCCAATGATCCCAACAGGCTTTTACAGATTATTTTTTTTTCCTAACCTAAACAAGTCATTGTACTGACAGTGGCTGGAGATGAGTGGCTTTGATGGTGCTCTGGGCTGATGTATCCTGTGCTAAGCTCTTTGCATAAGGATGGACTTTTTTCCATGTTTGCACCGTGTGGAGGAGCCTGGGGTGGCTCAGCCCAGGACCAGTCCCTAGGCATTGCTGCAGCAGTGGTAATCCAGGCAAGCCAGTCCTGATTACCTTCCTGACAGCATGGTGTCTAACAGTTCATTTGCCTTTTCCACATTTAGACATTTGTTTCCTCCCACTGCATACCATTAGCCCCTTCCAAATTCAGACTTAGAAAACCAGTGCCCATCAGTCCTCTGTCAAAGGGTGCTTCTGAGTGAGTACGGCATTATGAAGGTTTACCACCCACTCTTCCTCTCAGCAGCCAGGTGCTACTTGGTAATTTTGTGGAGGTTTTCTCAGAGGGAGGTAGAAAAATGTATATATTGCAGACTGTCATGGCAGTGGAGTCAGCCTGATGCCACACAAGGGCCCTGCTACATAGTGGGATTCACGGACTGGTGGATGGCTGGGTTGTGACAGACATGCAGAGGTGGGCGTGCTGTGGGGACAGAGTGCCTTCCAGGGCGTGAAAGCTGAGAGGCCCCTCCTCTGTTTGTCTGGCCTTTCTCATGAAGGCAGCCTGCTCTTTAGCACCAGCCAGGGGACAGCAGTGAAAGGAAGGTGGCACAGGGAGTCAGTGCAATGCCACCAGCCAGAGATGGTGGGAGAACCTGGGGTGATGGGTGCCAGTTGCTGGGGTTGGTGGGCTGAGACATCCAAAGAGGCACCACTGGGCATCTAAAGTATGGAACCGAGCTTTGATTGAATGTCTTATAATGTGCTGAAGAACGGTTTCACAATTAAAGTCTTTAAGTGATTTGGGAACTGAGGTGCAGGAGAAAAATCACGCTTCTCTGACTCTTCATTTCCTCCCTTTTCCTTTCATTCATGGGCATTTCTTTAAGCCATGCAGAAAAGCTTTTGCTAAAAAGGAAAAACACACCTTAAATATTTACTAATGCATATTTGAAAACCATCTGGTGTGAGTGGTGTAATTGGTATATGATGTGAACTCTCCTGGGATGTCAGGAAAGGGATGGGAAAAGTTGGTGGTCTGGTTTTACTGCTTGTCTATGGACTTCCAGTGCTTCTGAGGTACAAGAACAAAGATCAGCCTTTTCTTTGAGCTCCAGCATCTGCTGGAAGGGGCCTTAGAGATACATGTTCCCATGAGGAAGAGAATATTTGTCCTGTCACAATGTCAAATTCTTTTCCCCTCCTCTTCCCAATTTGGCATGGTGCTTGCATAGCTCCTTCCCAAGGGTGCTTGTTTGGTTTTAGTCACCTAAGGGGCAGATTCAGAGACAAGAAATCAAGATTTTTATTCTTGTCTCTGCCAGAATATTCTTGTGACCTTGGGCAAACAGATTTCTGTGCAAGACTGAAATAATCTTTTATATAATGCAGGCAGTCATTCCCTATTTCAGAGCAGTATGAGGAAGTTGGTTCACATTTATGGGTTTAAGACCTGAGCTGAATTTGCTTAGACTGGTTAGGGGAATCTGAGGTTGAGACTTGAGTTCAATCTGTTCAGCTCATTTTTGAGATTCTCTTGGGGAGGCTGCTCAAACTGAAAAATCTTCCCAGCAGATAGGCTAAAATATCTATGTTTATTCTGGAGGAGTAACACCAATAGTATATATATATCTATATATATAGATAGACATAAAAATTCTCCAGAAATGTGTAGACTTCAGTGGTGGAGCTATTTTTATTACAGGAAAGGCTCAAAAAGAAAATATCCCTGGAAAGCTGTACTGTGTTCATTGAATATTACTGTGTGTCTTTGCTTCTCATCTACTCACTGGAAAGGAGTGGCAAACAAAAGCCCTTTTGTCATGAAAATCACCCACCAACCTCTGCCAACTGTCAGTCAGAGAAACAATAAGTTTGAGAGCCAGATGTGCCACCCACCAAAAAAGGGTATGTGAGATTGGGTTAAAGGACAGAGAAAGAAATTTGCTCTCATAATAGTCCACCATAACATTGCAAAAGCAGCTCTGCCAGCACTGCTCCTCTCCCCCATTAAGGGAGTTGATGTGACCATCTGGCTTTCTCTGGGTTCAAGTTTTCATGGGCACAGTTCCCATCAGCATCACAAAACGGAAATAATTTGTTCCCAGACCTGATTGCAACACAAGTTGTAATTGAGTCCTTGACTGTTACAGTCTAGATTGGGCCATGGGCTAATTTAGGATGAACCAAGAATATAGATGGGAACAAATACGACAAAGGAATGTCATAGGTTCAAACTAAATCTGGCCACCGCTCATAATTAAAAACTGGAATCAAAAATCCCCAGGCAGGCACAGAGGGGTTTATGAGGCTGTTCTTGCTCACATGATGCAATCTCACAGTTTAATGCCACCAGGAGGAATGACTTTTCACCACTTCCTTTCACCTTCCTGATGTCAGTTGGTACTTCTGGGGACTCAGGAGTCTCTGATGATGCTGCACCCTGCACATCTGTGTCCCACAGTGGCTTCAGAATGGGAGTTGGAACAATGGCAAGTGCACTGGAGTGAGCTGAAGGTGCAGTTGAAGGGGACTATCCAAGAAAGCTGCTGGTTGCTTTAGGTGTATCATGGAATCATTGGAATAATATAATTTGATATTTATGCTGTAGTTGTGAGGCTGACTTCAGGCTGTTCAAACCAGTAATCTGCTCAACAAGCCCAAAATTACAGTGCCATGTGCTTAGTTTGCCTGAATGGACAAGCAAAGGGAGTAATCACAGTGATAGTCAGTTACTGCACCAGAGCAGGTTTAATAGAGTAGGGCATCCACAGGGACATCTCCAGTGGCTTTTCAGCATTTACTGGAAGAGTGGTAATTCTGAAGCAGGAAAAATATTTCGCAGTAGAATTTGTTCCCTTTTACCCTCAGGTAAATATGTACACCATAATAATGTTACAGGTATTATTTAATGCAGGGATTCTTTTGTCCCTGATAGCTGGCTCAGGATTCCTGCTATCCAGTAATTTGCAAATACTTTATTTGACATGCCAAATCACAGGTGCTCATCTGACCCAGCCTGGTGTCCTGTTGTAGGTGTCAGGGGGACGTGGTACTGGTGTAACTGTGCTGATCAGGTGTGTGGTTGCCTCTGTTTTGTTTTTCACAGGACAGCTGCAAAGCTGCTTGTGACTGTAACTTGCTGCTGTTCTAAGAGGAGTTTCTTTATACAACATAACTTACTCCCTTCCTGCTCTGCAAACTGCACCTCTCTGCTAGGTACAGATAGGACTCCACCAGCAGCACTGGGGTCTGGCTAATGTATCATATAATCTCCCTGTATAGAAGTGCCCTGGGTAAGTTTGGAATTCTTAGTCTTCACAGCACTCAGTTGAACTTTTGCCACACATAACCAGGGAAGAGTTGCTGATAAAATCCCTTTCTCAAGGACTGTGTTTAGAAGCCATGTACGTGGCCTGCAGCTTTAACTGCATCATCTTTGGCTTTTGTTCCATTACCCACAGATATCAGATATATTCAATTCCTTTCCTGCTTTCCAAAAACATTGATCAAAACAGTTCTGTGGGGCTGAGCTGGCCATTGCCCAAAAATATTATATAAGGGCTGTACAGCTACTGACGAAAACAGCAGAGTATGTCCGTCAAGCCCATAACAAGCTACAGACGTATTTCTTCTCTCTCTCCCTCCACAACTCCTCTCTGCCTCAAAAGATATTTCTTGATATTTCCCATTGATGAAGCAATAATGTACTCCTCCTTACAAAGCCAAAGAAACTGCTTGACTATAGCACAAAAAGCTGCAAACCAGGCTTTCAAAAGATAATAATGCTTTAGTGCAGCTACATACAGGACAAAAATTGTTTGAGGGAAGCAAGATGCCAGAATTAGAAATTCAATGCCGGAAAACAGCATGCATTTCCTGTCACTGTGATGTTATTGTATAGAAAAGGCTGCTGCCAGGCCAGCTCTTCTGTGTGTCTCTTTGATAAACAGAGAGAATCTACCCAAATATCAGCCCTCCACTGCATCATCTCCGTGATCTTCTTAGTACCTTGTGAATAACTGGCCCTAAAAGACTTGCTCTGATGTAGCCAACATGTAAATAAGTGCTTCCTATGTAAATTTCTACCCGATTCATGGTGTGACACCAAATTGTGGTGCTTTATTTCCCCAACAAACCACAACACCAAATCATCCCATTTGCCATTTTGTTACCTGAAGTGGTGATTTGGGCTGCCTAGTTACTAAAGGGATGACCAGGAGAGATTTCCAGGCTCTCGTGGTGTTGGAGACCAGATCAACTCAATATTCACGGCAAAATCAGGGATACAGCACATGTCCTTCTCCTCTAATGGCATGAACTTGGATCACTCTCAGAATCAAACCCATTTGTGTTCCCATTCCCCTGGTTTACAACACAGAAATTAACTGCTGCTGTTCAGACTTGGAACATGTTTTTATAGAGAAGTTCTTCTTGTTTATCCTGGTGCTATGCTCAGTAACTTCTGGGTTTGTTTCTTTTTGTGGGTTTGTTTGGGTTTTTTTTTTTTAAAGCCCATTCCTCAGCTATATATCTTTGTTTTCTATTTGAAAATCCGCACAAGAGTCCAACTCTGCCATGGTTAATGCAGGCACAGGTGATGCAAGAGTGAAACAAAGATCTGTAAATTAGCTGTCACCTTCTTTGTGCCCACTGAAACAGTTGTATCAAAGTTCATGTAACATAATGGAAGGTTGTTATCAACATTTAAATCTGAAAAATATGGAAATACTAGGTCCTGCCAGTGGTTTCCTCACCAAGTTCTGACCTGGAGATGGGCCTGGACTGAAGATTTTAGCCTTTTGCTTTTCCAGTGTTTGTGAAAGCACAGGTTCCAGTTTGGACTAAAATCCTTACAGATTAAAATAAAATATATTTACAAATCAAAAGGCCAAATTCTTAAATATGTGATGGCTTATAACCCATGTAAGTAATCTGCCTTTGCTTTTTGCCAGTCCGATGAATCTTCTAGATGGGGTGAGTCGGACAACGGGTGAAAGTTGATCTGTTACCTTGTCTCTCTGGAGGGAGGTTTGGAAAAAGCAGTCTTGTCCGCATGCTGCAGTGAGGAAACTGTGGCCCCAGGGACAAGCAAAGCTGGCCATTCCAAGTCACTCTCCCATGACTTGGCAGTTGAGAGCTGTGTTTCCACACTGCCCGAAACTGCCTGTGCCCTTTGCACTGCCCTGGCATCTGTGTCAGGGGACTGGGGGGAAATGTCTGAATGGCTCCTAAGTCTCTGCTGGGAGACACCATCCCCTCAGGGTTGAGCTATTTGCTAAAAGAACATCACACGTTCAACTGATGCTTATGCTGCTGCGCAGGGAACCCCACAGGGAGAGAGCATCAGGCTCCAGTCTCTAAACTGATGGTTACAGTATTTCATTATGGTTTTATGTTGTGTTTCCCTTGCAGCTTTCCCTGCTAAAGAAGGGAAGTGTTCATTTGGGAAGGATGTCTTCTTTCAACATGCAGATTTAGTATACAGTCTCCCATGGCCAGTGAACCAAGGTGGACCAACTTGAGGCTGATACTCTTTTCAGAAATGCAGAACATTCATGAGATTATTTGATGTTGCTCGGGTGAGTGGAACAGGGCTGCCACTCCCACACTCTCTAAAATTAAATGGTCACAAACCATAATCTCAGAAACTCATTAGTGGAATGTTCAGTGCTTCACATCAGCCCATCTTTACAGAACTGCACGCACAGATATCTGGCATAGTGTTTGCTAAGAAGGAAAAATCTGCTGTCTGCTCTTTAGTAGAGCTTCCTCTACTAAAATTTAATGGCCTGTACCCACATGAGTCCAGAAAGAATTGTGCAGTGTACTGATTCTCATACTTTAATGTATAATTACATATATAATTAATACTGAAATATTATTGGCTCAGTTAATGTAAGTAAACCACTCTACCTTGGAATTCAGTTTAATTTGTTTCTTATCAATGCTAAGGACCCTCAGTACATGAAAAGCAGGTTGGTTTGCAACTGATGAAGCAAATCTCTATTTTTATTATTATGTCTGATGGATGCAGAATGAACTTTCAGTAAAAAAGGTCAGCATTCAGACACGTCACCTTGCAGGTGGTGCTATTATGTTGCTACTGCAGTTCAGTTTCTGGTTTCCTTTACGTCATCTTCAGTTTCACATGGAAGTTCAGCATGGAGGTGAGCATGCTCAGCGGGGATGCTGAGCATGTACTCTAGCAAGCTGTTCCAAATTAAAATGGATTCTCTAGAGTGCTTGGAGTGTGGGTTTATGCTTTAGGTTTGCACTGTAGCCAAAATCAGCAGTCCTGTCCTCCCCTGAACATATGGCTACATCTTCCTGCCACCTCCATTCTTGGTGCTGGCACTTCAGATGGGGAGAAAGATTAGTTTCTGCCTGTCCCAAAACTTTTCCTTTTCAGGATTTTGGTTTTCAACTGGATCAGCAGGCCAGTTTGGCACTGCACCTAACCCTGTGATGATCAGTACCCACATAAGAGAGCTGATGGCAGTGTATGGCAGGGAGGAAGCAGACGCAGAGTGGCCTAAACTGATGATGGAAACAAATCCCTAATGAAAGCTGCTAGTCTGTGTTAGTGCTGGTTCGCCTTCCACCTGTGTTACAGCCATCCTACCTTGAGTTCTTTCTGGATTTCCTGCTTGGAGTTGATTGCAAATTCTTCCTTCTCAGTAAGGTCCAGCTGTGTTGTAGGTTAGGCCACATTATGGAGCCAAACGGAGACTCCAGTTTTCATCTGATTAGATCTGTCTGGGGATTTACACTGCACCCTCAGCCTAAGGTTTCACTTCTTGCTTTTCATTCAAAGGAAGTACAAAACCTGAAACAAAAATTAGTTGAAGCCACAATAGTTCTGTTGCTATCTTTTTGCTTTTGATGGCAAAGGCATGAAAACTCAGTCTCTGAGTGGTGCTGAACATCATGATCAACTTAATTCAAGAGGCCTTTAGCAAACTTAGCAAGCCAAGGTGTAGGTTGAGCCCAGAGCTGGCAATGTAGCAATGGATGTTGGGTTCGGTGGTGAGAGGTTTGTGTTTTTAGGGATAACTTCTGCACTGGGGTTTGCTCTCCAGGTGCTGCTGTGTGTTTCTGAGGCACATTGGCTAGATGGCGCTGGGACACACTTGTGTCCTGGCAGGAATGGGGCTGGCTTAGGATCAAGTCAAAGGATTGTTTGAGGATGAAAAAAACACAATCGACGCTGTTTTTCAGTGCAGACATGACTTCATGAGTATCCCATGTGGGGCTGAAAGGCAATCCCTGCTATTTGTTGTATCCTCTAAGCCCTTAGATTTGGGACAAGGCACTTGTGAAGTGCAGGATCATTCAAGATATCTGTGGAGGTGGAGGTCTGTCAGCAGTCTGGACAGAATGTCCCTTAGAGAGTCACCTGGTGGAGAATGGTTCTGCTTCTCTTCTGCATGGGAAAGATAGTGTGAGAAATATGTCTTTAGTGAGACTGCTGTTTTCTTTGAAGAGCTGGGATGCATGATTTAGGGGAATTAGTAGACTTACCTCATTCCTGATATCCAGGATGTCTCATAAGCAAAGTCTGAGCTCTGTGTTGTTTGCAGACTGAGAACTGAAATGGGAAATATCTCTTCTGTGGTTGCTTTTATGAGAAGAGCACTTTTAAGGTTTTCTCATCAACAGAAGCTATACAAAGCTGCACTTACTGTGAAGAGAAAACACTTCACCTCTGTTCTTGGGGTGTTAGAAGATTGTACATGTTTTGTGTGACCTTTCATTGTCTGATGACAGTCCCAATGCATCTGGGTTGAGCTCCAGCACAGGTTATCTATACTGGTTTCAGCCACTCAGTAAGGCCCTGTGCAGTTTCTGAGTGCTCAAGCTGATCTCCTTCATCAGACAGCATCGTGTAAAGCAACGTGATCCATTCATGGCCCTAAAAAACCATGCAAAATGAGAGAGGACCTCTAAATAAGGTTCTTACAAGGCGTCTCATGTTTTTTGCTTGTCACCAGTCATCCCTTCTGGACATCCTTTCCTGATTTAGGGGAATTAGTAGACTTGCTCGTCCCCAGATGCCAGTGTGTTGGTTGCATGGCACTGCATAATGAAGGGCATTTGTTTCCTCCCTGACAGCTGGGGGATGTCTGTAGCCTGCTTTGCGGCTCTCCCTCTATGACTTTTTTCTCTCCTGAAGGGTTTCCACTGGCAATTCACAACGTTTTGTTCAAGGCCTATGACCAACATTATTTTGTAGGTTTCTTCCACTCACTGCATCCTGTCCTGCTCTCTTCCAGCAGCTGTGAGCAGATTGCAGGGTTGCTCCAAACTCCGTCCACCAGAAGCTCTTCTTTACATCTATCCAACCTCTCCAAGTTCCTGTGGGAAGACACACCTCTAAGTACAGATTAAATCAACATCTGAAGAACTCTGAGTCTTGGGCAGCTGCTTCTCTCTGTTAGAAAGTTGGCTGGGAGAGGAACTGAAGGCAGTCAATGAGCAGAACTGACTCTGGTCTGTATCCAGGCCATGACAGCTCTGTCTTTTTTCAAAAGCCCTCTCCTACAAACAAGTAGTGGAGAGTCTCTAGGGCAAAAGATAGCATTTCTTTCATGGCTATTAATAGTTGCTTGGGATTTGAAGTCCTGCAGCAATTAAGTGTCTTAATTCTGGACACATAGGAGTGCTTTCTGGCACCTGCCTCTCTTAGGAGCTGTGTGTCTTCAAAGGCTGAGTAAGTCAGACAGGAGAATAGCTAACTTGGCATGACTAGAAATAGCATGAAAAGCTTAGTAAAGGAAATGGCATTCCTCGTGGGGATATCCATGAGACAGCCATTGTGAAGGAAGTGGTTGACAGCCATGAAAGTTGTGTCATGGCAGGCTGAGTTCAGCAAAGCGCTGAGGCAGGGAATGGTCATGGACTGCTCACAGATGACCCCCAGGTCCAGCAGCTGGATGGAAAATCCTGGAGCCCCATGCAACCCTCACTTTTCAGTGGCCCAGCAAGACTGGCAAGCAGGGGGGACACTGTTCAGAGCTTGGGTACAGCTGAAGTCTATCACTAGGTGATCCTTCTGGAGTTGTCAGCAGGGATTTCTGCTGCCTCTGCCTCAGTTCAGCCCACTCCCAGGCAGAAGGGTTAGGGTCAGTTATTAACCTCTGCTGGCCTGCACTCCTCCAGAAGGCTGAGAGGCACAGACTGCTGTGTATATGAAATTCTCAGTCTCTGAGGAAAAGGCACTGCCCAGACCAACCATTGCAGCTCTCCCACCCCCAGTTATCCCACAGATTTGTTCCCACGTTGTAGCAGTGTAGAGGAAACAGTGAGCTAGACCAAAGGCATTGTTGCTACTTAGTCACTTCAGCCACCAAACTCTTCCTTCCAGACTTTTGTGGAAAGGTGGATTTTTCTGTAAGTCTCAGCTTTTTGGTTCTCATCTGAGGGAAGCTCACCGGATGTGGGACCTGCCTTTTTGGGTGGATGTGCTCGCTCTTTTATCTGCAGGTCAGAGATTGCTCCTAAAACCAGTACATATGATGAACCAGACAAGTTGTGGGGTTTTTATTAATGAGGGAAGCAAATTTTACCAGAATAATTATACTTCCTGTTACACATGTATTTCCACCCTACATGAATTTTCTTATTTTGAAATAAGCATGTCCAAACAGGGCTATACTGATATTTTTAGAAGTATAATTATTAGTAAGTTATGAGTGAAGACCAGCTTTTAGATACCAGGACTATTTTGTAGGGTGAAAAGCATTATTACAGACAACCGTTATCTTCTGATTGCTAGCAATCTTGTGTAGACTTATTCTATTACTTAGTCTCACAGTATCACTTTTTCAGACTCTTCCAGAGTTATCTTTAATTATTTGAGGACCGAAGAACTTTTTCCTTGCCTCTCCCTCAGATCTGAAATACACAGCTTTCTTTTACCGGCTGAATTTTTTGACAATCACAAGTGCAATCTGAAAATATGGCAGTTCTGAAAAGCAAATGCAGAATTTCATTACACACAAGACCCATCAGACAGGATATACAACATATAGCTGTCCCCACAAGCCCAGCAGCACTGCACGTAATAATTTAGGCTCAGCATTATTGTCAATATATTTTCCAGGTGGCAACATGCCATGTGAGAGGGAAGGGACATTTCCTAGCAGAGTTCCCTTATGTACAAGCTTACTAGAGACACCTTTAGAAGGACTCTGTCATTAATTAGAATCACAGTTCCCCCCAGGATATTGATGCAGGCTGTGCTTGCAATGTGTGCAAAACCACGACTCTTGGAAATAGGTTTGGTAAAGCAAACAAGAGACATAAGACATCCTGAAATTCTCCACCTGAGGAAAAATCAATGTTGCTTTCCTTAAAGTGCTTATGAACATCAGCACCCAGCAGCCAGGAAAGCTTATGAAAGGAAAGAGCAATAATTTAACAGATCATTATCTGTGTTCCAGTATGGACAGAAGGTCAGTTTAGCTGGGCAGTGCCTGCATGAGTTAGTGCCCAGCAGCGCCTGGCCAGGGTACATCTGCACAGTCACATTCCCCTGCCCAGGCTTAAGTGATCCTGAGATGGTCCCTGCTAATGCATCTAAATGGCTTCAGGAGCCCAGCAGCCCCAGCCCTCTGGCAAGGCAGAGGTACCCTATGACTGTCTGCATCTGACCATGTAGACGCTTCCTGTGGTATGGGGTGGGCTGTGCTGGCATCTGTGTGCAGCACAGCCTGTGATGAATGCAGCCAGAAAAGACAAGAAAAGGATCTTTCTTTTTCAGAGGCAAAGGCTTGTGTATTGTCTCACAGCTGCCTCACTTCCCATCCATTCCCCTTGGTCACTGTGGAGCCCTAAGCAGGAGCCTGGGCTGCACATCCAACTGGTTCCCAGTGTGCAGCCATATCGTCCTTGGTATATCTTTAGTGAGAGGAGAAGCAGTTCATAGCAAAGACACAGGGTCAGTAGTCTGATGCTAAAATTCTCGTGAAACAGAGATCTAAAAAAAAGTTTCAGTTACCCAAAATTCCCTGCTTTTTTCCCCAGCTATATTCACTGGCCTCAAGGAAAGTTTGTTACTTCTCTCCAAAATCTGCCTTCCCAAAGGGCAAAGGAAGATCTCCCCTCCTCTAAAGAGCATCTACCAAAAGCCCACACTGGATAAAGGAGCTTTTTAAGGGAGTCAGGAGGAAACTGAGAAGAATAATTTAAATTTTACCCCATCCTGCCGCCCAAGTTGGGGCTGCTGGGTTTTGCAACACTTGAAGGTCAGTGCTGGTGCCATTTCTTTCAAGAGTCAAGCAAAAAACATTTCTTTCCAGCAGAATCCAGGAGACAGAACCCCAGTAACAAGCTGTTGCACACTGGGCTCTTCTCAAGAAGAGCCTTTCTAGATCCCTGACTCATCTGCCCAAGAGCTACCCTGACCATCAGAATAGAGTCTGCTTTGTGGAAGAAGGGGATGTGCAACACGTGATCTTGATCCATCTTGCTGGAATTGGCCACACTGCATAAATTAATTCACCACTGAGCCAGAGTAGTGTTTCTGCAGCCCAGTGGCCCAGAGACTTTATGAGGGACAGAGATGCCAGTTTCAGTGACAGCTTCAGACCCTTAGACAGGGCTGAGAGAAATGATGGTGCTGGAAAAAGAAATCAGACTTCAGGCCAAGTCCATATGTGAATTCTGGGGTTCTTGTACTTGGCCCAGTTGTGTATCTACTGAAGTAGAGATGGACTCAAAGCAAAAGGTAAGAAGAGCTGTGAGGGGAGCCCACCACTTCAGCAATAGAAATGACAATAAACAATGGTTATTTCTTCCCTGTTACAGGTTTTGCAGGATGTCCTAATTACCTTGACATTATTAGTGCGGAAGTTGTGCTCTATCCACCCACTAAGTACAGGAAACATGCCCAGTGTGTAATTCTATCCTTCACCTTGCATGCCTCCGATGGGCTGGAGTCTGAGAGGAAACTGAATAGCCTGGAAAGGTTAGCCAGAGACAGAGAGAAATTAACCCTTTCATTTTCACTCACTGCCCATTATTTTCTGAAAGTAGAGTTGATGGGTGGAGCACAGGTGGTGCCATAGGGAGGCTGTTTCCTTCCGGGTTTAGAGAAATCTTGGCGTATCAGATCCACCAGTTTCATGTAATCACAAAGGGTGCTTGTTGTGCAACCTGTTTGTTTCAGATATGTTCAGTAAATGAGGGAAATTTATTATGGTTTATTTGTTACTGGTTATTTGCTATCATGTCGCTAAGGCTGAAATCAAGTTTGGAAGTTCACCATATCAGTCTGGGAACAGAGACACTGCACAGAGCAAAGAGTTTGCAGTCTAATGCATGACATGTAACACATGAAAGAGGAAGAGCTACAGAAGAGGGGCTGTGGTCATTGTCTTTATTTCCTAAATATGCAAATTTTCAAGAAATATTAATAGTCAAAAGAGGCCTTGCCATTGTGGACTAATTATTTCCTCTCCACGCCCTGGCTGGAATGGATGTCCAGCAGAGCAGCAGCTCATGGAGCCTCTGATTATTCTGAGTGGATGGCTACCAACCCACCTGTGGTTCTGTGTGTGAGATGCTTGGAGGTATTTGCACAGTAAAAGAGTGGTGCAGTCTGGGTAGCTGGTAAAAGAGCAGACACAGGTGGAGAAGGGAATATGGGGAGGCACAGGATAAGAACAAATGAACTGTATCAGTGCGGATGTGATGGTTGAGTTTTGGAACTGGAAACAGTAGGAATATATTCATTAAGGCCAGAGAGGTCACAGAACAACAAGCAAGAAGACTCTGAGTTAAACACAAAGCTTGAGTTGACTTGTGTGCATTTCAAATGCTGCTTTAATTTGTATCTATAGGACAACAAGGATTAAATAGAGATAATCTCTTTACAATGGTTTAATTGGTACAGGTGAGTCAGTTAGCATCAGGATTGTATAAGTGTAGAAATAATTGTTTAAGTAAGTCATGGCAAAGGGGTTGAAAGAAGTACTGGAGAGTAGAGCAAGATGTACTCGTATAAATGTTTATTCCCTATTATAGCCACTTGGAAAGAGGTAAAGAGCAAGTCAGAATAACATTGCACTGTCTTATTTGCACACTGAGTACAGGAACACAGTCTCTGCACAAGAAAAATAGAATTGGCCACATTTATATTAATAGAGTGAAAAAGAGATCTGCCTTTCACTTTTCATTCATCCTTGATTGTCCATGAGGGAAAGGACCGGTTTATAAATTTTGTGCATATAGCTATGAAGTGTCATTGAAGTGCTCTGACCATCTGTGAGGGGTCTGCAAGGGCAGGGATGCTTTTCATGGTCCCTTTTGAGGACTGCCATAGGAGGGACTTGCTATGCAGGAGACTTGGCTTTTGCTCTCATTTGTTCTGTGTGTTTCTCCATCAGACATAAAAATCATTCTGCTTGAAATTACCCATCTGCTTGCTGTGATTCAGGACAAAGCTACAACAAAAATTGAGATAGATCCTTTTCCTCTCCCTACTCATTACTGTATACTTGAAAACTACAGTCAGCTCTGAAAGCAGATTTTTACTAGTATTTAAACACTTCTCTGAAATATTTGCTATAGTAAAGTAGGAAATGAGGGAGGGGGAAAATGCAAAAGTCCCAAAATGGTATGAATCCTGAGAACTTTAGGTCTGAAAATGTTATGATTGAGTTGTTTGTAGCTTAGAGCTCTTCTCAGGGGCAATTTCACAAAACTAGACATCAGATTTACATGAAATGCTCACTTTGAAACCATGATTTGTCATGTTATGCTTTGTAGGTGGCTTCTTTGTTTATTTGTTTCTTGAGGAAAAAAATAAGAATTTTTTCTTTATCCCACTTGAAAAGATTCATGTTGGAAAATTAAGAACTTGATAGAAAAAGTGTAACATTTCTGAGCTTACTGAATTCCTCTGTTATGTCTTCCATACCTCTGCTGATAATGTAAGTAAGGATGCTTAGAAAAGGGGTAGAAGGGGACAGCTTGGTTGTATTTCTCTTCTCCAACTTTTAAAAATATCCCAGTATTGTTTTGAGAAATATGCAGACTAAGCACCTTCAGATGATTCAGCTGACAAATTTATTTCCATTTTGAAACTTGTTACTGTGAAAGGAAAAAATGCAATTTTCTGGTTGCAAACTCTTTTTAAGGACAACTGACTCTTGCTTATTTTGTAACATTTGTATTTGCATTTGGGATCGATTGCTCCTGTCATCAGTGGCTGGCACAACTGGAAAAACAGGCTCCTTTCTGCCAATTCCTTTTACTGATTTGACAGAAAGAGCTGCTGCATATAGCTGCAGCAGGTCCTGGAGAAGCACAGGTCACATTTGTTTTCCTGCTCTTCCCTTCCAACAAAATGGGGATCACAGGAATGAGTGCTGAGGAAGTGGTGTGAGGAGGTGACACGGCAGCTTCTTGATGGCACCATATGAGTGCCCTGGGATTATCCTCTAATTGATGCCTCCGGGCTGGCGGAAGATGATGTGGTGCAGGAACAGGAGTATGAAGGATGAATGCAAGAGGTTTGGAAGGCTGATAATGTTTTCCGTGAAGCCTGGAGAACAAGCGTAATAGGTTTCGACCAGAGACAAGGGAAATAATATTTTAAAGCCAAGCAAACAACTGACTGACCGAGGAAGGATAATTAGCAAAAGTGAGCAAGAGCAAGGCCCACCTTGCACTGTGCTTTGACAGAGACTGGTTAAATTTCTCCACTTCTCTATGCTTTTTGTTCTCTGGTCTTGGCCCTATGTATTGTGGGACCTGTTTGAGCTGCCAGATCTGAACACAATCTAGTTAGGACACTTCAGCACAGATCAAATGAAACTCCCTACTTTCCCCTCCCATGATCCTTGCTGTGAAATTAACAGCATTGAAGTGAATTGTTATTTTGAGCTGCTTCTGTATTTCCCTGGAACCCCGCAAGGGGAAGGAGCCTCTTTATGCTGGCAGCGGGGGAGTTAACTTTCCATTAAAGCCACAGAGAGTCAAAGAAGTCCAAATCGTTATTAGTCACCTCAGGATCAGATCAGCCAGTGGCTGTTTCGGAAATCCACAAGGGATTTTTTTCTGACTCTCTCACCCTCCAGTGGTTGTCACAACCTGCTTGAAGCCCACTGATGCTGTGCACAGTCTGGGCTCAGCACTGGCTCCTCAGAGCCTGACATATAAACAAGAAGTACAAGATTTCACTAATTCCTTACGAAAACTAGATCAGCCCATCCCTCTTCATAGCTACCAAGTGCTTGAAAAGATTGGAAAAATACAAATCAAGCCTTGACATATGTGTTGATTTATTTACTAGAAATTTACTTCCCAGGAAGAGCACTTAACAGGCATGCAGAGAGACTGTGGCACTTCTCCTGGTTGGGGGTGAGATTCCCCATTGCTGGATTTTATCTCTTCTTTTTGCCATGGCCTCTTCCTGGGGAATCCCTGAAGGCCCAGATTCTGCCAGGAGTGGAGAACCCTGTTAAATCAGCACGTGTGTAAAAGCCTGGCCCTGGGCATCCTGCAGGGTTGGGGGGACATGGCAGTGATAAAGCTGTTTTCCCTCTCCTCCTTGGGTACTGGACAGCACCTGGTCTGGCAGTGGACTGGTGGGTGTGGGGGCTGTGCTGTTTCAAGCTGCTTTCGGTTAGACTGAGCCCTGTAGAAACAGAAGCCATTTCCTCCCATCAAACCATGGTCCCTCACCTGACACTTGATCTCTCTGGTGATGAACTCCCCAGGTCTCCTGCAGCCAGGCTGTCACCTCGGCTGGTCTGCCCACTTTTGGCCTTCACCTGCAAGTGGACAGATGATAGTGGTGTTAACTACATACTCCTAATTTTCTCATATTAATCAATTCCTGCCTCCTCCCACATCAGCTTTTCCTTCTGTCATCATCACATTCCCCACTCACTGTCCAGCCTAGTCCCAGCCCTCTGTTTATCAATATTCTGCTATTATTAGCTGGCCCAGAAATGCATGTTATAGCACTGGTACCACGAAAGCTGCAGGATGCATTTTTCTGTGTTATTGACATCCTTCTCCTCTCTGCTCTGAAAATATCGCCTTCCTGTTCTCTGGCACTTTCAGTCTGTACTGTTGGTAAGGCAGAAACATCTTTCATCCTGTTTTTGACCAGTCCCCTCTCCCTGCCGTTAGGAGAGATGGTGATGTCTTAACAAGGAGTGTGATGGAAGCAGAAGTGGGTTCTCATACCTGGTTTGTGATGTCTGGGGTAGATGGATTCGAAATAGGCTGAGCTGGCCATGGAATCCACTGGCCTCAAAGCTGACAACTGGAAATAATTGTATTTGTTCTTGCAGAACATCTTATGTTGAGTGCCCTAAAGGTGGGCTAATCCCACAGGGCTCAGGAATGTGGAGAAGAACTGAGAAACCTTTATTACTTTGTTGCAGAAGTAGGTATTTTCAGTAGTAGTTGTATTTCTTTTCTCATAAAAGACACACGTAATAATGTACCCAGCTTTCATACTAGTGATGTTGAGAACAGCTGAGATCAGAATAATTATTTTAAAGTAGAATATATGGTCACTTTTACGTCTGAGCTTGGTTCCATTGCTGCTTCTGTTTCATATACTCTACTGCATTTTGCTCTTGACTTCTCACACAGCTTGGGCTAGCAGTGCTGGGGCTGTTGTTTAGGCAGGTTAATTGTTAAAATCTGTCCTTCCAGACTTATCTAGCTGGAAAGGTTACTCTCATGGGAGAGCTTGGCTGCTGGAAGCAGGGCTGCAGGCTGAGACTTCACTGCCTGCACAGGCGTTACCAACCTGGTTGTTTTGATTTTTTTTTCTTATGCTTTTCTAATCCTGTTCTGTTCTAAACTACACCTATTGGAAAAATATTTACACTTGGGGCTTTCCTCAGTTAGGGGTGTTTCTCAGAGCTGGTCATATCTCTTCAACTGAAAAGGAGAAAATTGCTTTTCAATTGAAAAATGCACAGGATGTAGTTCCAGAAAGTGACAAACTTCACACGCTTTATAAAATGTTTCTCAGCAAGATATAAATCTTTCTTCCTTGTTGCTGTTAGACTCCTGCTAGAGCCAGATGGCACACAGACACTTGGATCCGGTGTTAATCTGTTCTCCCCTGTGCCAGCATTAGTTCTGTGGCTGTGGGGACACAGGGTACCACTGCAGGGAAGGCTGAAGGAGGGAGCCAGGGAGAGGGCAGAGACTGCCTGTCTTGCTCAGATATTTGCAATTTCAAGTGGCTGTTCCCTCAACACAGCCTAGAGGTGTGTGGGTCTTGTCATGGTGCAAGGGAATTTAGCAGCTACCCATCACCAGACAGAAGATCTTTTTCCCCCCCACAATCCTGGTCTTTGTCACCTTCTCCCACCATTTACAACAGCTCCTTGAATGGTGCTCCTTGAATGCTTTGAATGAACTGGTTAAATTGTTATGCTAGAAAATACCTGCTCATCGTTTTTTTATAAATTTTATTTTATTTCACATTTTTCTGAGCTTGCAGGGCTAGCAAGCTGGATCAGCTAGACCATTTGGCTGAGCACTGAGAGAGGAGCAGAATCTGTTTTGTTCGGGCTCACCCCACACTGTGGGGCCCCACATGACACTTGTCCCCATGCCTTGGGTAGCAGGTGATGCAAGGCTGTGGGTCCCTGCATGAACCAAGCAACAACTGACTCAGATAAGTGTCCCACCAGGGTTTAGTTCTGCTTTACAGATCCTCTCTGACAGCAAGGAGCAAGTATAGTGTGTGCTGGTGTCTGCTTCTCCAAGTCTGGGGTCTGTGGTCCCCAGAGGGCTCATGGACATACACTGGCCAGTGCTCTGCTCCTTGGAGAGCTCATGGACAGATGCTGGGCAGTGCTCTGCTCTCCAAGAACCTGTTGACACCACCTTTGGTCATGGTAAATAAGCACTGGCTGTGACATTGGCATCTTTCCTGTAGACTCTAAGACTCACAGTGACACCAAATTAATGCCACTGTCCTCAGATGTGTGTGTTGCACTTGTCTCACCTGCCCTCTGACATCCATCCCTGCAGCTCTCTGGGCACATGTGGCTTCTGCAGTCCTCTGGCCTCTTTCTTTTGTCCTAGTGTAGCCTCAGGATGGGGACGTGAGCACACTGTGCAGCTCTGTGAGACTTTGTTTGGTGCAGGATCCTCCAAATCATGCATGACAGGAATGGAAAACTGTCACTTGATAACTGCCTAGAGGAACAGGTCCTACTGAGCCAGCTGACTGTGCAGCTGGAAGAGGTTAAAAATTAGCCCTGAAATAATATGTGTGAGTAATTGACTTTCTGCTGGTTTTGTAGGTAGTGCCGGTGTCATTTCAAGCGCCCTGAAGTGGGAAAGAGCAGGGGGAGAAGGAGGAATGGGGTGGGGATGGGCAGGAACTGGAAATATTTGTGGCTTATTATATCAAACAAAGAAAGCCTTTGATTTTTGTAAAGGGAGAGATGCTTTGGTCATTCTCTGCTGTATATCTCTCTTGAGAGGGCTTTATGTATGTTTTCCTCCATTAAACCAAAGATATACTTACCCACTTAATTTACAGTGCCAAGAATGTTGAGTCTTCTCTTTACCATTCATCCACTGAACTTCCTCAAAGGACAGATATGAAGAGGGGACTCTTTTGAACACCCCTGCCATGCAGGGACTGGGTGACTTCTCCTTATTTCAAAGACGCTTAACATAGTGAGGCATTTTTAGCAAAACTGTCAGAGATGTAACACAAAAATCAGTTCCCTCACCAAGCTTCAATTTTACTGCACAGTTAACCTGACCCCATCTCAAGCAGAGACCTGCCCATATTTCTGTGACCTTGATGATGCTGTGCTAATCTCTGTGTGTCTGGCCACAGAGCCAGACTTCTCTGGTGTTCAGAGGCTGTGTGATTATTTTGCAGCCACTTGGCTGCCACAGAGAAGCTACAGGAGGTGCATCAGAGAATCACCAGAATTTAAATGATTTTCGTTTTGTTTTCCTGTCTGCAAAATCAGCGTAAAACAGGTAAAAGGTCCAGTCCAAGGTTCTGCACTCTACAGCCAACCACGTGGTCTGGTCTGGACTGGGAGCACACTCTGGCCTGTCAGAAGTTTCTCTTCTGTGTATGGCAAGAACCCCTGATTTTATTTTGAGTCAGAACATGAGTTAACTGTGCTGTGGAGAAATATCCCCTGAGCAGCTTCTCAGGATGTCATCATAAGTCTACAGTTGTGGGAAACAGGGTGGTAAGACTTGAATTTCTGGTGTTAAAATTGGAGAGGAATAATATTGCAGGTTTGGTTTTGTTTGGTTTTTTTTAATTCATCAAAAAGAAGTCACCTTGAAGGTCACCTTTTAAGAATTCCTTGGCTGTTCCTGACCAGATGGTATGTCAGAAGCAATACTGTTTCCTGTGAAAACAGCTCTGTAGAAAAGGGAGAGAGAAGAGAAGAGAAGGGAAGGGAAGGGAAGGGAAGGGAAGAGAAGAGAAGAGAAGAGAAGAGAAGAGAAGAGAAGAGAAGAGAAGAGAAGAGAAGAGAAGAGAAGAGAAGAGAAGAGAAGAGAAGAGAAGAGAAGAGAAGAGAAGAATAAATACAAGTACCTGTGCTGAAAGACCTGATTATGCTGGACCAAGCACAAAATCTATTACAGAGGTATTAATTGCCTGTGTTGTTTATGTAGTCACGTTACACCTGCTGTTTCCTGTAGGAGTCAAATACCAGTAGTGTTTTCCATCCCAAACTGGATATGATGCTAGAATACCAAGAATTTGCAGGGAACATGCCTGAGCTGTGTTAAACCAATGACTTAACATGACTTAAAAAGAAAAAAGCCACCCAGGAAAACCAGATTATGAGATTTGCCACCATTCAATTAAAAATACATCCTTTCCTGTTTTTCCATGAGCACTGGGCTTTCCAAGTTCACCAGTTTTTCGTGGGACAAGTGACTCATGAACCTGATAGGAAAATGCACCTGTTTTTAGCCAGAGGTTAAAGCAGCTCTCCAGTTACCAGAGTAAACAAAGGATTTATTTCTGTCCTTAGCAGTTACCCTGCAAAGTCCAGGAACACAGGAAGGCTGGCAGAAGCAATTAGGTTTGAGCCAAGTTTGCTGAAGTCAGTAGAAGGTTTGTGACGTCCATGGTAAGATGCTCATAGGTGCCAGTGGGATTTGGCCCATGTCTTTTGCTAGAGGGGAAAAAGGAAAAAAAGTTGGTGCAGTGATTGTGCCAGCAGCCGAGGACTCCAAGGAGCTGGAAGGTGCCTGCCACAGTGCGAGATACGTATTCCCTTCTCTGGCCCAGAGCTGTCCATCTGTACTCTCGGCAAAGGAGCAGCTGTCATCACAGAGATGTGATGGGTATAGACACATTCGAGACTGAGACTGATCAGACATTGCAGTAATGGCAACCATGCAAGTGGCTAAAATATTTGGAAATCAGAGTATTGGATGTATTGGCATCATGGAAGCTGAAAGGTTCTATGAGCCAGGAGTCACTTATTAATCCCAGCATGAGAAATGGGATGTGTTTAATCTCCACTGTGGAGATCATTGAAAAATGCAAACACAACACTAGCTTATTTCAGGTCAGCACTCAAGATGGTATAAAGACAAGATGGATTTTAGCCTTCATTTAACTGGATTTAATTGCATACATGAGCTTCAAAGTGCCTAAGGCCTAAGGAATGGTGACCTAAGGTCTGACTAAAAAAGCAACAACACTTTAAACCTTAAGCTTGTTTGTTAGACCATATGGCATGGCTGGACCATGCAATGTTTCAGGAAGACATGCTAGGAATAAAATACCCAGTGCATCCAAAGCCTTTGCCAAGATTTCTACCTTTACTCAGAAGAGTCTGAACACTGATCTTGCCTGTCCTCCATACCAGTGTGGCTCAGGAGTTTGGCTAGGATGGAAAGGAGATGGTGTTTCCAACCACATCTCCCTGAAAAGTCTGCAGTGCCTGAGACAGAGCATGCTGACACTTCGAAAAGAAATCAACCACTTGACTTTTCGGTTTGGGAGATCCATGTGGCTAGGAAATTCCAAATTACTGAATTTCAGGAAAAGAGGTAATCATCAAAGGCTCATAATCTTAATTTATTTTTTATTTAGTGTTAGCATGTCAGATAGTCATGTGTTTGTATTTCTGACTATGATAGATTTCAGAGAATCCTATTCTTGGGTCTGGATAAACTACAAAATCTCTTTTTCCTTTGGGTAGCACAACACAGCTTTTTGTCAGCTCTGTAGAGGATACCAGCCCTTAGCAGACTCCAGGAATCGCCTCAGTGGGCTGACTGACATCCACCTGCTTTGTCTCTGAACCACACAGACAGAAATGTCACATTCACATCCTCCTTACCTGCTGAGTGCCACCCAGACACCGTGTGGTGAGGACACCTGATGGGTTGTGCTGGCTCTGTGCTCAGCAGGGTGACATTTGCTGCCTGTTGTGTGCAGCAGTGCACCCATCGTTGGCTGAGGCACAGTCCTGGGGTGCCTCCTGTGCCTGACCATTTTTTGGCAAGGAGACAGTCCAGGGCCCATTGATGTTGTGTGCTGGGCTAAGATTCCAGCTGATGGGTGTGCTCTCCACACTCCTTGATCTTGGAAGACCCTCATCAGATTTCTCCCTGGGGAAGCTGGTAGTTCATAACACTGAGGTGGGGAATCTCTACAATCCCAGGCTGTGTGCAGTATGGCCCTTACCCTTGGTGAGTTGCTTGGGTCTGTCTTCACTGCCTGAGCCGTGGGATCAGAGAAGGACCAGCACTTACACAAGGAGATTACAGGGGCAGGAGATCCTGACCAAGTCACAGGGGCGTCAGCCTGGTCCTGTTGAAAGTGTCATGAAACTGCCCTATAAGACTGATCCTCCTTAAAAAGTAATTCAGCATGAGAGTTCCAGAGGCAGCAGCTACACAACAAATTTAATTTGATTTTCTACTATGGCCACTCTCTCACATGCTCCTTTCCATCCATGGACCCTGTGAACTCTCTGTCAGCCTCCTGCTTCTGCTGGGCTTGAAAATGTCCTACCATTCCATTTTATGCCTTTAGTGAGTTGCTTTTCATCTTCTTGTACTTTATTGTTCTTTCACATCCACTTTGTCAGACTGTGTTCTTTTGCATCTTCCTTAACTCCCTGTCTTTCAAAGAAATTATTTTAATATCTGAGAAGTGTTAGATGGTTTACTCATGTTGGCTTACTTTTTCTTTTTGCTTTGAATATTTTTTATGTGATGAGATGTCTGCTGTATAGTGTCTTTAAACAATCTGATGTAATCTAAAAGTGCTTTACTGGTTTTAGCTGCTGATTTCAATGAATTTCATCACTTCTATGTGATATCCCTTTTAAAAGCCAAACATTTAGCTTGATATTCAGTCTATGTAGTTCTTCTGAGAACTTGAGTCACTTTTATCTTTCTCTCTCTGGCATGAACTGTTCTGACATTTCTACTGTTTAAACCTGGTCTAATAGTATTTTACTAATTAGTTTTTTCTAGAAAGTTTCCCAGATACATAGATTGCCCATGTCCTTACTTGAATTCCAACATTGTAGTTCATCTTCCCTTATTTTCAGATCACTGCCATTTGTACCAAAATGGTTTTAAAGGTCATTGTGGACTAGCTACTATTTTTGTGTGCTATGTGTGTGTGTGTGCATGTGCATCTTACTTAATTAGGGCTTTATTTACAGAGACTGTCTTGTTTACACAGATGTCATTCTTTTTCTACATATCTTCACTTTTCTATATAACTTTCCGTTTCTCTAATAAACCCAGAAATGTCTATGACAATAGTCTTGCAAGCTTCAAACATTTATTTCACATACATAGAGCTATATAATATCACTTATCACTCATCTCCAGGGTTTGAAATGCTCTCCCATGCTGCTCACTTGTGCTCTTCCCCTTGCCACAATTAGTAGCAGAGTCATGCTAGAAAGTTACACCCAACCAATATTAAGAAATGCTCCCTGCTGCCTTGTAAATCCCTGGTGCCACCAGCAAGAGTGGAGGAGGAGGCAGAGGAGGAGGAGGTGGAGGAGGAGGCATTCCAAGCATACGGATTCTCAGGCAAGGGAAATGAAGCTGGGTACGTCACACATGCTGCTTATCATGGTCACATTCGCTCATGGTGAAATCTTTCTCACTCAGCAACGGCTGGGAATATCACCATTTGCTGTTCCAGTGGGAATTTTGTGCTTCTTGGAGATTTCACTCTCATGCTGCATTTTCACAGTACCTCTCAGGCAATCGAGCAGCCCCTTCCCTCTGCCCTAGTTGTGCTGGTCTTCCTATCCCTCCTCGGTGCAGGCACAGGTACTCACCTGGCCCATGAACAGCAAGGAACAAGGTATCACATCAGCCTCTCTGTGTTGTTGAACTGCAGCTCTTCCACACTGTGTGAGGTGGGCTCTGCAGCATCGACAGGCTTTGTGCTTTTAGATGGGTTCCTGTTGTAATGCATGGGACTGATCAAAACTGGGATGCAATGTCTCAGCGAACAGGACAAGCACAGGATCAAGGACAGGGATGTGATATACACTCAGGGAGAACAAGTGTGATGCCTCTCCTGTTTCCCTCTCTAGGTACTTCCCAAGGCTCCCACCATGCTGACTTCCCTCTGATCCATGACCACAACGCTGTGCGTCAGATGTCACCCCAGAGCAGCACGGCTCTTTCCCAGGAGATAAGTGAGGGGTTTTTTTGCCTACACGACAGCTCTCCTGAGATTTCCCATGGTGGAAGGGAAGGTGGGAGGGAGGAGATCCGGCTTCCTCCCTGTCCAAGCGCCAGCCCCGTGGGCCTGCCACAGCACTGCTGGGAATATCCAGGGGCATTATGCAATTTGCAGAGGCGGTTTTTCATGCAGCCTGGCAAGGCAGCATCTGATAATGGCTCCCCCTTTGTGTGTAGCACACAATCAAACTCATGATCTTCTCTCCAGTGCAGGCAGCCCACGGTGTTGTGTCCTGTACTGCTGAGATGACGAGAACAGGGCTGTGCACAGGACAGGGAGCCCTGCAGCGCTTTCATCAGTGAATCACTGCTCCAAGTGCTCATTAGGCACAAATCATTAATGGTCTAAAAGGACTGGAATAATCTAGCTCGGCTCCGGTGAAAGTGCAGATTGTCTCTTTTTCAGGAGGCATAGGAAACTCTTCTTAAATCTGTTTCTAAACTTTGAATTTGGCCTCTGAATAATGCCACTGATTTCATTTTTCAAAGGTCATGGGAGAATTCTCTTCTGCTATCTCCAAAGGACAGGACAAATGTTTCTGTAACAAAGTAATGAATTGTTCAACACAACGCTCTTAGCAATTACCTTGCCATAAAGGTATTTGCAGCAGGTATAGTAAGATAAACCAGTTTGTTTCCTATTATTTTTCAAAGGGGAAGAAGTTGGGGTAAGGCTGTAGCCATTTGGTGGTGAGTTTGAGGGATAAATATAATTTAATGTATTTGCTGAATGCTTTAGTGGGTTGTAAGAGATCCTTTAATAGATTTAAAAGTCTATTTATAGACTATCCATTTTAGAGGTAGGAAAATGTATTCGCTTCTGTATTGTATGTACCTATTTAAATTGCATCCAAATTTAAAGTTGTCCATAACATTAATTTAGCACCTTTTCTGAATGCTTCCTCTAGTGTGGTCTTTATTGACAGGATCCTGTATTATTTTCCCCAGTATCATTCTGCCGCTTGCATGGGAGCTCTTTCACATTTTGGACTCAAATTCCCTTGTAACACAGTGGGCAAAGGAGTCAGCCATGCAAGAAATTAGGGGCAGAGATTACAGTATGTTACTGAATGCAAACCTGGGTTTGTTGGGCAGGAGGGAAACCAGCCCTGCGCCAGCAGCAGCAGCAGGGCGCTGGCCTGTGGGTTAGAAGTGTCACTGCAAATCCGGTTAGACAAGTGTGCGCCTGCCTCCCTGACCTCTTCCACTTGGCAGTCTTTTCTCTGCATTTTTTGTCTGAGAGGCTAATGTGGGAGTGAACAATGGGAACCAAACTGCTCCTCCAGCCTCAGGCTGGGCCCAGTACATCCCAGTGCACATGCACTGGCTGATTGGCTGGGTGGGAGCAAAGAGAGATTCATAGCTCTGGCATGTGGATAAGTAGAGTCCAGTGCAATCAGCCAAGTGTTTTTTCACCAGCCCGAAATAAGAATGAGACTAGGGAGACACAGCCACATTTGATGTAAAGGCTGTCTGTGGCTATGTAATGGGCAGATGTTCATACCTATTTTTGCTACAGAAGAGGAAGCAGAGTAACAGCTCTCTGGAGTAAGTATCCCAGGAGAACATCTATTTTCTTGGGGCTAGGGGCTGAGGTGTAGCTCCTGGCTGGAGACAGGAAATCTATACTGGATTTCCAGTTTCTGTTTGAAAATCTGGGTGACCTTTGCTCCAGCTATGCCTGTGCAAACAGCTCCCCACCCTGAGCTTTGGTTCACACACCACTAGTAAAAAGGAAGATGTTGTAGTCAAAGCATCAAGAAATAGGTACAAAGGAGAAAAGTGTCTGTAGTTCTGCCACCAAGTTCTCCTGCATATTCTGCATATAGGTTAATATACAGAGTCTAGCCCCATAGGGCACTTTTTCTCCTACCTGTTTCATCATGTTGTTTCTGGGCTTTGCAATGACTGTCATGTAGGGTAACCACGACATCTTTGTGTTACGTGCATTTGTGTCCAGCCTTGAAACGTTATTTCATTCCCTGAGGTTAGTGCTGTTATCAGGAGAATGAAGTGTTCCAGTCCCCTGGTAATTATTCATTAGGTAAGATTTAATGTGTGTGTGCAGGGCTGGCAGCTACCAGTGGATCCCACAGGAGACGTCTGTGAGCCAAGCTTATGTCAGCTTCAGGGTAGGGATGGGTGAGTAACTGGAGTAAAAATAACAAAACTAGAAGATCAGGAGCAGTTTGCCCAAAACTTAACCAAAAAACTTTTCATCTCAAGGCCAAAATTGCAATTCAGATCAGAAGGCTGGGAAGGCTCGGGGTGGATTTGCACCTACATCTAGAACAAATCACAGATCTGCACTGAGGCAAAGCAATGTTTGCGATCACAAACCTGTGACTGTTTGTTTAACCCATACCTCCTGAGGTCTGAAAAATGCTTTAACTTCTTGCCTTTTCTAGTACACTTGTTCCCTGTCTGACACCAAGATTCGTTTTCCTGTTCAGAAGACTGCCTCTGAAATATTTACTGCCTGAATAACAATTGTTTGCAGCCTTATTTGCATGAGTTTTGTGTAGAGAATGTTTGCTAGTGGATATAGGCACAAGCTAAGGAACAGCACACAAACACACTGTAGAGATTATACCAAAGAAATCAAGTAAGTGGAAAGATAGTAACTGGCTGACAGTTAAGAGTGGGGGATTGATGAGACACAAAAGTCTCAGACAAAACCCTATTCCTCTGGGTGAAGGAGAGGCCTATGACTGGACTGGTTGATGTAGGAACTTGACACTGGTGGGACAGACTGGACTTGGAGTTTTATTTAAAGTTAGTCCAATACAGCACAGGTGCTTGGGAGCTGCGGGGAGCAAACCTTTTCTTGCTTGTTCCAGCAGTGAGGATGTACCAAAGGGAAGAGCACTGAGGACATTACAGCTCTTGGAGCTCTGAGGCTCTGCCCGTCTGGCTTTTCTTTTCCACCATCTTCCATTCTATCTGTCTGTTATTCACCCACAAAATTACATAATACATCACCAGCTAGAACTGCATCTGCCTGCTTAATGGATGGCTCATTATCTAGGGAGGGAAACAGAGAGGGCAAAACCTTTTATGTGCCAATAGCACTGCTGAGATGTTCATGTGCATTACAGGAGAAGGAAAGGGTGTAACACGTCTGTCCTAATTTATAGCCAGATGGGCTGAAGGAGTCAAGGTGCAATGAAGGTCAACATAGCTGGGAATGGGGTGGAGGCAGTGGAAGTTACTCTCTTGACATAAAAGCAATTAATTCTCCAAAAAAGTCCCTCTCTCATGCAGCAGAACAGAGTGAGGCAGTCCTCTCTATATTTAAAAGTACTCCCGCAGCTTTGATCTTTCCATTTTCTGGAAATGTAAGCTTGCAAAGAGGGTCTGGCCTCATTTGGGATGATGTATGGGGCCATGTGGTGCTGGCCTTGCAGAGCAGTGGGCATGCCTGCTCTTCCCTGTACTGCGTCATTCTGGAAAGATCTCCAAACACTCTGTTTACTGCAGTAAAGACAACGTACTGCTGCAATGCCCAGGTACCCTGCCTGCCTGGAAAGGCCATGACATCACTTCTTCTCATAACAATGGGTTTTGTCCACTTTCAGTCATACAGATGATATTTAGCTATGAATGAAAATGAAAAAGCAAATCAGAGGGAACAAAGTCTCCTACCAAAACTCCGTCTCCAAGAACCTTAAAATGTGGAAGTATATAACCATACTGGCTTGAAAGCAACCCTTTAGACTGGCATACTCTTCAGTGTCAGACATACCCCATTCTAATCAGCATATTATGGCAACCAAATGTAGGTTTTTCTTTTATTGGTTGTTAAAATAAACATTTGTTTTGAGCTCAGGGCTCATTTGTTTTGAGCTCTGAGCTGTGTTGGCACCAGGTATCAGGCCCAATTTCAGTAGAGCTTGTAGCAGATATGTACTGATTGAACCATATGGTGGGGGGGTTTTTTGCTGCCTGTGCTGGAAGGAGACCAGAATGTTCTTTGGGTTCCCCCAGACATAAAAATCCATGAAGTTTTGCAGCTGTAGTTTCATTTCATTTTGCTGTCTGACTAACCTTCTTCTTACTGGATTTTCTTCTATTTCCTCTATACGTTTCCCGCACAGAAAGTCAAAGATTCCAAGTTGCATTTTGAACAAATTTAAGATTAACTTCTCCATTTATGTGAGGTGACTCTGGGTTTTGGTAATAAAACATGCTGGGATTGTGGGTAGAGGGAAAAAGAAGATTCCTCAGTGGGGGTGAGTGCTGATGACTTTAACAAAGTCATGGTGTAATATGCTGTTCTGCTGACTTTTGCCTTGTTTAATTACCTTCTGAATCCCAGTAAGCTGAACCGTGCCTCACAAGCTCATTATGTGCCCCGGGTTTGCTCTCTCCAGCAAATAGGTGCTTTCCATGCAGTCTCTGGAGGCTCTTCGTTGCTGTTCTGATACATCAAATGCGTTTGTTTTGCACATTGATGTTTGTGTTTTCTGCACTGCTTGTGTTTTACAATTCCTTGGAGCACTGAGATTGCTGCTGAATTGTCAGAATCATGGTAGGATGGTGACTTGAGATTATTGTCAATGGCCTCATTATGTTAACAAAGGATATTTTAAGAAATACAAAAGATGTGGCATTTACTTTCTTGGGAGAGGGAGGGGGAGAGAGAGAGAGTATGTGTGTGTGTGTGAATGGACTTACACTGCAAATCCCCCCACTCTTCAGCTGGAGATGACTGCCAGTCTCTCTCCACACTTTAGTCAGAGCAACGATGGCTTCTGATTTGTATTTTGGGGCTGCTCACAGCATGCTTGGCTCACCCGTGCATGCAAGGCAATCATCATTCCCCCTGAAGAGCTCCTCACCTCTGTCATGGGACATCTGAAATAGACACAGCCTTCACAGACCCAGCAGTGGCACATGCAGCATCACAGCATCTTTGTGCAGTTGTAAGCCAGAGCTGCTGTGGTCTCGTTCCCTCCGAGGCAGCACTAGCATTGTTGTCGCTGGAAAATAAGTCACTTTGGGAAACTGAGCTAGGAGAGAAGTAATGTTAGGAGGAAAAAAGGAATTAATTCCCTGTCCACTTCCCTTCTGGAGGAAGGGCTAAGGAGGAGTCGGCACCTTAGTCTGCTCTGCTCCCTCCAGAAATTCTTGAGGAAGAATATCAAAGAGGAGGATATTGACTGCAAATCTTCTGTCTTTAATGAAATGGAGACTTGTGCACAGCCTGTATCTCTGAATCAAAGGGAACAAGCTCTTTCCCTTCCTCCCTGTTGTCAGGCCATCAGAAGGTAGTTGGCATATCCCTTATCAAAGGAAATATGGTCCTTCCCTTAAGCTTGTCTGCTCAGTGGTGTTCTGTAAACACAGATCAATAAGGTGTCACAAATCCTATCCTATTACCAGTATTCAACAGCAAATGAAACACCCTTCAGCTTAGCATATTATCATTTCATGAATTTACAATTAAAGACCTAGATAAGATTAATTACTTCCAAGGTGACTCTTTACAATTGTCTCTTTATAATGGAGTTTGTAACCAGCCCACTGTGGCTTTGTCACCAGGAGAAATCACAGACAATTAACAGTTGGATAGAAAAGGTTTATTTAACAGGCCTTTTGCTCCTTCCCTTATAGTTCCCTTAAGAAAAGAGAAACACTCCCTAGGAAAAACCACATCCAACACCAATTGTGAACTACATTAATTCTATGGTTGTTTCTGGCCTTCCAGTATACAGACCAGGAAGCATTATCTTTAGATGTACATGCTAAATTTATGCCACATAAGACAATCATTTCTTTTTTCTTTCCCAAGGCAGCATGCAGGGAAGTTGATTAGTACCCACTGTGCTTGGAGGTTAAAGGTTAAGCAATGAAAAGCCCTTAGCTACACGCTCCAAAACCAACAACAAAAGCTGAGATTTCAGGGTGGTTGTTTTTGATAGGTGGCCTGTTTCTGAATTTTGAGGCTTACTACTGCCCACATTTTCAATCTGTAAAGTAGAAACCTGTGCTTTTACTTTTGGTATTAGCTCCTGAGGGTCTCAGCTCTTGCTCCATCTCCTGAGAAGATGGTCTTCCTGGAGAACACCTTATATCACAAGATCTGTTGTAGAAGCCTCGTTTAAGCTTCTGAACTGTAATGGGAAAGACTGCAGGTGTTAGGTGGGAATTGTGCAACTCCCTTGCAATCCTTTCTTATTTTCTAATGAGCTTGTCTGCTCGTCATGAAGCAATTCATTTCACATTTCTGAAATATCAGCAAATCCTCCTCCATAAAACTGAAAATGTTTTGAATATTAAAATGAGGGTGAACTTTTTCCAGTTTGTCTGGGGGAGCAGAATGACTTGTCCCCACTATGATGACAAGAGACTGTATTGCTCCCTGGGCAGCTTAGCTTGGGACGTTATAACTGGCATTTCTCAGTCTGTCACAGGTTGAGAAGGGGCAGCAGCAGCACACTTGTGCTGTGAATGCTGGCCAGGAACATGTAGAAATCAGAGAGCTGTGCTGGGCTTCTGTGGGTGACTGAATACAGCTTGTTCAACTGTTGTAAGTCAATCACTGTGGTTAGCAGCTCTACCTGAGAGGCATCTCTAGGACTGATCCATAACTGGACTTCATAATGCATTGGCAGCATTTTTTTACTGCATTTTGACAGAGCACTTGCATTGCACCATTCCCGTGGTGTGAGTTGTTTATCTCTGGGTGAGGATTAGCACAGCGCTGTACCATGGTCTAGCATAGCTGAGTAAGTGGGTTAGTGTAATCCTCCTGAGGACTGCTGTCCTGAAGGGATTCCTGGGAAGGCTTCATGCTTGTACCAGGCTTTTAAATTATTTTAAATGAGATTTTTAAGGGGGCTTCATGGAATTTTATGTGATGCAGTCTGTCTCCAAGACATCTGGGCAGTAGTTGGGTCAGCAAAGGCCATTGCAGAGCTTAAAGACCATTGGTATTGGTGTATGAAGAAGACAGTGCTGAGACAACAGATGGTCAAAGTATGACTGACAAATGGGCACCTCTGTACAGAACTCAAACAGGGTCCTGCCTGAACACTTGTGTTTCCTGTTGATGCCTGGCACTTATAGATGTTGCTCCTCAACATATTCTTGTTTTGCATCAAAGCACTTTCAGAACAGCAAATCATGTGCAGCACTGCTTTTCAGTAGGAGGGTAAGCATGCTGCCACTGCACTGTCCAGACACTTGGAAACCTGTTTCCTAGTGTTTAGAAGAAAGAGCAAAGTGGACTTCCTCAAAACCACAATAATTTGCATCCTATATCTTCTCTTCTTTTTTGCTATTAGCCACTTGTTGAAATTCTCTGTTCTGAGTTATGTAGGAAATTTGGTCACAGTACATGCATCTCAAGTGCAGAAGAGACTTTTGAATTAAAGTTACTAAACAATGTTTTCCAGCAGAAAAAGAAAGCAAGCAGTACCACTCTGTCTTGGAGTGACATTTCTAGACTAAGAAGGTCCTACACAATAACAACACAGAAATTATAGTAGCTGCAACAGGAGCCTTGATGCTGAGGGAGATTTTAAGCAGTCCAGATATAAAGCATAACCTTGTACCCCTGGCAAGGAAGCAGACTTCTCTCCCACGCACCTCAGTCACTCATGAAAAGCCAAGTTCTGGAATTTTAAAAGGCAAAAATATTACAGGAACAGCAACAACAAACGTGACAATCAGATGTAAATGGTTCCTAATGATCCTATCAGTGAGTTGTATAATTAGGAAGAAGGAGAAAGAAGCACTCAACATTCTTCAGGACCTGGTCAGTTATTTTGCTTTCAGTCATGAACCTTGACCTTTCTGAAAAACTTTCTGTTGCATTGGGAATCACGAAAAATGTAGGTCCCCTTTTCTCACAGCATTGCAAGTCTCCCTGTGGATCATCTTGTCAAATTATTTAAGCCTGCTCCCAGTCATTAGGATTTTCAGGCTAGTTTGAGAGGTCTCCCCATCCCTGCTCTAGCCATGCCCACCCACTGCTGTGTGCTGTTCCCCCCACGCAGGGCAGACGTGAGCGGCCTGTGCTGTGACCCCAACCACTGAAATCACCAGAGGGGTTTTTAGGAAGTTACAAAGAGTGGCTTAACATGGATTCACATGGTGCCTCAGTGAGAGAAATAACCCAGCAAGCTAAAACAGATCGTTTTCTGCTGGATTAATGAGCTGAAGCAGGTTTTATGAGCCCCAAAGCCAACACAAAGGAGGCAATGGGAACTTCTCCCGGGAGTAAGAATAGGAACAGGGATGGGAGGGATGGGAGGGGGAAGAGCAATTCCCGCTTTTGGCCGCAGCAACTCCACCATGACGTGTCATTTCACCCTCTGTTGTGCCGTTGGGGTTGAAAATAGTCCTGCTAAAATAAAACAGGCTGTGGTTTGGGCTTGGGTGGATTTCAGTGTGCACGAACCTGGATCAGCTCCAGAGCACGGTTCCACCATTGCTTGCATTGGTCGCAGCAGAGGAAGTGATTTTGGGATCGGGGAAGCAATGAGGGGGGAGTGAGAGGGCGGGTTACTCAGCTGAAGGGAAAGGGAGTGGGATTTCTCAGCCCCGCTCAGTCGATGTGACTTCAGCCCGTGTTGTACAGACCCCTTCCCTGCCGCAGCAGTGGGCACTCAGCCTCACCCCGCTGCAGCCGGGGCCGCTCGCGGTTCCTCTCGGAAGCCGCAGGGTCTGGCCCGTCAGTGCCTCTCCCGCAGGAGCTGCGCTGCTCCGGCCCCGCTGGGCGCTGCCCTGGAGCCGCTGCACACCCCTGTGTGACGGCTCTCCCCTTCCCCTGCCCTGACAGAGCCGACGGAGGCGCGGATGTGAGACCGGCTGAGAACCCAGCGTGCGACTTCCTCTGGAAATAGAGGTGGTCTTCTCCTCCTCCACCTTCAGTGACAACTGCCGTGACCTGAGCCAGGCCTCCTCGCTCACACAGAAGGAGCCTCACCTTTGGGACCATTGGTAGCATCTCCTGCAGCCAGTTAAGCTGAGACTTTCTGGAGGTTGTGCTTTAGTCAGTTTTAAGCTGCAAGGCTTGAGAGGAAACAGTGACTGACATATTAAACCTTATACCTTACAGACGGTCAGACTTAGTCCACTGGCCTTTGACTGTGACGTGGGAGCAAGTTCAGTTTCCATTTCACTGCTAGTTGCCATAATGAAATATCCCCAAAATGTTTCTATCACAACCCTTACTGAAATTCAGTCTTTGATATAACTGAACTTCGAAGAAATTTGGCCCTGCTTGTACTGTGGCTTATTTCGCTATTAAAAGTAATTTTAATTTCTTATGGATGATTCCTGTTATGGCTCCCAGCCCACGGTCCTTTATACATCACTGCAATATCTAAACACAGTTAGCTTTGCCTCGTGCCTGTACGAGAGGAGAGTCCCTTTCACCCCATAGCCTGGGAAATGGAGGCACAGCCCAGCTACTTTCAAAGTCAGCTGGGCATGCCCGATCCGTGGTGTGGATGCCCCACCCCTGCAATTGCTCAAGGCCAGGATGGACGGGGGTCTTTGAGCAGCCTGGTCTAGTGAAAGAGAGACTTGGAACAGGAGAATCTTTTAACTCCCTTTCAATCCAAACCATTCTAAGATTCTGTGATTAACTAGAGCCCTGGGTTTAGATCCTTTCTTGGCCATGGACAGTGTTTGTCGCCTCACATGTGTGCCTTTGGTTTTTAATCTGGTCTTAAGTGACTACCTATGGTTTAAGGCACCAGACTTTTACCGAGTTAACCTAAGTACCTAGGATCGCAGACAGTTTTGAGTAGTTTATGGCTACTTTGGATAAAGCATCAGGTAAGTTTTTGTGTTTTAGGGGAAAAAAATTGAGGTCAGAAAGCAAATTTTCTCAGGGAATTTGTGGCCCGAGCAGGAGACAGGACCTGAGCTCCAACCATCTGATCTGTCCTTCCCATCCTGAGCCTGTCTGAGAGCATATATTTGAAAGAATGGCTGATTAGGTACAGTGCAGACTTTATTCTTCTCTTCCTGCAAATGTAAACTTCTTGGAGTTCATATATGTTTGGCAGGAAAGACATCTCATTTAATATACCAACTCTGGGTATGTAGAAAAAATGTCGGGACCAGGATTGAATGTGTGAATCTGGGGAGAGAAATCCCATTTGTGCAGCACAGCAGGAGCTTGATTTTGATTATGATTTCTCCCCAGTAGCTGGTCCACACAATTACATGACATATCAAATCAAGTAATCCCTCTTTATGTAATACATAAATTCATTTACAACCATCTCTTACGGCAAAGAAGATATACACTGTGTGTCCTCTGTTAACTGTACTTCTTTTAAGAGTGCAATTAGCAAGCTTTTAATCACCTGGTTACCTTAACAGCCTCAGAGAAGGCTGTGCCTGCTTTCCTTCTCTCAGACCATGCACCCCACTCCTGGGAAGTGCTGAGTTCTTGTGTCAGCATGAAACAAGAAGGTAAGGTGAAGAAGAGTAAGGTCAATCTAGCTCCACTTCCCCACAAACAGGCATCTTAAGTTATGAAGACAAAACCCCAGGGAAGGGAGGATGCCAAGAGAGGGGCAACAGGTGGAGGAAATGTGGAACACATCCTGGTAAATCCATTATGGCCAAGTATTAGCACTTCATCTGCACCACATGGCAATGTATCACTGTTACAGCTGCTGAGGCTTTGAACCATCTTGTGAAACTTGTTCGAAACCCTGGAGGAGGATTTAGCTCCTCAAGTTCCCCAGCCTGTTTCACCAGGGGTTCGTGGGCAGTCAGCAGTTATTGGCAGGACAGGGTGATGACCTAATGCCTCTGCTGGCGTGAAGAAGAGAAGCTGAGGTTTGATTTAGGCCTCTTTTTAGGAACTATTAGCACTGTTTGCCTTTTTCCCTATAAAATACAATAAAGATGCAAACCAACACACACACACACACACACACACACACACACACACACACATACACACACACACATATACACATATACACATATACACGTGGGTGATTGACTTGTTTGGCTCTTAGTGCCTTATCCCAGGCACTTGCTTGCTTAGCTGTGACACCTGAGGTGCCTTTGTGATTTCATGAACTGCAAAGACATGTCTTGTATTTTGTGGCCTCCTCAAAAATTCCTGTGCTAAGAAGAGGAAATGCAAAGCTAGAGAGTAGGTGGTGTTGGAAATGAACAGGCCAATGGGAAGGGAAGGTACAGGGGAAGAGGAAATGGAAGGGGGAGAGGAAAGGGAAGGGGAAGGGAAGAGCTTTTGGATGCCATTCAAGATAAGATGGCTGGATAGGGGCCTCATGGGAGTATGCCAGGAGAGGGAGGGCAGAGCTAGTGACAGACAAGTAATGCTGTGACAGGAAGCCAGTGCTGTCTGTGAGCTTGAAGAAGGAAGTGTAAGAGGTGTAAGGTCTTGAGCCCAATGCTTTTTCCTCGTGAAAGAGAATTTCCCCTCCTTAGTGGTACAACACTTCACTCTTATCCACCCAGTCCACAGACTTCAGACAGTGCCTGTGCATCTGAGTCATCTTTGCAGGGAGAATTATTGATGGCTTCATCTTCTATGTGCAAAGCAAGAGTGAGACATGTCCTAAAGGTCAGGAGCTGACTGGCCATGTTGGGGTTTCACATCTCCTGTGAACCCAAATGCTTCACGGTGAAATTAAATGGGAGCTCACAGGTGGGTTGCTGCCAGAGAGGGGAGAGAGGAAGCACCAGTATCCTCCTCTGGGAGCCTGTGCCATGAGATGGACATCACCACTTGCTGGAGATTCGCAGCATGGGATTACCCGGGGCTGGAGAGCAGCACAGGCAGTGGATCCAGGATTGTTCTCTGCATTTTATCTTCTGTGCCCCTCGCACCTTCTCTCATCCTTTTCCTCCCCACCCATAAAACTCAACCCTGGACCTTTGTGTGCCCCAACTTTATTTACTGCCACAACAGTACAAGCATGGGCAGCAAGTGAGATCCTCTGTGCCAGAGCCAACACTAGCCCCGCTCCCCCGGGTCTCAGTGATTCAGCTGGTGACATGTCCCCCAGTTGTGCAGAGCAGGAGAGAGAGCAGATAAATCAGTCTCCGGTGAGCTGAGATTGACTTTGCATACTCCACCTTCTCATAGAAATATTGGAAAGAAAACATTTAATTTAAGAAAACGTCCACAATCTAAATAACAGCTGCTCTGGGCTAGTTTGATGTGTGTTGTAGCTGTGTGTTTATTTAACATCTGACTTTAGGCTACAGCATTCACTGCATGTGGGTAGTGCCACAGCAACAGCAGTAGCAAATGCCACTTTTCTGCCTTCTGAAATGTAAAGCCCTGTCTCACAGAAGCTCAGAAATGCCCTGGCTGATGAGAATCTCATCCTTCTGCCATATGGTTTAAAAATAACACTTACACATACAGCAGGCTCAGCAGCAAGACAACACTTTTCTCTGTTTCTCCAGTTTCCTGAGAGCACAGACAGATGTTTTTAGACTGTGTTAGGGATGTCCCAGGAGTTGTGGAAGGGGTAGCAGTGTTGGGACTGAACAGAGGCGGTGGAGAGAGAGATGACCAAGCAATTATCAGTTGTAGGAGGTGGTTCCAGTATCAATTTATTGTTGCACATTTGATCCTCTGCTGCAGATTTCTGTGTCATCATTCTGGTGCTGAGTGATTGTATCTTCACACACTAAAAAAAGATGGTAAGAGGTTATACTGACTCAATGTTTTTAAGGCCTGAGCAAAGTCAGAAGAAACTAAAGATGGTTACCTGCATCTGAATCATGTAGTGCTGTGGTTACAACAGGCAGGGTTCTTCTCTTGTGGAGGATGCTTCATCATTTCAGACAGATAATTTGTGAGTTGATCCAACTTTCAGTCATAATGGTAGAAAACTGGTAGGTCTTTTTGGAGCCTGACCTTCACGAGCGTCACTATCAGAGACCTGATTTGCAGTCATCATAGAAAAACATTCTCAGGTGCTAACATAGAATTTACTGTGCACAGCCATAGCAAAAAAAGGCTTGAGAAGCATTGATCTATGCTGTATCCTCTTCTACTTTGTGACCTGGTCCAAGATATTATCAGCAATGATCCTCCTTTGACTCCCTTGGGGCGTCTCTTCCACAGGGTACCAGACTTGAGACACAAAAGGACAAAGAACCAGAGCAGCATCTGTACAAGGCACCAACTAGACAAGCTCCAAACAGCTGAGATGGGTCTCCAGGCCCTGTGACATCTGGGGTGGCCCAAGAGTGGTGATGAGGGAGCAATCATTATATAAGGGACAATCAAATTAAATATCAAAGCAGTTTGTAGAACAATAGAGTATGCTTTTTCACACAATTTGTCTTGCACATTGTGGTGAATGAAAAATCCACTTTAAATATGGAGATAGTATCTTTGGTTCAGGAAGTCTCTGGTATTTCTGGGGAAGTGTCACTACAGGCTTTCCTGTCATTTAAATCTTCCCTAGGCATCTGTCACTGGCTGCTGCCAGACACAGGACGCCTGCCTTCAATGACCAGACAGTCTGGCTGCCCTAGGAACAGCCTGTCCCTAGCACCCCACTGCAAAAATCACCATCTTCCCATAGCTCATTTGCAGTGCCCTGCTCGACGAAAGCTTTCAGTGCAGAATTTTGCTCAGTGGTGGCAAGGAAGCTCATCCCTCACTGAAATCTTCATGCCATTGGAGTGGGATGTTTGGGGGTTGGGAAAATCTTGCTGGATGACAGTGTGGGCTATTTCTGCGTGACCTGGTCCTGAGTAGGTGGTAGCCAACTAGCCTGACCTCTCATGTGTGAATGGAGCGATGTTTTGCTAATGTGTCAATTTTCATATGTTCACATAGCCCGGTAGTCTTCAGACAATGTAAGAGAAAGGCCCTGCCTGTTTTGACAAGGGCTGCATAAGAGTCTCCAGGGCAGTGTTTGGAGATTTGCTAGGTTTTCTTCCTTTTACAAGAAAACAAAATGCAACCAAGACTCAGAAAGACTCGGTCACTTTGGAAACTCTGTGTCCTATGGTATAAACCCAAACTTTCTTACGGCATCACGGGTTTGGATTCAGAGGGGACAGTTTGGTGCACACAAACACAAATTTGGCATCAGTACCACAACCCTTCTAAAGTAATCATTCCTCCTGGACTTCTCTGACATCTCTATTCTTCACAGTCTCTCAAGATTGAATTGACCCCCCCAGCCTCCCTCACCAATTCCCTGCATTTTGGGACTCCTAAAATATGGGCTTCTGAAGAGAAAACAAGCTGCTCCACTGACAACAGAATCTTCTGGTTTTGCCCAAGGAGCAGCATTAAGGGAAGAGCCAGCACTGATAAACCACCACTGCTTTTAGACCAGCACGTGCGCAAGATCCTGCCATTCACAAAACCACAGTGGTGTCAGTAGAGGAGTGGATATATTGGACAGGTGATGTGATAACCCATGAACCAAGGCAAAATTCTGCTGCAAATGACATCTGTTGACAGCTTTAATTGGCAGCCAAGCTGCATCTGAAATAATTTCTAAAGCGAAAAGGGCTTTTTTTACTATTATTATTCTTATTTAATTTGACAAGACAAAATAAACTCTACCAGTGGAAAACCTGCTCTAGATGTCAAAGCATCTATAAGCACAAGCACCTAAAAGACAAAATGTGATCCTCTTTTTCCAGTACACCTGGCCATCAAGCTGACCAGCATCAGTTTATTGGCATTCAACATTCCCAGATACCTGAGCTGGTTTTGAATGCCTGTGGATGTCTGTTTTATTTCTTAGTGAACAGCGGCCAAGCCACAGAAACTGTGTTGAGTATGAACTATTCCTTTCTCCTGCTCCTCATTTTTAGCTGGCCAGGCTGTTCCTGACCAAAGGTGCAGACCACAACATAATAAGGACATGGACCTTTTAAAGCAGGTCCAGAGGAGGCCGTAAAAATGCTCAGAGGGCTGGAGCACTTCTCCTCTGAAGACAGGCTGAGAGAGTTGGCGTGGTTCAGCCTGGAGAAGAGAAGGCTTCAGGGGAGGCCTTGTATCGCCTTCCAGGACCTAAAGGGCTACAAGGAGGCTGGGGACAAACTTTTCACAAGGGGCCTGTAGAAAAGTATAGGACAAGAGAGAATTGGAACTAGATGAACTTTAGGGTCCCTTCCAACCCAAACCATTCTGGGATTCTGTGATTTACATGCTCTTTGAATTGCACTGTGCCAGCCCTTCTGTACATCAAGCATGGCAGCATGTCCAGCTCACGTGAGTCACCCCTGTCACAGCTGCAAACTCAGGGTGTCCACAGATCCTGATGGGGAAATCGGGCTGCTGGCTGCAGAGGGGATATTGCTAGAAGGGTGCTAGCCTGGTTTCAGTGTCCTGGTTTTATTTGCTCACCCAGTGGTTCCACCCTGCACTCCACCCATGGTTAGCACGATGTTAATTACTGGCCATCCCAGTGGGGATTGCGTTAGGCTGAACGATTTACAGATTAGAGCAGTGTGGGTCATTCTGCCAGGGCAGGTGAGCCGTGGTTAGTAGGACGCTGTGACACACTGCCCCAAGCAGTATCCGGCAGGATTTGGCACGACTGTGGATAGTGAGCTGTGCCAGGGCACAGCCGGGGCATGGCCAGAGAGCCTGGCTGAACGCCGGGCGCGTGTGTCCCTTGCACGGGCTGCAGCAAACAACTCCCTGGGATGTGCTTGCCAAAATAAGCCTCAAGGGCATGGCTTTCGTAGTAGCTTTTAGACAAAACTGATCTCCCCTTGCCAAGACAGCCTAAGTACGTAACAGTGATGTTTTTGTGGCTAAAGCCTGGGACGGGGGTTCACGTCATGTAGGTGCAGTACCAGCCCTGCCACTGCTTTCTGTGAGACCTTGGGCAAAGCCCATGTCCTCTCCATGCATCAGTCTCCACATAGGTCTGGCTATGAGGGGGTCTGGAGGCTAGGGAGGCTTTGGGGTTGGCCAAGGACAAGGTGCCCCATGAATACTCAGAGAGGTAGCTAGTGAGTGGTCCTTATCTGTTTCTCTGTTCTTGTTTTCTCTTCTTCAAAGTACTGGATCTGGCTGTAGTCTTTGCAGCTGGGTGCAGCACTGCTCATCAGTGTGAGCTGGGCATCCCTTTCTCAGGACTTGCTGGCCCACAGTGCTCCCTTACCCTGACAGGGGGATTGCTGGCTCTGGCTGCACAGCCCAGCCCAGCCCAGGGCAGCTGCAAAGCTCTTTCTGTCCTTTTGAAAGCTAACGGAAAAAATGATGATAAGCTAAATCTAGATCTGTGCAGCAATTATATGGGGTTCCAGACCTTGCACCTGTAGCATAATACATAACAGAACCAGATAACTACCTCGCCTAATGATTGCTCTGGACAGAATACAAATTACATTATGCACGGTGAGCTGAAAGCCGTTTTTCAGCCAAAGCTGATGATCTTGCAAAGGCTTTCCTTGCCCAGCTCTCTCTGACTGCAGGTTTGTCCTCTTCTCCTTGGAATCCTTCCTGTTATTTTTCTATCTTCCTGTTGCAGGATGCAACATTCATTACAATAATAGATCAGACTTTGAGTGGAAAAGCTCTGCTTTATAGTTGTCTTCAAGATTTCCCAGTTTTGTTCCTGTTTACCAATCTGCAGCCCTGACCTCCCAACTCACCCTGTCAGGTACAACGTTGTAATAACATGGCAAAAACAAATGCAGTGGGCCTGTGTGCATACCCATAATTAGCAGGTAGGTATTCTCACAGGATGCTTTGATGGGCAAAAGATGGAACAAGAAGACTGCATCCCATCCCTCACTGCAGTCAGTTAATACAAATTTAGAGGACTGTTTCCAAAAACATCTCAAAACCAAAGTCCTATTATTTAGAAGCAGACCTGAAGTCCTCAGTACTTAAGTCATATCTAAAACACAACTGTGGGCACCTAGTAATGAATTCTTCTTAGCTACTGTTAATCACCCAAACACAAGGTGCAAACTAGTTGTATAAATCTTCCTGTATTTAAAGAAGAGAAGCACCTGTAAAAGGTCCGTTCTATTATCCTCTTAGCTGCCATCTTAAAATGGAATAAGTCATTCTCTGGAGATACCTTTGTTTAGGAGCTTAGACAACCAGGAAAGATGAAACTCCTAAGTGCCAGGCATGGGCAGAAGAGAAATCCCACCTTAATGGCACAGCTTCTCTGGGAACTCAGCCCAAAGCTTAAAATTACTATACCAATTTCTTAATGTTAAAAAGTCCAGTGCTTTAGAAGCCCTGACTAGATACCCTGCTCTGGTTCTCCACACCTAAATGTTTTCAAAATCTCGTCAGACATGGTCCCAGCAAGTCCTCCAGATGCTCTAGTGAGATATACAGGAGGAAGCTGGGAGGCAGAACAGCAGCATTGGTACAAATGTGTTTAGAGAGGTTTTTATTGATTGGATTTCTGTGGGGGTTTTGCTTGTTTGTTTCCTGTTACTCTTATGTTATCAGCATGGAAATACTGAATTATGTGACCAATGTAGCCAGTAAGACTAGCCACAACTATTATATAACGTCTGGTTGTAGCAAACATCTCAATAATTATTTCTTTGATTGCAGTGCAAACATATCCTGTGTACAATATATGGGTTACTGGGTAGAGTTATGTCATGACTCAGGATGAGCCAATACTATAAGCAACTGTTAACGAAGGGTGGAATTTTCAGTAGTTTCTCTGTATTGACCTGTTTCTATTCCTACTGAAGGTAGTGGCTGAGGAGGAAAGCCCTCGGGAAGGGAAATCTCAGATGATTTATGGAGATTTGGCTTATGTCAGAAGGTAGGGGACAGGTATGAGAGGGGCTGTATCACAGCAGAGAATGAGCAGCATCTCAAGGACAGGAGGAGCGTTTCTGTACTGGCACAAAGGGTTTGCTCTTGTGCTTCTGCCCTTCTGCATCTCACATTTCACGAGCCCAGGGTCTGCAGGGACATAAGTCAGAGCAAAACAGGTCCCTCATGGGTGGTTAGACATCAGCACAGTGTCTCTGGCTCAGGAAACCCTTGGGCACGGAAGGGGAGAGCATGCTGGGGAAGCTTTGCCGCCTGTTCAACCTTACAATTTTCCCTTAGGCAACTGCTATGGGCCACTGCTGGAGACAGGATACTGGGTTAGAAGGGTCTTTGGTCTCTCTCAGGGTGGCTGTTTTCATACTGTATTCTGTTAGATAGTCTGAGGTTCTTTCCGTATTAAAAATAAAAGCCTCCGATTCTCATATTTCCTTATGAAAAAAAATAGTTATTTTGGTATCCTGCTTATATAACTGTAATAACTTTTGTTCTGCCCACCACCAAAAGAAAAGCAAAAGGCTTTTGTGCTGTGTAAGATATCAATGAAAGGGGTTTCCTCTGAACAGAGGATGTTTGGAGCATTGCTAAAATCTCTGCTCAGGAGAGGTTCGGTCCCTTGATCTGAAGACAAATGATTTTATACAGCCTTTCTGAGCCATTACAAACCCATATCCCTCTGATTTTAGTAACAACTTTTAAGACTTATCCTCTCACTGTACCTATTTTATGGCATGAAAATAGCACCCAGCTCTCAAAGGACAGGAATTAAGAGGCTTTATGACATTTTAAAAGGAGGGACATTAAATTGTGTTCCATCTTTCATTTGAAAAGGGAAAGCAGTACAGCAGCTTCCAGGAACCACAGTTCCACCCCATTATGGAGAAGATGGCATGAGACAATTTAACCCATCTAAAAACAAAAACTAGGGAAAGGCGACAGAAATGGAGAGGTAAAAAGTGAGTTACTGACAAATAGATAAAAAATTATACAAAGTCTCAAACAGATTCAGGAACAAAGCACTGGTCATCTGACAGCCTGCCCACCCTCTCTGCAAATATTTTTCATCAGGTGAAAGAATTATTCTCATGAATCACTGTCTTGTAAGAGATTTTAGAAAGCTCACAGCAGTGATGGAGTGATTGACTAGATTTTGAGCTTGCCTACTCAGTCCTGGGAAAGCCACATTCAGGAGGGGAAATTGGTGCCTGTGCACCTGAAATGCCATGTAAACAGAGTGTGAAAGGTGGACAGTACACTGGTTCTGGGTTGGGGTTTTTTTGAAGTCTAAGAGATTTTTTTCAAGAGTTCCTCTTCAACTAAGAAGCAGAAGTGGTGTGGATTTTCCTATTTTGAAGCCTTCCTCTCTGTAGTCTAATTTAGGATGTTATTAAAGGATTTTTTTAGGAGAGTACATCAAAAAGTACATCAACAAGTGATCTCTGTCTAATGTTGGAACAACCCCAGACGGTGCCACAGATAAAACAGGAACTTTCCATCTGTACAGTTTCACTGCTGTACATATTTATATTTCTGGTAGGTAGCTGCCTGAATTGCCAGTGTGGCTCACGTGCTGCTGGTGTGAACAGGAGTTGTCAAGGGCATGTGGGGCACATCTTTGTCCATCTGCTTCAGTGTGTGAGCTGAGAGGAGCTTGTTCACTCTGCTCTGCTGCACAGGGGTTGGCTCCAAGTTCGTGCTGTGCTGGGGCTGCGGGGAAGCCACTGGCTGCTGAATCAGTGCAGCTGCAAAAAGTCCCCCTGAAGTGTCCGTGTCCTCCATCAGCAGCCTCTTGGGTGGGAAGGATGACTCCCTACTGGCTGCCTACTCCAGCTCAAGGCTAGAGTAGGTGGTGGGAGGACAGATTGCCTGGCTGAGCATGTTCTGCCAGAGGTAGGTGTTAGCCAGGGTTTATAGAAGGGCTAACTAGTGCTCTGTATTCTGAACCCCTGGGAATGCTGGAGTGCATAGCCCCAGCCTGGGAAGGAGGCTGGATCCATTTTACTTAGGCATTACAAATGACCATTAGCTTTATCACCCCAAAATTCTTCACTATAGTATGCAAAGTTGACTTGGCAGTAGCCCAGAGTGTTTTCCACATTCAATATGTAATTACTACACTTTCCCTTTGGATTCTCCACTGCTGCATATATGATTCCTGTTGAGCATCTTAGGTTATAAATGCCTTGAGATAAAAATGGTCTTTTGGGTCTGTGTTTATCCAGGATCTGGCTTCCTGCCAGTCTGGTCAAGTGCTGGAGTCCCTTAGTACCTCTACATCATAGAGAATGATTAATCATAACAATCCTCAGCCTCTTGCATGGCTGGGTGATGAGTCCTTCCCACACCTCTGCAGTACCAATGTATACGGGAGATCCACTGGTAGGGTGTGACTTTACAGTGCCCCAGTTCAGAAAGTCCAGACGTATTTCATGCATATTAAACATCAGGTATCATGTGCTGCTTTTGAGGTGCAGTAAATATCTCCTGTGCTGTGCTCAAGCTTTCCACAAAAAGCACTTTGCCAACTCAGAGTGGCTTGTGTTCTGAGCACCACTGACCCCTTAGTACAGCTGAGGAAACTGAGATGCAGAGTGGGGAGAAGACTATAATCAGAAAGCAAGAGAGGAAAAAAATCCACTGTTCAGGCATTTGTGCTCCATTCACATCATGGTGTTCTAAGTCCTGGGAGCCTCTCAGGTGAGGTTTTGCAAGCTGCCTTGAGCTGTGTGTAACATAGTTCTGACCTGCTGCTGCGAGCAGGCTGGAGAGCAGGATGTGTCCTCCTGGACGTGTCAGCATCCCTGACTCTCTGCAGCTGCACTGCCCCAGCTGATACCCCACTGGCCACACCGGCAGCAGAGGTGTCAGGGGTGAGTATGAGGAGTCGAGGAACGGGGGCGAAGGCTTGCTGTTGGAAAGGTGTCTAACACAGGGACCAGCTTTCTTGTTGGATGTGGGTGTTGCAGAAGATCCAGGTCTTCTTCGTGTTGCTTGAGTCACAAGGGATGAGTGCTTGCAGGAATAAATGTGCCAGCAGCAGCATGAGTGTGTGGGAGAGAAAAAGTATTTGGGGTGGTGCCATCCACCTCCTGCTCTGGCCCGGCCCCGTCATCTCCCCCCAGTTCCTCCCAGCTGCAGCAAAGGCTGCTCGGCTGCTGCTGAGGGGCAGCAGCTGGACACTTTTATCTCAGTACATTGCGTATGTGCAAATTAGCAGCAGCATAAACAGGGAATTGGCAGTAAGTATGATTTATCTGCCATGACAGATTCCCACTGAAAAGAAAGGGAGCCAAGTGATAGGGCTCAGTCCTTGAGTTGGCTTCTGGCAACTCTTGCCAAGGGACTTAGTCTGGAGCATGCAGATTGGATTCATGGAGTCAGTAATACCAGGCTTAGTGTGTGGTTATGATCCTCCCTTTTACCATTTCCTACACTTCCTGCTGGGATGTGCCTGGATGAAGACAAACAGCAGTGACAACTCTAAGGACTCAGCTGGCTAAAGAGAGATGTTGATGGATGAAATCTTTGGTCATCCTGTAGATCCTTAGAATGGTTTAATACATTCCTGGGGGGGGTTTTGTGTTGGTTTTTTGTTTGTTTGTTTTGGGGGGGTTTTGTTTGTTTTTTTGGGTTTTTTTTGTTTTTTGGTTTTTGGGGTTTTTTGCACCATCTTGCTTTGGTTCATCTACATTCGCTTGTCTGTTCCAGGATCCAGGGGTTTCCGTAGCACAAGGAGCAGGGCCCACTGAAGGGAAGTCACCAGTCATTGTGTTAAAGGATGTGGGTAGGAGCTGCAGTAACTCTCTGACCACCTCAGTGAGGAGCAGCTCCTGCCTTTGAGTAAGGATATGGGTGTTGCTGAGAAATCAAAGGTCATCTCCTGTTTTAGGAGGTGGAGGCTTAAATGGAGGAAGGAGAAGCTTACAGCCAATACCTGACTCTGTCTGCATTTAATTACCTAATGTGTCAATGCACAAATACCAGCTCTGCTGACCTCAAACGTGTAAAAATCCCAAGTCAACCCACTTCCGCATGTCCCCCAGTGTGGGTTTTCCATGCAAAGAAAGTACAGTGGGGTTCTTGCTTCCTTTTTATGTTGAAGCCTTCAGGGGACATGGTTTGCATTTGTCTTTAATCAAAGCAGCTGCCTTGAGGTAACCTGTAGGAGCACAGGAGCTGGGCTTGCAAAGGATCTCACGAGCCAGTCAAAAACTTGTCAGGTCCTGCCACGTGGGTCACTGGGATGTTGTGGTTGAATACACAGAAGCCTGCAGCAATAAGAAGACTGGGGGTAAAAGCACTGTGTAAAAGTGAGGTGTGATGAGAGGGTTGGGTAGGGGGTCCAGCACAGCTGAGTAACTCACTGGTAAATCTGCAGCCCTTTCCACATCATAGTCTGGACACCACTTCCCTGAGGAGGATGGATGAGATAATACCCATGGCAGGAAGGCATTCGGATTTGGTGGTGTTAGGGTTTTTTGTTAGCCAGGATTCCTAGAACTTAGGAATGGCTGGTTCTTGTCAGAAACTTATCTCAATTGATCCAAAGACTCCTTTGTAAATTACCAGCAGAAGTTTACTGTAATATGAAGCAATTCTCTATAGTGTAATCACCTTCACAGGAAGCAACTTAAATATTTAAATTGACTGTCTCCTGCTTTACAGGCACTCCAAACAGTCTTGGGTGGCAGATTATAATATGTGCAAGGCTCCATGGCACAGAAGGCAGGGAGACTTGGGTTTGCTCAGGGGTATTGTCATGGACACTGAGGGTTTCCATCCATACTCTACTGTGGGGATTTCTCTTATGGGTTTTTTGTAAGTATTATTTCTATTTTTACATCTCCTTTTGTAGGAACAGCGAAATTCCCTTTTTGCTCACACTAGTATTATCTGATGGGGCTCTGCTGCAGTTAACATTTGCTCTTTGGGACTTCAAATAGCTATTGCATTTCTTTATACCTAGACCCTCAAAATATCCATTTATATTAGCACTTGCAGGCTGATTTAACCATGTTTTATCTGCAAATTCCAGTCTAGTTTGAATCCTGCAGCTGATTCTAAGGCATATTGATGGTGGTTTCAGAGTGAGCCTTGAGCAGTTTGAATGGGCAGGAACACATCAAGACACAGTCTTGGTGCTCAGTGCTTTTACAGCTCTGCTCTGTGTTAACTTGCCTGCATTTGGACCATGAGACTCTACTTCCCAAGCCCTTTTCTTGCTCATAATGCTGATGGATCAATAGGACCATTGTGCCCTTCCACCTTCTGCAGGTGCTTTATTTAATGCCCAGTTAAAATGTTTTAAACAAAGCATAGAGTCTCAGCCCACTTGTACTGGTTGGGTAGGTGCTATGAATTAGCTGGCAGGTTTTAATCCAGTAAAGCCTAGTTAACACTGTCCTTGTGCCCTAAGCTGATTATGATAAATAGGCCTGCTGTGTCTTAGCAGACGCCTGAAATCAGATCAACTAAATGCAGTTAGACCGGCCAGGCAAGCTGGTTTTTTCTTCTCTTTCCTTTTTCCTTTTTCCCCCCCTTTTAACTCCCCCAGTGGTAACACTACCTTGGCTTTGCAGCCAAGGTCTGCTAAGGATGCAGTGATGGCAATTGGCTGCCATCCACCCACTGAGGTCACGGAGATTAGAGAAGCTTCTGGAGGAATGCTGCAAGCTCACGTGAACCCTTGGCAGCTGCTGGCTCCCTCACCCTTCACCCTTCCCAGCAGGGACTGTGCATCCCTGGCCAGGAGGAGGCCGAGAACAGGGACACAAGGTGTGTGAAACTCAGAGGAGGTGGCTGCAGCGAACCCAGGTTCATTCCTGCCCCGCCATCAGCAATAAGCCCTCTGTGTGAGACAGGGGATGGTGGGGTGCTTTGCCCTCCCTCTTCCCTGTTTGCAGGTGTAGAGAAGCCTCTGACTTCCTAGAAAGCACCAAGGATCACACGCTTGGGTTTCACCACCAGCTCTGGACGTGTCCGTGTGCCACTGCCCCCTGTGCAGGGGACAGGTCAGAATACAAAATTTGCCCCTATCAGCAGGAGAATCAGCAAGGTTTGAATGTTGAGAGCTCAAGGCGGACCTCTGAACCCCACAAGGAGCTTTCTGGTTTGGGGCATCCCATTCCCCCTGGCCTTTACAGCTCATCAGTGGGAGAGTTTTCTGCAGCTCCCCAGGGATGATCCAGGACACCCACGCCTACAGGGAAGGTTTCCTGTCCCAAGGGGGCTCCTGAGTGCATGTTCCAGCATTTCATGTCTGAATACAGGCTCTGTTGAGCAGTGCAGGAGAATAAAGCTCCCATTTAGGATATTGCTGCTGCCTAAGAGGCTTTAGGGATTGTTGAAACTCTTGTCTCTCAGGAAACAGTCTGGATTCATCTGTTTCCAATTAGAGCCACGGGGCTGTGTGGAGGCCTGGGGGGAGTGTTTGCGGCTCCCAACTTCGCTGCCCACCTTCAGGGCTGTGTGGGAGTGATGCAGGGGCACAGAAAGGAGGGAACCCCTGCAGCAAGGAGAAGCTGCCAAAGCCCACCAGCAGCCAGGTAGTGATCGGGACAGGCATCAGTAAGCAATGGCATGAATTAGGGCTTCCCTTGCATGCATGAATGGGGACTAAAACATCCCACTTTTTAGATGTTTGCCTCAGAGGTACTAAAACAACCTTGAACTAGGAAACAGGAATTCAGCTGGGCAGCTGGAGAAAGTAGACTATGTCCCTCCTGTGGTGCCCTGTCTAGGGGGGGTCTGCCCCCATATGCTCTCTCCATCAGCACTCCAAAGGATGGGACCCTTGAGATGGTTTGGGCTTAAATGAGACCAGCTCCTGTCTGGGCTGTGGGCTGCTGGCAGTGCTGTGGTGAGAGGGCAGGGTAACTTCTCTGTGTGAAAGAGCGACAAGGGCTCACTGAACAGGAGACGTGGAACAAATTCAGCCTGCTGTGAGTCTCCAGGGGAAAGCTCCTCCAAAGGGGTTGTAGCCCTGCTCTGGGTTACTGCTCAGCACACTGCTGGCTGTGCCCCCGCTGAGGGTGAGGAGGGAGCCTAGTGGCTGCATGCTGCACACCTGGACAGGGACTGCAGCACGTCTCTCAGAGCCAGAGCTCTGTGGAAAGCTGGTTTGCTTCAGGTGGTGGGCAGCGTTTGGTGGAGAACCACTGCTCCCTGTCCCCCACATGCTCTGTGCAGGCACTCTGCTACCACATGTGCATGGAGGGGGCAGCATGGGGTGCCCCTACAAGCCCCACACACGGCAGACCAGGGCTGCAGCTGTGGATTCGCATTGTTTCAGTGCAAAACAAATGGTGGGGGTTGGTTTCTGGAACTTTTCACTACCTGAGCCCTGCAGTGTTTGCACAGCACTGACCTCAGGCTGGGTTCAGCTCTCCCACAGTGCCTCTGAGTGCGTTATGAGTTTGTAGATACAACTGCCTGGAAACCAGGTACTCTCAGGAGCTTGTTGACTTTGCTGTGTTGTTCATTTTGAATATCAGGTTTAAAAGGCAACCCGTGGCTTTGTGCTTATTTCCAGCTTCTGTTTACCTACCACATTCTTTCAGCTCTGAGAGCCTGTGTTTCATTCACCTTGATCTGCAAGTCTCCAGGGGACAGACTTGTCCCCTTCCAGACTGCTTCTCTCTCTGCCAAGGTAGCCCTTTCTCTGCAGCCACTCACTTGCCCTGTCACATCTGCTTTCAGGGTCCAGTCTCCAGTTCACCTCCCCTGCATCTTTTTTGCCTAGTAAGGGTTGTCTCATCTGTGGTTTCACTGCCCTGATTTAATTTTTTACACAACTGGGGCACGCAGAAGGCTAGACCACCCAGGAGATGGACATGCCACCCTTACTGGTCTAAGTGCTGCCCTGGAGAGCTGTCAGTGCAGTGCAAAGGGGCCCCAAACATCTCATTTCTTCAGGCAGTTTTGTGAAGGAGAGCTCCTTGGAGGGAGGGACATGGCTTTTATGGTGTGTTACTCTGTTCTCTCCACTGTGTTTCACTGAGAAGGGGGAACCAAGGAGAGATCCTACAGATCCAGGAAGGCAGTGAGCTACCAAAGAGACATCAGATGTGCTCTGAACCATGCAGTGCCTGGGTGCTGATCAGGTGGCAGTGTAGTTTTGGTGAGTTAGGAAAAGGCATTTGTCTGAGATCAAACACTCTGGGCAGTCTGGTCATGGGCCAGCAGAAGGTGGGGTCCCATGGTAGATGTGTCATGCCAAGACACCGGGGCTCTGCCTCAGCCAAGGCCCCAGTGCCTGAGGAACAGCCTCTCACCACGTGGGCCTTCACAGGGCCTTGACTGGAAGAGCACTCAGAAAGCCCTGACAGACAGCCTGGCCTAAAGCACTCGCCCTGGTGCTTAGGTACATCCATGGAGGATCAGTGGGCAGGGGTTGAGACCAGCAGAAGAGAGTTGCACAGACAGCAGAAAAACACAAATCTCAGCAAAGCCTGATACAGGAAATACTGAAAGAGAATATAAAGCTTATTTGGGTTTTGGGTTCTTCAGTGGTGTGTTTCTCCATCTGATTAATTGCCCTAATGAGAATGAGGCTGTTATCAGACCCACGAGGGAGTTCACCTGGGAAGAGTGGGGGAGAAAATGGAGGATTGATTAACATATAAAGAGTGGTAATGAGAGGTAAAGATTGCTGTTGACCATGAGAAAATTTAATCAGGCTGTGTTCTTTCCTCTTTGCTTTCATGTTGAGAGCTGTTTGCTCCCTGCAGAGTCATTGGGAGCATCGCTGAAAGGTGGGGAGGGAAGCGGGGCACACAGCTCCTTCCCCTGCTGGTGGCGTTCACTGGGAATGCCGCATCTGCACCAGTGATGTGACAGCGTCTCTTCTCACTGGAAAGGGAACTGAAGTCCTGGGAGCTGAGGGGTTGTCAGTCCCTATTAATAAACAGGTATGAGGAATGTTTCTAGGCCTGAACTGCAACAGCAAAACTGGTAATGCACGAGTTTGTCCTCTGTGTGAGGTGTGTCCCGCATATGCCCACAACCAGAGCCCAACCCCACAGGCTGATTCCCAGCAAGACCTGTGGTCCCTAGGCAAGGAGGAGCAAGAACCATTTCTCCTCTGCCTTGAGAGATAGAAACTCCAGATGTGAATGGTGAAAGATGATGAAAGCTTTTTCCTCTTTCTTATAGGCTTTGTTTTTTTTGAAGAGCAGTCAGGCTGTCTGACTATGATCTGTGTAGCGCCAAGAGATACAGCTGTGGGCTGAGTGCTCCCAAACCTGCTGATGTTTGTCTGTGCTGCAGGTGTGCTGCGCCTCAGTGGGTCAGGGGCAGAAAATGTAGGTGGTGTGTGGGTGTATAATGAAACCCCAGCACCCTTGTGCTGCTGTCAGGTTGCATCATGTTTACAATCAGACAAACAAGTCAAGGGGCTGGGGAGCCAAGCCACTCTGCCTGCTGACTAATCTCCCCTCCCCACGCCTCTGGCTGAGTCCTGCCATGGCCTTTTGGCACACAGGAGCCCTATGGCTTGGTTTGCTAGGAGCTCAAGGGGGTTTGACTGGCAGGAGAAGCGCCCAAGTTGGGGACTCTCCACCAAACCTTTTTGCCCATGGTGTTTTGAGCAGACTGTAGCAGCAGCAAGCAACTCTCTAGAGAGTGTGATGTTACAGAATAAAAGTGTGGGTGGCAGGGGCTGTTAGCATGCTGGCAGTAATTCCCAGCTCCGTGACAATGAGCCACCGATATCATCATGCATGCTGGGCCAGATCCTGCATTCCTCCTTTTGCCTGAGTACCTGATGAAAGCAGTGGGAATTGCTATCCAAGATAATGGTTGCAGGATCAGGTGGATGATGACATCTTGCTTTTCTTATAGCTTTATCTCTGGGACTGCCTCTTTCTCTCTATGTCTCTTTCCACTAGCGATGTTTTCATTCTGTGCTCACAAAGTGTAAGGAGAGCCCACTGGAGAGCTCCAATATGCATATGATCCCTGGAAACTCCATGAACTTTTAGGGGAAACATTCTTCTGCTTTGTTTCCAGCAATAAAATTACATCAGAAGATGCACAGAGCTGTGTAATGTCTTACTGCTGTTACCCTGGGCAAGCAATTGCTGGGTGATCTATGTGAGGGGCAGCTGAGGAAGTGGCTGGGCAGCAGCACATGGCTGGGGGGTGCAGAAAGATGTCCTGGAGATCACCTTTGTTTTCAGACCCCCCTCATCAACAACTTTCAGTTCCTACTCTTGACAGATGACATGGCTGAAGAAATCTTATCAGGCATGATAAATAGATTCAAATGTTTGTATGATTGCTGCTGTCTCTGCTCCCTTGCCCTGGCAGGACTTTCCATGGTGCCCTGGATCTCTGCAGGTTGAGTTTCTCTGGCTCTTTCCCAGAGTAAGGAAGACAAAGTGAATTTGTGTCTTTCCAGAATCTAAAGGAACCACAGGAAACATGAGTTGTAGACACTGTTCAAACTCCAGCATTCCTGCAAGCTGAAGCCTTGGAGAAAGTGAAACATGTCCCCTGCCCAGGAGGGCATGTCAGCCCTGCCGACAGGCACCCTGAATTAAAGTGGGAAGGGTTGGTGTTTGCTAAAAACAGTAGACATGGCCTGGGAGGCTGACACAGCTCTGTGAGTAAAACTGAGCACTAGATGAACAATGAAGCCCTTCTAAATTTGCTTGGATGAAATCGAAGGTAACTGAGGTATCAGTCACAGCCTGCCTGAACTGGAATATATGTTCTGCGGGCACTGGAGGACCCACAGGCTGCTCCCCTTGGGGATCTCTTCCCCTGTGAGGAGGCTGGCCATGGAGGAGGGCAGAGCTGCAGAGGTGTCTTGGTGCAAGTGCAGTGGCGCAAGTGTGGCAGTCAGACCTTTGGGTGGGTATCAGTCAAAGCAATGTTTATCTTGCTTTGTCTTGCTTTATCTTGTCTGCTGGCTGAGGCTTGGTTAGAAGTGCAAACGAAACACAGCTTGGTTTTGTTTGCCTCTAGTATGGCAGTAGGAGATTTCTCCTACTTGATAGAGGAGAACTTGCTGAAGGATTTTACATTGCACCCACTCAAATTCTTAGAAATGGGAAATTAATATAGATTCAGTTAATAGTGTACACTAGTGATCTTTCTGCCCATGGACAGGCAAGAGACTCATGTACTCTCACATTTGAGTGCTTTGCACACCAGATGGAGGAGAAATGAAGAGAAGTTGAGAGCTTGACCTCCCTGTAAGGACAAGGTAGTCCTTGGTTTGGGTGGAAGCAGAGCTGTACTTCAGAGACTGTTTTGACAGCTGTTGGTCTCAAGTGGGCTATAGCCACAACAGATATAAATATTCAACTTTCTCCCCATTTTTCTGTGTTGTCTGAGGATCTGAACTGCACTGCTCATGTTTGGGCTGCAGAAGGGCAGGTCAGGGACTGTGGGGAATTGTGCTGATGGGGATCTGCTGAGGACCAATCCTCTGTCATTCAGACATGTTGAGGCTGGAAGAATTTTTCAAGAATATTGTGCTAGCCGTATGTGAGCTTCATCCTTTTAGGTGACAGTGGCAACAGTGGGGTGGAATCCTGACTTTGTGGAGTCTTTAGGGACCCCCATTTCCACTGTGAAGGCTGGGGAGGTCGGCTTCTTCCTAGAAGATTGGTAGCAGCAGTGTCCCGCAGCACTGCTTGGTGCAGAGCCCGGCATCAGGAGCTGTGTGATCCCTGACTCCAGCCCCACACATGATCACACTTGGCAGCTCCGATCCCTCCTGTCTCTACAGGATGGTGTCCTTTTCCTTATCTATTTCCTTTCTGTAAGTGCTTTGATCTCTGGATGGATTCAGTGCCAAAGCCACGTGTTCCCACATACTTCTTTTTTCTCTTGATGTTGCAAGTACCAGTTACTTTGATGACAGGTTGGAAGTTTGCCTTAAAAATATTGATTTAGTTGAGGACTGGTGTTGCAAGCAGGCAGGAAGACGTCCTGGTCAGCTTTTAAACACTTATAGCTGTAAACCAGCAGCTTTGCCAGGAGAGCACGCTCACTCACCCATCCCAGGATGTGCTCTTCTGCCTCCTCCCTGCCAGTGATACAGGGGCCAGGCTGAACTGTTAACCAACACCTCATTCATAGCTACATTACAGCCAGCTGCTAATAGGTTCCAACCAGTGTATCTGAGCACGGGACAGCCATGTGATCCCTGGGTCTGCAGAGCACAAGCAGTTCATGGTTTTTAAGGTGTGACCAACTGATGCAGCGATTCCTGGTCCAAACCCTGTAACTCCTGCTTGACAAGAGCATTTTTTGTTTTGAAGACATCAGGATAGGGAAACTCCTCCACTTCCTTTGGCAGTTTGTTCCAGTGGTTAACAATTCTTTCTGCTAAAAATGTGAGTCTCATTTCTCACATGAACTTTGTTGACTTTTGCTTCCCATTGCTGCGTTTTGTGCTGGTCTCATCCCGTGTGAGCAGTGGAAGTAGGCCAGATGGCTGAGAGCATCTCAAGTTCAAATTCTAGAAAACCTGCAAAATTTTCTAGAGGACTGCAACTTATTTTCTTCAGGGAAGTGATGGGCAAAATATTCTGTAGCAGCTGGTGAGAAATAACCCTCCTGGCTTTAAAGAATTGACCTCCACACTCTCCTCTCTCTCTGCCTCCAAATCTCTTCTCCAATCTTTTTCTGCAGCTGATTAAGACGGAATCCCCTGCTGGAAGAATAAACTGAAATAGAAAAATCCCTTTTCAGGAATAGGCACTCTGTGGCTATTCAAGCTGGGATTGCATTGTTAGGAGGAACCTTTCAAAAAACAGGCCCACAGCAATGCACAGCAAGAGCATCTTTTTTAGTTCTGCAGAATAAGCAGGCTGGCAGCTTTATGTAGAGATGCAATCCAATTCTTGTATTTGGGAGCAAAAGAAAAATGCTTCAATATGAGTTAATTACACTTGTTTTAATAAATCCTTTGCAATGCACATTTCAGCTAAAACAACCTTGCAATTAATCTTGTAAACAGAAGCCTGATGTAACCAAAATCTGATATAAAAATCTATCTCTACTTCCATATCCTTTCTTGAACTCTAGTCTAAAAAGAGAAGGAAAAAACTTAAGGATCTGAAAGAGAGTATTTCTGTATCTGGATGTTTTTGCAGTGCAGTCCTACAGGCCAGAGCTATTAGTGTTCAACAGCAAGGAAATATCACCACAATTGTTGCCTGCTGACGGGTTTCATCTCCCACTGACCTGTGCTCACTGGAGAACTGATGGGATGATATTTGATGTGACAGCACTGCTCTTACAGTGTCTCCTAATCCCAAATGTCAGAGTCAAAACTCCTGTCAGTAGCTCCTCTGTTTTTTCTCTAACGTATCCAGCTGACATGGGTGCCTGGGAGGACTGGGAATTATTTGCAGCCAAGTGTTTAATGAGTGTCCACCACCAGACAAGGTTTATTTGTGGCTGTGTGGCCACCTCCTTCTGCGCTGAGCTCAGCATGTCACATCACCTCCTGCCTCCCCAGACAATATCTGCGTGGCAGCCAATGTGACAGGCTTCTCTGTGCCTTCTCCTGGGGTGTCCAAAATGATCCAATTTAGGCTGACAGCTACAATACACAAGAATAAATATGTATTGTGATGATCCTGTCAGTTGTGACTGGACTGGAGAGATATCTTCTGCCTAAGTGCTGAATTTGCAGACAAAGAATTGAAGCTGAACAAATGGATAAAATTGCCTGCTGTGAAAAATGGTAGGTGCTAAACGGTCCTAAAGCCTGACCCCAATTAAGTGCTTTGGGACTGGCTAGGGATTTTTTTTTTTTTCCTTTTTGTTGTGGAAGGCTCTTTTCCATGTCTGTGTGCTTGTGTCTAGGTACAGCAGCCTGGAGGATGTCAGGATCAACCTGTCCAAGACATCATCTGGTGTGATGCAAAACTGCTTCATTTCTGGCTGGAAAAAGGCATTTCTCACAACAGTTTCAAGACTCTCTGCAGGCCAGATGCCTGAGGAGCTCCTGAGCTCCTCCTTCTCCAGGATGAATTAAGTCATCTGTGGTTGCATGTTCTTGCCTTACTTTAGACAATGCCACAATTTCCCCCTTGTCTTCTTAATTTCAGCCCTTTTTGTCTTTTTTAACCAGAGGTGGTGGAACAAAGGGTCCTTTCTACCCTCCAGGAAAAAAGTCAAAGAGTCTTTCTCTGTCACTGACTGACATGTGTGGCTTCACCTGGAAGAGATGGTTCTGTGTTTGGTTTTGGATATGGGTTTCCTCCTCCTCTCTGCAGGTCTGCATTCAGAGGGGTGTTTGAATCTTCTCCATAATTCCTGTCTTGGTTATCTTGGTGCATAACAGGAGGCAGGAGTTTTTGTATTTTTGGAGTGCAGGAACCACTTGTAAAGAGCAGCACACTGTACGTGGTCCTCTGAAACAGGCAGAGCACTGCCAGCAGCAAAAAGCTGGAGAATCATAGGTGGGTTTTCCAAACACCAGGCCCCACTTTTCCTCTTGTGCACTAGCATGGATATGCCATGCAGGAGGCTTTAACTTAAATGCCAGTGTGAGTATATTCATATCTGAAGCATCTGAAGTTCTTCTCTTGTTGAATAGGGCCCCAACACCTCCCACTTCCACACTGTCCTGGAGCACTTCCTGCTGAAGGCAGGCAGCTCTAAGCCCTGATCACTTGTGCCTGCAGCTGACCAACCCACTGCACCAAAATCCAAAGTGTCTCAGACAGGGAGAGTGGGCTTTGGCTGCCTCTGGCCCCTTCCTGGTTTCCAGCTCTTTCACAGGGTAAATTGAGCCTTTGTCCTGCTCAGCATCATGAGGCCGGGCTCCTGCCGGCAGGGACAATGCCCTCTTGTTAAGGAATAAGCCTGTAGGGAGGGAGCTGAGTTGCAGCACCTTCCAGCACCAGCCTCTGATCTAAACGGTGCCAAGGTGGGTGTTAATGGAGGGAGGGATGCCTACCTGCTGCTCCTTCTGGGCACTGATTGCCCCCAGTATCCATCTGCCCCATCTCCCTCTAGCAGGTTTCTGTCCCCATAGCTAGAGCAGCAGAAGGAGACATGTCTACCTCTCACCTGGTGTGGGTTTTTTTTAACCCTGCGAATTACCTTAAAATAGAGCCACCTACACCACGCTGAGGTGAATGGCCAGCACGAAGCAGACACACAAATTCATCTCTCTGGGCTTAAAGCTGCAGCACGGAAAGGGCAAAGAAGGGCCAAAGTGTCAACTGGTCAGGTTTAGGCCTCTGGAAATGTCAGCATAACCTGTGTCAGAGAGAAATTCCACAGCCTCATTGCAAACCTACAGTAGGTCTGCACTCAGCAGGAAGGACTCATCACACCTCTGCTCGTGGCCCCTGCAAGGAGCTCTGTACTGCTCCAGGACACCCTGAGGTGAGGGCTTGGGCCTACAGTGGGAGAGGGGAGCAGATACTTAAACCTGCCTTTAGGAATTACATTGGGGTATTACCAAAATATGCAAATAGCTCTTCTGTCCTCTCCCTGCTGCAGTGAGGGTGATTTTCCCCTCTTTAATAGGGGAAAGTCTCACACCAGGAGAAAATGCACAGGCAGTCTTGTCTCGCTAACCTTGTGACAAAGTAGAGCCACCATATGGGAAAAGCATGCTGACCTGAGATTCTCCAGGCCTGTCTCAGCCTGTTACTGCTCTTCTGTGGACCCTTTGCTATCACACCACCAGAAGGGAGCAGGCAGAGGTAAACCCAAAGAAGCTCCATTGTTTGCGCATCTCTCTCTGCTTTCCCTCTCTGCTTCTGGAGGTTTGTGCTCAGAGGTGTCACAGCGTGTGTGCTTCCTGGCGGGACACCTATATGGGCTGATGGTATTTCCGGCTAGCTAGAATGTAGAGAGGGTGCTGCTCTGATCCATGTGGAATAGGTGTGGAAAAGAGAGTCCCTGTCACCATAAATTCATAGCTCAACGCAGTGCCCAGGAGCAGACTTGCAATATGCGCAAATGTGTTTTATTCCTAGAAAAGGTTTAGTTGTTCCTTACCGGTAGGCATTTCCCGGAGTTGTTAGGATAAAAAAAAGAGTGGCAGCTTGAGCAGCCTGTTGTCTGTAGGCTCAAGTGGTACAACAGGAATGCCACGTCTGCACATTGAACAGTTTCTCTAAGACTGACCTCCCTCGGTGGAATGGTTTCTAAAGGAAAACCTGGGTTTGTGTATCTTTGAGCCCCTTGGGTTCATGTGCCCAAGATTCAGTCCAAATATATATTTTTCCCTTTCCTGGCAGATAAAAGATGTGTTGTGAACAACTGAAACTGTCAGTGATTCAGCCAGTGGAAGATGTGTCAGATGTCCCTATTCCCAAAGCAGCACTGCTGAGGCCTGGGTGGTGGCATGTCCCAGTGACCAGCTTTCCCAACTGGGAAACTGCCCCTCAATCCACACTCCTGGTACAGCACTGCTTCCCACAGTACTGTCTCTTAAGGGGGCTCCTGAGAGATCACAGGGGTGCAGGAAAGGAAATATTCGTGTCTGTGCCATGCTCCTGGAGGAGGAGGTTGGTGGGAAGAGAGATAAGCAACTGCCATGGAGGCTCACTTTGCCACCCACTCCTAAACTGGACTTCCAGTACCATTGCAAGCCATGCTGGACAAATGTTCTGGCAAGTGACAAATTGTTTCCCAGCTCAGCCCCATTCTCTTCCCACCTTTTTTTTCCCTGTGAGTCAACTTCTGCCTACACAGATGCTTCCAGAGCAGCCCAAATGCCCTCTTCATTGTGCTCTGCTGGGACGGTGAGTTTGCACTGTGGCACATTTTCTTCCCCTGGATTTCTAGATTTTGCTGCGTGTGGGCAGAGAGCAGCATGATGCTGAATGACTGAAGTCCCTGCTCACAGGTCATGAATAATAAAGACTGCCAAAGCTTGCAGCCCCAAAGCCACGTTTTGTGGGACCTCCAGCACACAGTCAGGCAGCAAACAGCTGCGGTGGTATGAAATGTGGTGGCTTTGTGCTGATCTTCAGCCAGAGGTTGCATTCCACACCCCAGAGCTGGAGGAAGGGATGGTGACGGATGGTCCAGCCCCTCCAGCATGGAGCCCCTCTACTGGCTCTGCTAGGACCTTTCTGCTGATATCTTGGCAAAGGAAAGCAAAGCTGAATCTGCTGGGTGCAGAAGGGATGGACCAAGCAGCAGTTTATAGGGGGAGCATTTTTCTCATGCTCTGAAGGACTGGCTGTTACTTTCTTTATTGGGATTGTAGGATGGGACCCTCTGCTAGCTGTAGGCTATAAGGTAGCCCTAGAGATCCTTCACTCTGAGCAGTCTCTGTCAGAAGGGTCATTTCCCAGGAGAAACTTGGAAGGGCTTGGCTTTGAAGGCCTTTTTCTCTTTAATAAATAAGAGACTCTTAATAAACCTGGAAATCCCCCTTTTAAATTTGATACACTGGCCTCTTCCAGACTTCCAAGCCTTCAGGGAGGAAGTAATAGGAAGTGGGATTAAATCAGCTTGAAGCTGAGGGACCAGAGGACTGAGGACCCCAGCCCTGCTTGCCGGGGTGCAGTTTGCACACCAGTGGGCAAGACAGTTTTTGGCACAAGAGTTGCTGTGCAAGAGGCCATTTGCCATAGCTGCAGAGGAAATCAGCTGTGTTACCCCACAGGCTCTGTTCTGTCAGTAGGAAACTGTGGTGAAGGCTCGTATTATATGCAGCAGCATTGTGTTGGCAAGGGTTTCCTACACAAAGTTGACTTAAAAGAAACAAAGGTGCTGCAGTGGTACAACTGTGTGTTTGATAATACCAGTACAAATTATTACTCATATCCTGCTGGTCTCAGATCATGTTCTTCCTACAGGACAGAGGTGAGCAAAAGCATGGCAGGTATCATCCTTTATTTTTAACTCTACTGTTTTTAAATGAACAGCATTGTTGTTGGTATTTACTTCCATTTTTCCTTACCTTAAATATAGCTCTGTATTTCAGAGGTTAGTGTATGCTACCCTCTTACTCTGCCTGTGAAATACAGGGGTGGAATGTAGTCCTACTGCACGAAACACTTCGGTGCAAAGAAAACTATAATGAGTCCAAAGTGATGGGGGAGGTTTATTTTATAAAGATGCTCAAGTGGGCTATGCCATCAAAAGGATACAAAGTCGAAGCCACATCCTGCTGGCTTGGCTAATCCATAAAAGAGCTTTCAGTGTTTTCCCTTGGAGTAACAGCTTTAAATTTTAATAAGCTGTAGTGTACTTTCACCGGATGTAATAAGCTGATACAAAGTTTAAATGGGGTTAAGTAAGTAGGAACCTAGGAGAAAGGAACATAAAAGACGTAAATTATTTCCTCTCTTTTACAAGTTTATTTCACTTGGTTTATTTTGGGAAAAAATTTTTTTGTTCAAATTATTTTTTTGTTTTGTGGATGATTCAGTGTCAAGGGAGGGAGACAATATTTGAAGTAACCACAGAGAAACTTGAGCAGAGAGGACACTCAGTGAAAAGAAATAAATTTATCAAGTTATTAATTCAGGTTATTTTGCCATTTAATTTTAGGACAGTTACCAAGTCACAGGCATGTGTGCCTGAACGTGACCCACATAATCCTGTAAAACAAGGATTTGTGGGAAGAATCCTTGAAAGGTCATCCAGCCCATCTGTAGCCCAAGGCATGATGGGTTCTGTGTAAGTCTTTGTGGACAGAGATTTGTTGAGCCTGTTCCTGGAGCCCTCAGCCATGGAGAACCGCAGCCTGCAGCCACAGGGAGTGACCCCAGCGCCGGCCCTCTCTGCTGCCGAGCAGTTTCCCTGCTCCTCCAGCAGCTCTCCTGGCTTTAATGGGCTCCTGTAAGCCCACTGCCCATGTTACTGCTGGGACAGGGGAGCTCTGCTTTATCTGCTTCCCCTCCGCACCTCCAGGTGGCCACAGCCTCCCCCAGCCCACTGGCTCCAGCTGCTTCCCCTTTCCCCACAGCTGCCTTCTAGACACCCAAGAAACCCCATCTCAGGTGATATCCAGCAGACAGACCAAAGCCAAGATCTACTTTCTGCTTGTTTTTTGTTTGCAAAGGTGGGATAAAGAGCTTTCTGGGCATGGGATGTGCAATGTCATGCTTGTGCTGGAGTGAGGTGGTTTGTGGTCTGCACTATGACCCACTGCTTGCCCTGCCCTGACTGCGTCATGCCTGGGGACCCCTGAAAACAAGCAGGGGCTGTGGGATGGGAATTCTTCTTGTTACTGTCAGTACTGTAGATAACAGAGGCGTATGGGTTTTACTGAATGTGTTTGTTTGCTTATATCTGTGTAGCCTACTGAAATGGCTCCAAAACATTGTCAGCTAAAAGCATGAGCTGTTCCATTTTGGGCTTAAAAAGTCATTTCTGTACCCAGGAACTGTACTCATTCTCGGTGGAGTGGGCATAGTAACACACACTGTGCAGTGGATTATACTTATGTGATTATAGCCTCTAGGCAACAACCTGGTGCTTAAGAAATGAGTCAGTCAGAAAGACCAAGGCAGAGGGAATCAGATTCAGCAAGGATAAGATTTGCTTCCAAAAGATCTGGACTGAAATATACAGCATTGCTTAAAGATATACTTGTCCTGATAGCCAGTTAAACAGCATGTGTAGGAATATTTTATGTCACTTGGTGTCTCACAGCAGTCTAAAGAAGCAGTAACCACACACAAGGACTTGCAGTATGACAGGCTGGTTGGGTACAGAAGGGCAGGAATATCTGGGAGATGAGTGAAAGCCCAGTCAGGCTGGGGATGGCTGTGTTTGTGCAGGGAGATCTGCCACTGCAGAATAGGAGGAGGTTCCTGGGAAATACATCCAGGAAAAGGGAAAAGACAGGATGAGAAGGCAAGAAATGCATGCAGGGAAGCAGTGGCAGGAAGAGAAAAGAACAAATGAGAACTGGCAAGTTGATAAAAGAACAAAAAGGCTTTGTTTCACATTAAGGACAGTTAACTACACAAATCATTTTCCCATGTGAGCAATTACTGCAGCTACCGCAGGGATAGTACGTGATTGAAAATGGGGAGACGGGGTCTTTACATTCATAATTGGGTCTGGCAAGTGCTCCATCAATATGGCTCATGATGCTCTGGGCCTTATCAGGCAAGCGGAGAAATTGAAACTTGATTGTGCAGATAGATGGATTCCCTGTTTTAAAAACTATTTTCCATCTGTATGCAGGGTTAAGCCACCAGCTAGTGGAACAGAAAGAACAGAGGCTTCTAAAAAGTAGCAGGAGGTTTGGTTCATTCCTCTTTCACTCCTGACTGTAGCTATTGACAGCAGCTTACAGAAGTCAATGCAGTCACAGTCATGTAGGCATGAGTCAGGTAAAAATCAAACTAAGACTGGGATTCCTTTCAGCCTGATTTTCAGAAATGCTGAGTGCAGGCAATTCCTGTCTGTGTCTGATAGTGCCTTTCACCCTGTAGAATCCACTTCTGGCAACAGGTGTTCTGTTGAGACTGAGAGAAATTTGTAATGTTATTATCTGATCTAAGATCCTAGACTTTATCTCGTGAGTGACCAAGTCATGACACCGATGAGGTCTCAGCTTGACAATCTCCTATTGCCGCTGCTCAGCTGACCTTAGGCCTGGGTATACATTTAAGTGTCTTGCAGCTCTCCATTTACTGGCACAAACTTATCTCACTGCTTGTCCTGTAAGTGTTTTGACATCAGCCATTCCAAAATTAGAAACTGATGATATGGAAAACTTAATAACATTAAAGAAATGCCAACCCATCTTCTCTGTTGCCTTGTGCTATGCTTTGTTCATCTGAGGAATTTCTTGCATTTCACAACCAACAGGAGGATGTGGGTTCAGGATTGTGCCCTAGCAGGGATATGATGAAGCTCAAGCCCCAGACTAGGACTCCATGGCACTTAGGTTACTCTCTATAACACCTCCCTGACCTATCTCCTGTATGATCCTTGGTCTGCCTTCTCCTCAGTCTCCTTTCCAGCAGCTCACTGGCTTTCTCTCACCTTTGGTCTTGCTGAGGTTTGGTTTTAACTCTTTGGAGTTACAAGCACATTTGTAACACCCAGCACAGGGTATCCTGTGTCTCAGCTGAGGCAAGTCAAGCCCTAGAAACTTGGCTGAGCCTGTCTCTTTTGTGTCCCAAGAAATGGTGTTCATTTATTCATGTAAGCCCCCTTTTAAAGCTCCTTTTGAGTTTTATTCTCTCCAAAAGGCAGTTTGTTACTCTTGGACGATACCTTCGGGATGCTGTTCCCTGGGGTGGAGGTCCAGCCGTGCCCCCCGGGAACTGGGGCCACCGCTCCCCAGCTGCAGCGGGAAAGTTTCCCTTTGCAGCACTGAGAACAGGCAGAAACAAAGAGCCCGGAGGAGATGGGGAGGGGAGAAGGGAAGAATGAGTTGGTTAGGGGAAATACAGCCTGGAAGAAAAGGAAAGGACCAGCTGATCTGAAAGCCCCGATAAAAGCCCGAGACAAAGGCTGAAAGAGCCTGGGAGATTATCAGGGGGAAGCGGGAGGAGGAGCAGAGAGATGCAGCAGAACCTAAGTGGGAATGATGTAAAATGCTGCAGGGAGGAGGGGAGTTTCCTACCTAAAGCAGAGAGTGGTTTAATTTACTCAACCACTTCCATTTACAGGAATCGAGGCCCTTTTTCTTTTCTGGCTGGGAGCACCCGACAAATGAAGGAGCTGCTCCAGCAGGAAAGAGTATCCATGTCCATCCCACAGCCCTGACAGCATCAGCCCCGATTGCTCATCTGTTTCCAGGTACAACTGAGACATTTTGCTGGTGGGCAGAGAAGTCAGGGACACTGCATCCAGCACCCTGCAGCGGAGGAAACATTAGTACTGCTGTTGTTAGCCTTGTTATTTTCTCCTAATAAAAAGGTGGTCGTGACTCACTCCATTAAGAAACAAAAGCAGAGCTGTAATCTACTGAAAGGCAGTTGTTTGGATGCTCAGCATTAGGCGTGTAAAAGGAGGAAGGTCAGCTGCGGGTCAGGTCTGGTGATATACACCCTGCCACCAGCACAGGCCAAACTTCAGGTACTCGCCAGAGAATTGATTTTCTGGGCTGGGGTAGTTTGCCCCGACTTCAGAGGTATCACCTCAAGCAGGAGTGTGGAGGGGAAAAAAAGCTCTCTTTCTCACCCCTCCACGTTTCAGTTGGGTTTCCTGAGAGGAAATGATACTGTGACTGCACTGGCCCCCTCCTTCCTCCTGGGAGGGAGGAGCACGCCAGCATCTGCCCACAGCACCTCTTCCCCTCGCTATGTCCCACTGGGACCAGTTTGCCAGCCGAGCTGTTACTGGGTTCCGAGTCCCAAGGGAACCAGGCTGCTTCTCAGAGAGGAAGCAGTGGTCCCTGACGCTGGGGACTGAGAGGCAGGAAAGGCAGGTTGTGTTCAGGTGGTGTGGAGGTTTCCTGTGTGAGTGGGACTAGGTCACAGCACCCCTGCCCATGCCCAATTTCCCATCTAGTCCATGTGGAGGTTTTTGGCACAGCTGTGGTGACCCAGTTCTGACAGGAACCATGCTGGCACGTGGGTCTCAGCCAGCGATGTGGCTCTGACAATGCCCAGCTGCCTCCCAGGGTGGGTGCAGGGAAAGGGAAGGAGCCAGCCTGTCCTGATGGCAGTGGCCAGGTGAAGACAACACCCACGCTAAGATGCGCTGTGAACATCTGCCCCTACCCACAAGCTCCTTCTATTTTTGTTCCATCTCATACCCTGGCTGACTCAGAGGAGGGGAGTGAGGGGGGGTCAGGTTAGAAGGAGCCAGATGGGAGAGCTGTAGGGGGATTGAAAGAGGAAGAGGAGGAGGAGTTGCTTCAAAACCAGTAGTTGCCATTCTTTCAATCAGCATGAATATTTTCTTTGCACAGTCTCTTTCATGCTTCTCTGTTTCAGCTGCAGGCAATTTGAGGCAGGGATGGCACTTCCTGCCTGCTGTTGAGGTGAGCATTCTTTCAGGGCACCATCAGAATAAATGACACCCTACTCTTAGATAGCTCCACTGTCATCTGCCCTGGCTGTAATGAGCTTGACTGAAGCTCATCCTTTTGCTTAACTTCTTCTAGGAATTTCCACTCCTCTTTTCAGTCTCTTTACAAAACTATCTACAAGGAAAGGGCAAGTGCCAAATTTCCTAATTCCTGTGCGTCTTAGTGGCATGACTCCTGGACACAGGCACAGTCAGTGGTCTGTGGTGTAAGTCTTGCAAGTCCTTGAGACACAACCATGCAGCCACAAGGAAAGGGACATTAGACCCTCCCCTAGGAAAGGGACATTAGACCCTCCCCTCAAACAGCCATACCAGCAATTTTCGTGTTGCAGGTGGCCCTCTCATTCTTTTCCCCATTGCTTCAGAGCATTCATTAATTTTGCAGAAATGGCACATCTTGCTTTGTCCCAGTCTGTTATTCCTTGTTTGCTCCTTAGCTGCCAGGCTGTAAACCTTGGGCCAAGTAATCGCATCCTCGGGGTTGTTCCCCACTCAGTTCGCGCTGATTACTCGATTGCCAAAGCTGCCTTGATGCAAACCATGGCCTAAGCAGGGGATCCAACTCTTTCCGAGGGGATCTAGGAGCAGGCAGCTCCCATCCCGTGGGCAGCAGAGCTCTCGCAGGCAGACCTGCCTGGGCTCAGGCTTTGCTGGGGGTGAGGATACACAGTGAGGGGGAAATAAGGGGAACTGAAACTCCATTCGCAACCTGGTGCGAGAAGCCTGCCCCAGCGCTGCCCTTCCTTCCTGCCTTCCTCCCTTCCCTCCTTCTCCTCCGCCCCCCCGGCACGCTTCCCTACTTTCCTGACAGTCTGGGGAGGGGGCGGGGGTGATGTAGGGATGAGCCTCAGCCGATGAGTGGAGAATTTTTGCAGCGTTTTTCAGCTTCCTCTGCCTCCGAGCCTGACGTACCGCCGCCAGGGAGGGAGGGGATCCCCGCCAGGGGGCGGTGCGCGGGGCGGGGGATGGCCATGTTTGGGAGGCGGGCGCGTCACTCCCCTTATATGGGCAGTGTCGTCACGGCCCGGCCTTCCATTCATATAAATACCCGGCGGCGGCGGCCGGGATTCCCTGCCCGGGCTCGGTACGGCCCCGCGGTGCCTCCGTCCCTCCCGTCCCGTTCCATCGCCGCCAGCTCCGCGCTAGCACCGGGCACTCTCCTGCCGCTTTCGCCACTCCTGCCTCGGCTGCGGCGGGGCGCGACCCTCGGCCGGTATGAAAGTCACGTCCCTCGACTGCCGCCAGCTGCGGAAGCTGCTGCGGAAGGAGCCCTCCCGCTGCCTGGTGCTGGACTGCCGGCCCTACCTGTCCTACTCGGCCTCTTGCCTCCGCGGCTCGCTCAACGTCAACCTCAACTCGGTGGTGATGCGGCGGGCCCGCGGCGGGGCCGTGCCGCTCCACTTCGTGGTGCCCGACGCGGCGGCCCGAGCCCGGCTGCTGCTGGGCGGCGAGGGGACGGCGGGGACCGCCCGCCTGGCGGCCGTGGTGGTGCTGGACCAGGGCACGGGCCACTGGCAGAAGCTGAAGAAGGACAGCACAGCCCAGATCGTCCTCAACGCCCTGCTCTCGAGCCTGCCGGAGGCCGGGGCCAGGGTCTGCTTCCTGAAAGGTGAGAAGGGTCGCGGGGATAGGAGGGACAGAGGTTGGAGGGGAGCGGCGCGATCGACCCTCAAAACTCCCCTGGTTGGTGGGGGCTCGAGGTGCTCCCGTTCCCTCTCCTTCGCCCTGCAGTGAACCCGATTATTGGTGGAGGGCAGGGAGGTAACACCGGGATTTTGTTTCTTTTCCACCTACGGGAAATAAATCCCGGATAGACTCTGTAGGCTGAGCCGAAATGCCTTTCCGCTCACCCCCGCCACGCGTTTAAGAGGCTGAGGGAAAAGCAGGGAGTATCAGTAAAGAAGAGCAAAAGTTGCAGATTGTCAAAGTGGGAGAGACATTGGCGCTGCGTGGGAAACAAAATCAGCCTCGCGGATATGAGGAGAGACGAGGCCACCGCTACTCCCTTTCCGCCCGGTGACACGGACAGGCCCGTGTTGGGCACCCAAAACTCTGGGACCGATGCCCTCTCCTCCACCGAGGGCGGAGAGGTTTCTCTCCATCGGGCACATCGACGCTGGCAGGGGAAACCTAGAGCCGAAACTCCGGGGCTCATCGGGTGACAGAAATTCCTCCTCCCTTCACGTGTGTTACAGCCCTTCGATTGCGGTTCTTTGTTTTCCTTCCGTGTAACTCGAGCTAATAAAACGATAAATAGCATAGCCAGCATAGCAGCCCGCCCTTTCCCCGTTCTCCCGGCCCTGCCTCCCCCCCACTTCTGGCAGCGCCTTTGTCCTTCTGCCCTCTCGGTGTTCTCAGCGCAGCCCCCACCTGCTCGGGGAGCGGGGCCGTGCCCGGGCGGGGCCGCTCCCGCCCGAAGCCCCGCACACGCGGCTGGCGCGGGGCTCCCGCCGAGGCAGGAGTTTCTAAACACCCCCCTTGCCATACCATGAGGCCATAAACGGAGGGGGAAACCATGCGATGTTTCTTGAATAAAGCCTGCCCGGTATTCTCATGGGCCAGGGTTAATTCACTTTCAATAAGTCTTTTATCACTAGTTTTTGTCCGGATGTACCCAGTTTGTGCCTCCTGTAACGAACTACCCGCTGGGGCAGGGGCATCTTCAGCCTGGGTATTGCCCACTACTGAGGCAGGGGGATGCTCCCCGGGCTATTTGCCACCTCCCTGGCTCTGTCCAGCCACTATCAGCCTTTGCTGGGGTCTGACGGTCATCCAAAAGCCCAAATGCTGCTCCTGGAGGGTAGAGATACTGGCACTGTGCCAGTCAAATCCTTACGGACCACACTAAACTAGAGATGAAGAAGTATCTCCAGGTCACGGTGGGAAGTCTGTGGCAAACCAGGGGCCAACTCAAGCTCTGCTGACTCTCAGACTGCTGGTTTGGCCACACGATCATCCATTCCTCCTCATGTACCAGCCTCACACTTTGAAGTGGTGGCTGTGGCTGTGGGCAGTTTATCCGGGGTAAGGGGTTACCGTAGGCTCTGCTTTGTACCTCTTGTGAGTTGTGAAGTGTCTTATCTTGAAAGCCTGTCGATTTGGGGCTAAAGATGTTTCCTTTCAGTGTATGAGAAAGTTTCCTCCTTTTCCTGCTGCAGTTTCCTTTTGCTTTGCTGGAAGTGCTCTGGGTTGCAGATTCAGGCCCGTGACTCAGTGGGCAGCACTGGTGATTCACTGGGGCCACGGACCCCCAGGAAGCTGTTGTGGCCTCACGGGAGATCCCTGGAACAGTGGGGATATAAATCACCCTGGAACACTGGGTTCTGATCGGGAGAAAGGGTCCTTTGGAGGCCTCCACTACCAGCTTTGCAAATAATAAGCTGTAAAACCACCAGGAAAAAACCTCCTTGAGGTTTCCTCTTATACTCCTGTTCTGCCTAGGCATGGAAAGATGGAAGGAGATGTCGGCCTCTTAAGTGCTAAGGGGGTCTCGTTGCAATAAGATATGAGGAGGTTATCCCCACTCCACCAGCTCATCAAGATCCTGGGGATCTGGTCCCAGGGAGGGCAGCTGGCACAGAGTCATTGCACGCCAAGCCCTGTTCCCTCCCTTGCTTTCTGGTTTGCAGGGTCACATCTTTTGTCTGTGTATGTGCAGTTTCACTCTGGTGAGCTCAGCTCCAGCACTGTGAGGGTGGTTGTGTGTTGGAGAAAAAGAAAGATAAAATAACGGATCCTCCCTTGGTGCTGATAACGATTCTATTACTTATTGATTAAAACGGAAGTGCAGTTCAGCTCTCTGTGATGAGCAACTGAGTATTTGCAGAAATGACCTCAGGGAAGGTAGGTTGAGTGGGGAGGGGGAAGAGAGGAGCTTGCTGGAGGACGGGATGAGCAGATGACTCACTGTAAGAATGGCCTGCAAATATCCTGATCCCCAAGGCTTGTAATTAACCATTCACCAGCTGCATGTGTTAGCTGCCCCAAGAGACACGAGACATGGGTGTCTGTTCGAACACACACACAGATTTGGCTTGGGCAGATTTCTGTGTTCATTCAAGAGTGAAAACAACAACATGGGGCATAAATGGGGATAATGGCTATTTGTATAAACTGGACATATTTTTCTATGCGGTGGCAGTGGCTGGGTGTTGGGGGAAGGTAAGGTCAGCTATGCAAAACAAGAGGATTTAAAAGTTCACCCCATGAAGGGCAGTTGGAGATCAGGGAACTCTGTAGAGCTTCTTGTGTTTATTTTCTCACACTGTGAGTTGTTAGGGATGTCATTTTTTCAACCCAGTTGTTGTGGATATCATTTTATCAAACACCTCCCACCACCACCACGGTCTCCACGGTCGCTTGACTGCTTTGACCACTGCCTCATGCTGTGAGCTCTGGACCGAGCTGCAGAATGTGGCTGGGGGTAGGAGGAAAGGTGCAGAGTGCCTGTTGACTGCAAAGTCACTCTCCTGCCCTCTGTCATGGAAAACAGACTTTCATCACATTCAGTGAGCTTTGGATCATGCTGGCCACTTGCAACATGAGGACTTCATGGCAGGAATGAGTAGGCGACAGCAGCACGTCATGAATTTGAGCACACATCTGCTCAAACATTGCAAACAGATGAGACACCGGCATTGTGGGGCTGAAATGTCAGAGGTGGCTGTACCGGGCAGCCCTGGCAGCGAGGCTGGTGGGAGTCCTGCAGCTGCTCTGGTCTTCAGCACTTGCCTTGTTTCAAAATCCTTCATTGCACCCACACCGACATAGCTTATCAGGGTGAAACAGTTGCAGGTGAATGAATCACAGCGGGAGGCTTTGCTTTCCAAGCCTTGTTTACTTGCGGGCCACACTCTGAAGGATTATTGAATGTAGCTGATCATGAGCCATTCATTTCTGCTCTGAAAAAGCACAGGTGGCAGACATGTGGCACACCACTGACGTTTCCAGGCTGCTTCTGCTACCTGGCTTATTCAGGTTCATTTTGCAGATTATGTGCTTCCATGCAGAGTATTCCCAGACTGGAAATAGGCAACAAGTTAGCTGATGACAAACTTTGAGTAACAATGTAATAATAGGATTAATTCCTTTTCATTAGCAGTGAACTGAATGAAACGAACGCAGTACTTAACCGTGCAGAATAGCTCATGTGGGGCTATTCAGTTGTCAAATGCTGTCACAGGATTTCATTAAGTTCTATAGCTGTTATTTAATAGATTGGTTTCAGTGGGACCATATTCATTACTTTGCTGTCTCGTGCATTGTGGTGATTAATGAGACAGATGGCAAGCATCCCCCTCTTGTGTTTATCTCCATTTAAAAATGCAAATTAAATATTTTGTGTATTGTCACAGTGTATATATTAATGACAGGTTTAGGAAAGATGACTCCTGAATACAGAAATCTCTGCCTCAAATGCTGGAATTAGTGCTCATGTATAAAACCTGGAGGGAGGGGGTTTAGTCCACACCGTACAGGAGTTAATGGTTGCTAGACTCAACAGAATTACATTCGCTAGCAGCTTTAGTCTGGATTCACTGGCTTTTGGCAAGTTAATAATTGTCAGTGGTATCAGAGGTTTTTCTTTGGATGCCCAAAGCCTTTTAAGCAAACCCATTTTCCCAGAGGAGCACTATCCTTCACTAACCCTCCCCTGGAGCTCATCGCTGTGCACTGCTATCCCACTGCACTGCAAGCGCTGGAGCTTCGTTTGTCCTTCACCTGAATTAAACCAGTCCTTGGGAGGGCAAATATTCATATCTTTTTGTTGTTGTTGTTTCCCTAGGGGGATATGAAACCTTTAACTCCCAATATCCTGAGTGCTGCGTGGATGGAAAACTCATTTCCCCAGAGAGGACGGAGGCGGAGAGAAACCTTGCCAGCCACTGTGAGAAGCAGAGTGCCAACCACAAACCCGCTTACGACCAGGTGTGTATCATGGCTGTGGTGGGTGACCCTCCCCCTTGGGACTTCTCCCTGCTTGCCAGGAGGCTCTGTTGGAGCCTGGCAAGGTGTCAGTGGCCCTGGTGCTGCCGTGGGCTGCCAGTAAGTTGTCGCAGTCCAGGCTGACAGCCTGTGTGCTGAATAAGTTGCCCTTGTATGCTGCTGGTCAGCATCATCTCTGCCTGGCTTCAAAATTAGGCAACAGAAGAAGGCAAAACACCATATCTAGCCCCAAATCTGTATTTATGAACTCTCTTATCACACAGCCAGGCAGCATGAGCCATCAGCAACTCACACCTCCACAGGAGACTGAAAATGGGCAGGGGAGAGGCTGCCAAGAGTGTCATTTTTCCAGCAGACAAAGGAGCACAGTTTGTCCATGTCTCCTCTGACATCCTGAGAGGACTTTGAGGCTGGCAAGGAGGACAGTGCCTCTGAGAAGGGGCAATGGCTTGAGAGCCATCAGTGGACAGGGGAAGTGGGGTTTCCACAGGGGAAGTTGTCATGTGCCCACCCAACCTGGGGATTATGTGTGCTCCGAGATGTCACCCTGTGGTCAGGACTCTTCCGCCAGGGTGTGCATTTCCTGCTGCTCAGGGGAGTCCCCTCGTGATGCCTCTCAGCTCTCCTGGGAGTACCTCCCACACCAGGTGTCCTTCTGCCACCTTGGCTGGCTGCCAGCTGTCCCTGATGCATGGGAACCCACCATGTGGGCAGTTCAGGGGGAGTGGAAAGGCAGTTTCTTGCAGCTGGGGGCTGGCAGCAGCTCCTGTGCATCATGGAAAGTTACCTGCCAGCTCAGAAAGCCATGTCAGACGGTGGCTTTTCTTTCGCCGTCTCGTCATCCAGCCTTTGCTTGTGCTGAGGAAGGAGGAACTGAGATGACGTCTCGGGGTGGGTGACGCAGCAGGTGCTGTGCTCCAGAGAGGTGTGGGGTGAAGGGGGATGGGGAGCCTAGATCCAGTTTTTTTGCTTTGTTTCACTTCCGGAGATGTGACCAGAGGGGCTAAGCCCTGGCTGAGCTAAAGCAGCCTCTTTCTCTGTCCTCATCTTCCTCCCTGCTCGACGTGGCTCCCTGCCTTGCCTCATTTCTGTAAAGCCTCAGTGGGAATGGGCACCACATACGAAAGAACTTTGGGTGTGCTGCAAGGAGCAGCACTTTAAGGAAAGCCACAAACATCCTGCACACAAGTGGGTTGGGTCTGACTTTGTACCTTGCAGATGTGTACAAGAAAATTAAAACTTCTTTCCTGCGTGGGCTTTGCAATGGGACTGATTCATTGGCCAGCAGCACTGGGATCCAAAAAAGCCAGAGAAGGGAGGGAGCAGGCACCCACACAGGCTCTCTTGGTCACTCTTGGGTCTCAGGACTTTTGAAAAAAGAATTACATGTTTCTGCTCCTTCTCTTCCAGGGTGGTCCAGTTGAAATCCTGCCTTTTCTCTACCTTGGTAGTGCCTATCATGCTTCCAAGTGCGAGTTTCTTGCCAACCTGCACATCACAGCCCTGCTAAATGTCTCCAGGAAAAGCTCAGAGTCATTCAAAGACAAGTATTGCTACAAGTGGATCCCAGTGGAGGACAGCCACACAGCGGACATCAGCTCTCACTTCCAGGAAGCCATAGACTTCATTGGTAGGTACAAATGAACAAATTTTCAGATCTTCATGTATTTTAAACTCATTTAAAATGTAAAATCAATTAAAAAGTCATTTGATTAATTTTAAAATAAAATACACATTAAAGTCCACTGAATTTTGTGAAGGAAAAACCCCCAGTTCCTTGGACTTGCATGCCAGACTGAGCAACAGCCAGGTGAAGCAAAGTCAGCATATTGCCTCACTGTGCTGAGATATCCCAAAAGTGGGCTCTTAGAAATCCATTGTCCCCCTTATCACAGAGCTCTTTCCATTCCTCCTTCTGATCATACCAGTATCTTACCCTTTAATCAAATACCCCAATGCAAAAAAAAAGAGGAAGCTTTAAGAAAACTTTGTCCCATTCCCTTTCAAATCTTCCTGTGTTCGGTTGAGTGGGTGAGTGAACACGAGCTGTGCCAGGGAGCACAAGAGAGCTGATCCTCCCTGAGAAGCACAAGGCATTTTGGTGGGGTGGAGAAGCCTGAGCCTGGGTGGAGTGCATGTTGAAATCGGTGCTGTTGCTCTCCAGGAATATTCAAGAGAGAAAGAGAATAAAACACAGTTACAGACTCACTGTGCTCATTGCTCAGCTGAGTTTGAGTCCTTCAACAGAGCAGACAGAATTACAAAAACCTGATTTGAGGGTGCTCTCTAAGTCCTTTCTCTTCCCAGTAAGGGACATCTCACACCTTTCAGGGAAATAATAATTTATGGCACCTTTTCGTCCTATCCTCAACCCCTTCTGATAGTTGTTGAGTCACTTGGAAATTTCCCAGATTTTGAGGACGACTTTAATTTTCACTTTCTTTTAAAACTGGGTGTGTGGTGTAGATGCTGGGGATGACTCAAATCCGTGTCTTCCTTATTTTGTGCAGTAGCTAAATATAACTGGTCATGGTGGCACCAGTCCCCTGGCAGACAGTTGAAGGCAGGCAAATGATAACTTCCTCAGCTCTGTGTATTTCCCTGAGCACTACATACACAGTTATCTATAAATTGGAGCTTGAACATATTGCTCAAGGCAATAGAGCAGAGAAAGGTCTATTTTTTGAACAATGTTTTTGTGTGGAAAGGGCTTATTTTAAGCACATTCTCTTTAATCTAATAACAATCATTGTGTTGTATGAGTAACCACAGTGGCTCCTGTTGTGTAAAATGGTTGCTTTGCATAAGCCTTTTATATCCTGACTTAAGTCCAAGCATCCTTTAACCAGGCTGTAATTAGCAACTGCCTACCAGTGCTTGTGTGCTTTGTGGTGAGCCCGCAGGGACTGAGCTCAGCCTCTCCACCCAAGGGTACCCACCAAGGGCTCACCTCCTGGTACTGCTGTTTGCTGCCAACCAGCCAAGCAGGGAGTTAAAATTTTGCAGAAAAATCCTGTTTTTCTAGCAAAGATGATGAGAGCCCCTGCAGTTTTTGAGTGACCAGGTAGTGGGAGGGCTGGCCGGGCTGAGCTTGAGAAGACATTTTGAGCTGCAGGCAGAGAAACGCAGGTACAGCAAAAACAAGCATTGCCTGTATCACAGTGTTCTGCAATATCAGTTGTTCCAAAAGAGAAGTAGGGACAGGGAAAGAGACAGGGATGGACATTCCTAAAAAATACAAAAAGAACCAAATCAGGATCCACGGGTTCTGAAACCAAGTGTCATCTTCAGCTCAGGTCCGTCACAAGCTGGGTTTTGTCCTCTTTGTCTTTTGATCTCCATGCCACCCTTAGTACCCAAGAGAAGAGCAAGCCTCTCCTTGCTGGTAGACTGGCTGTGTCCTCCCCCAGCGCTGGCTGTGCCACAGTGTCCCCTCCATCCCAAACAACAACTGATGTCTGCAATGGCTTTTCCCCCAGATTACGTCAGGCGAACAGGCGGCAAGATCCTGGTGCACTGCGAGGCCGGGATCTCGCGCTCCCCCACCATCTGCATGGCCTATCTCATGAAGACAAAGAAGCTGCGCCTGGATGAAGCCTTCGATTACATCAAGCAGCGCCGCAGCCTGATCTCACCAAACTTTGGTTTCATGGGCCAGTTGCTACAATACGAGTCAGAGATCTTGTCTTCCACCCCCAGCCCCCCCGTCGCCTCATGCAAAAGAGAAGCTGCATCTTTCTTTGCAGAGGAACTGACTTTAGGCAAAAACTTTGAGGGTTCATGCTTTGCCTTTCCTACCTCAGTGCTGAGTTCTGTGCCCATCCACTCTCCTGTCCACCAGCTGAAGCTCAGCCCAATGACGGCATCTTCGTCCTGCTGAACACCGTCGGGGGGCCAGAGCTGGTGTGGTCCTGATCCAAACTGTGATCCCCAACAAGAACATTTCATGAATGTGCAATAGAGGAACTTCATCCACTTACTCTGAGGTGGAGTGATTGTCATGGGTCATACTTCCCATATGCTGTGACTGTAAGATGCAAGTGGTCTAAGCATGGCAGGTTTTCTGAACTTTTATTGTCTTTTTAAAAAAAAAAAATACAAAGTGCTTTTTTAGGGTTTTAACCACACAATGTGCACCCACTACTGTATTTCCAGATTCCTGGGGAACAATGAGAAATCCATTTAGTAAGTTCTCAGTTCCCATCTCCTTCCCATCTTATCTTTGAAAAGACCCTTATTTAACATTTCAAGCAATAAACAGCAACAGCAGGGAAGAAAGCAAAATGAACAACACTACCTTTGCAACCACAGAGGTGGTGGGAGTAAATATTTGTTCAAATCTTTCTCTGGCTTTCCTCCTCCCCTCTCCTGTGTCATGTTTCAGGGAGCAAAGGGCTGGAGTGGGGAGAGGGAGTGCCTTTCCCAGGACACTGTTGCACAACCAGGTGAAAATCCCCTCTCCTGCTCCAGCCTCTGAAGTGTCAGGTATTGTCCACAGTGTAACTGGATACCAACCCCGACCAGTGGGTCCATTCAGGTGTGGCATTTCCTGTACTTCTGTATTTGCCTTTGTACTGGATGTGCTTTTAAGTGAAGCAGGGACTTAACATCTATCAGCTACCCTGCTGAGCTATTATCCTCCCATCTGTTATTTAAGAACAGCCCTAGAATACTTGAATGTCTCCACAGTCCTCATCACATCCACTTCCCATCAGATAACGCTGTAAAACACTGTAACTGCTGGACTTCACACCAAAAAAAACTGACAAGCTTTCAGCTCCAAGACAACTTCTCCTCCATCCCTTCCCAAGTGTTCCCATTGCATATAGTGTGTGGTCAAGTGGTCTTTTTCAGTGTTATGTGACTTGCTTAGAGTGTGTGGTCACCTCTAGTCAGCCTTTGTCCAGAAAAAATGGTTTCTGTCTTGCTCACATTGGCTTCTGTGTCCACAGGGAGTTCAGAATGAGTGTCTCTGTCTGTTGACATTTTTATTATTTTTTAATATGTAATATGTATGGGAAATGGCAATAATTTCCAGGAGATCTCGTGAATGTGAAAGAAAACCTGCAATGGTTTTTATGGAGTGTAAAAAATAATAAAGGAAAAAAATGCCAGGAAAACAAAGCTGTTTGTTGTACTTGGAGCGAGCTGCGAAAGTGCTTTGGGAGAGCTTGGTGACAGGAGAGGTCACCCGAGAAAAACACCACCGTGTAAAAGTGGTGTAAAAAGGTAGAAGAGATGGGAAAGTATCACTGTGCTCTGTGCTGAAAAGCCACCAAGGTGCATCACTACAGAGGGGAGGAGGTGAGGGGGAGGATTGTTTTAAACAGAATGACATGAGTCACAGTGGCGTCACTTCCCAGCAGCCAGGCAGGCACTTCTGTTTTGATTCATGCATGTTTTATATAAGGTTTACCATCTTGCTGAAGATGAAAATCTGAACCTAGGCATGGCCCCCACTTCCTTCCAACCCATGACAAGGGATGTTACATGCCTTGGTCCTTGGAGTGACGCTTGTGGGTGACACACAGCACCTCTGGGTGCCACGAACCAAGGCATGTGGGTAACACTCATCTTTTCACTTTTTTAAATGAAAAAAATACTAAATTAGAAGTACCAGCATGTCTGATGAATTTCATACTCCTTTTCTTCTTGAAGTTTCTAGGCTTTTTCTGGCTCGTCACCACAGCATATTTATAATCTGCAATTCCAAACTATTGAGTTGAAAAAATTATGGTAAATATCTGGGTAACACAGCATGTGTGCACATATGCATCCGTTTGTAACTTCTTACCCTCAGGGAAACAAATCTGACAGATGAGAAGGTCTTATTGGGGATGTGCCTTGGATTTCTTCCCCAGTGTCAGAGGGATGTGTCAGCAGCCCTGCCTGGGCTCTGGGAAACCTGGACATAGGAACCAGCAGCCAGGGAGGTAAGGCAGATGATCTAGTAAGAGCAGATCAATTAATTTTCTGAAAGACCTGACTGGTCCCCTTGGGGAACTCCTGAAAATGTGAAAAAGCTTCCTGCCTCTCAGCCCACACAAGCACCCAAGCAGAAAGGCTGTTGGACTTAGTGACTAAGTGGCTGTGTCCTGAATACTGAGACCTACAACCTGGGCAGAAACAGAGCAGTCAACAGTTCTCATTGAAACTGCACTAGACCCTTCTGGGTGAACAACCAGCTTTGTTTCCTAAGGATGGGAAAGCTGAAACCCTCTGCAGAGCCAGTGATGGTACATGGGAACCTGCAGAGCACGAGGCAGTGTGCTGAAGGGGTTAACAGAGGGACTGCTGACCTTGACAGATTTGACCAAGGCAGCTGGAAAAGATCACAGGTCAGGTGGAGGAGCCAGGTCTTCAGCAGAGACAGAAGGCAGCTGCTTTGTGTTTGGAAGGCAGCTCTTATCCTGGGCTTTAAGCACAGTGTGCTGCTGGTGGATAGTGTTAGCAGGGGGGGATACTGGGCTGGGATTCAGCAGGGATAGAAGGCCACAGCCTTGTGGGAGCCTGAAGAGGAAAAGTTGTCATGCCTGGACACCGGCATGCTTTTATGCTCCTGCATAAAAGGGGGTAGGGGTCCCCTCTTCTTGTCTGGTCTCAATCCACCTCTCCTTCCAGCGGAAGTCCCAGCATCCAAGTCAGAGTGGGATGCAAATGCTGCCTCCCAGAGGGTTGTGTTCCCATGCTCATGCTGATGCCTGCTCTGCTACTTCAGTGCTAGTGTGAGACCTCTGCCCCAAGCTCAGTCCCTTGGCCAGTTTGGCAGACCCCACCTCTCTGAGGGGACATCACAACCATCTGACTGCAGGGCTCTGGGCTGAGAGTATGTGCCTTCCTCCCTTCCTGGCCGTGCTGTTCCCATGGCAAAGAAGGAGCTGAGGATCTGAGCACTAATATATGAGGGTGAGTGTGTCAAACTGGGATGGCACCTACCTGGGAAAAGGCAATGTGTTTGAACTCACATGTGTAGGGTAGGGCCCCAGGTTCTCTGCTTCCAGACAGCAGCACACAATAGGTACCTCCATCCTTAGGGAAAGGAACAGTTCCAACAGTGTTTTGTGGTTTGGGCACTGAGGAAATTCACCAGATTTTGTAGGATGGAAGATTTAGGAGGCTTTTATAGCCCCAATGAGCTTGGGTTTGAGTGGCTCATTGCTAACGGTGGAAGTTCAGACCAGGCAGGTGTGTGGGGAATGTCAGAGCTGAAGGGCGGAGGCTGATAGTGGTGGGAGCTGAACTAGCTGGTTCATTGTGCCTGTGTCCATCTGCCAGCTAAGCTTCACAGAGGAATAGGGACCTCAAAAACAAAATTCTGACAGAAAGTAGAAATCCTTGTAGCTATAACAGCAAGGGGAAGGCTGTTATCAGGATGCTTTCAGACTTCAGAAGAGGCAAATGAGGGAAAGATGGCAGGAATGGTGTACTCTGAGACAAAGCTTTGATTAGAGCTTATCCATTATGATACAAGAATCCAAAGAAGATGAGAGGAAATGTCAGAGGAAAAGGGATTTTGCAAGTTCTGTGGCCCACGGAAGTGCTAGTTCAGAGCTGTGCTGGGATGTGACATCTCTCCATTCACGCTCCTAATGGTGCACCCTTGCGTCCTGGACAGCTTGGCGCCACTCAGGACCTGTTTCAGATCCTGGGGTGGGACTGAACAGGGTTTGTGCCATGCAGCTTTTGGTCCCTTGCTTTTAGGCTTGCAAGGAGCAGTCATGTTGCAAGCATGGGTGCAGTTGCTCAGCCTCTGGCTCTGCTTTGCACATGCCGCCTTTCCTTTCTGTCTCCAAGAGAAACAAGCATTCAAGAAACTGCCACAAAAAATACATATCTTTACATCATTGCAAATCAGATTATGAACAAATCTAGGGTGGAGTTTGGATGAGTGAGTGTTGTCCTTAAGTGTCCCTAAGTGTCTTTTTAGTCCATACATTTGCTGGTGTGATTTGCAGTCTGTTCTGGTTACAAAGCATAGACTTTCTCCAGCTTCTTCTGCTTCCTGCCTAAAGAGCTTTCCAAAAGGTAGAAATTGCATCCTTACCAGTAAAATCCAGGTAAAATTGACCTACTCCATGGGAAGTTGGTACTAAGGTGCCCATCCCCAGTCCCTGAGCAACACAGGGTAGGCAGCTCTTCTTAGCTTATTGCCTTCTGGTGGGAGCTTCTTTTTTTAGGAGGCAAGGCATGAATGAAGAAGGTATTCTAGAGGCGTTGTCATTTGTATGCTAAAAACAACACTTGCCTTGCAGGGAAGTTAAAGGTCCAAATGTGCCTGTAACATGGAAAAAAAATGTGTGAGGCCCCAGGTATGGTGAATTTGACCCTCCATCTCCACTTTTCACAGCTTCATGTTAATTGGAGAGTAGACACACTGCCAGCTCACTCTCTGGGGAGAAGAAGGCAGGAACCAATTTGCAGAGCCACATAAATATGGAAGTAGGATTTTTTTTTACGTGGGAGGTGTTACCAATACCACACATTATGGTTTCTTGGCTTTATCACATTGTAGGCTTTTACTGAGACATGAGTAAGTTTGCTAAATAAGGAATATGAAAATAGCTTGTGAAATAGGTTGAGTCATCAGAGAAAATCAAACGGAGTTCTGACACTGTGGCTCCGGTTGTAAAGTCCTACTTTATTTTACCATTGCATTACAAACTTTGGGGTCGTTTCAATCTTTTTATTTCAGCTTCAAAATTCAAAGTACTCTGACATCTAAGTAAGGCTTACCAAATCTGTTCATGTTTTCCATCAGCAGTGGTGATACATCCCTATGTGTCCTGCCTATGAACGCTTGCAGGGAATGTAAAAGTTACCGAGACAAATGACTTCTGCAGTAATAGCTGAAACACTCAGCACTTGTTCCAGCCTTGTCTAGCTATTGAAGAGGATTTATGGCCCCTAGATATCCCTTTTATGTACTAGCCTACCCCATCGAAGTCACTGGCTGTTATTTGTAGCTTCTGGGAACCCTAGCAGGACACCAAACAAACCCATAAAGGCAGTAACTCAAGATCAGGAGTGACCATGGTAAGTAGAAAGGGGGAAAGAACCTTAAGGGGCCTCAGGGACAGCATTGCCTGAGGACTCCTGTATTTCTGCCAGGGATTGTTCTCATATCCCAGAATATGACCTGTGCTGGGGAGATCATGGGTGGAAGGCATCTCTAGGACATAAGCTTGCATAGGATCCATAGGACCCATAAGACATGCTGTACACGAGGAGGAATGGGAAAGACCTTTAGTATAAACCCTGCCCCAGCCTCAGTCCATGCCCGCTGCAGTCATGACTAGGACTTCAGGTACCACGTAAAGGTTTCTGATCTGCTGGGACTGTTAGAGGCTTGGAAATGAAAGGCAAACTGATAAAGGCCTCAGTTCAAATTTCAATCCCCCTTGGCATAACCATTTTTCCAGATTTGATTTTCTGAGTGTAAGTGTTAATTGGACAAGGTTTTTATGGGCTGTCTTTTGGTTGTTTTTTTTTTTTTTTTTTTTAGGTGTGGGGGGAGGTTGTCTGTGTGTAAATAGTAGTTTATTTCTGTCACAGTGATACTCCATTTCTGAGATTCCTTTATAAAGCAGACAGTGGGTGAGTCATCTCTCGTTATTAAATTGCCCATACATTGTGAGCTGCCTCTGGGCCCTGAACCAAAGCTTATTGCTTTGGTGGGGAGAAGGGCCCCTAAGCACAATGGGATTCAGATCAGGCTCTGGATGAATCTTTCCATTAAATTTTTATTTTAAGGAACTATTTGTTCAAATTGGAACTAAAACCTGCTTCTGCACTGAAATGGCATTTGAAGTCTACAGCACCCAACTGGAACAACAGGTATATCCTCTCCGCTCTAATGCCTCCAATCACGTTAAGTCAAGTTAACTGGAAAATCAATTGAAACAAATTCCAGTATGACCATTAACTTCCATCTGGCTGGCCCCTGAGCGGCTGGCCAGGGTGAAGAAGATTCCTAACAGGGATGGAGCAGAACTGTGTTCATCTCCTAGATATGCTTCAGCCTGAGGTCTCCCTAGCAATGCCCACATTGCCCCGAGTAATTACTGTGGCTAACAGAGAGCCTGGGGGTCAGGCAGTCTGGGATCAGTTGTGGGCTCTGCCTGCGGATTTCCAGAGCAAGTGATGCAGCTGCTCCTGCTGGCACAGCCACATTTGTCAAAAGCATAAAGGAAGTGAGTGAGACCTGGACTGACCAAGCTGACCAGATGGGTCCTTTGAGTATATAGAAAAGGACTATAGCAGCAAAACTGTGTTTTCCACAGGACAGCTCACTTCTGCAGAGGATATTTCTGCTCTGTCGGTAAAACAGAGCTTTGCTGATGTGGCTTTGCTCATGCAAGAAGCATTTTGGAGCTAGAGCAAACCTGAATTTCTCTCTAAATGTTTCTCACAAGCTTATCTGTATGTCTCTGCATCCTGTCTTGCATCAGGGATAATGGTATCAATCTCATTCTGAGAAAGGCATAAAGCTTTTTTCATATGTTTGCAATGCACATTAGACACATGACAAAGACTATCCTAAGCACAAAATCTTGTTACCATGATACATTTATTGTACTGTGCTTGTGAGTCCATGTGTTCGTTATTAGAAGAGTTTGTTGTGGGGTTTTGTTGTTTATTTTTTTTTTCCCCCCAGGATATAATGTATTACTTAGTTAAAAACAAAACCAATTGTGGAGCACTTTCAGCCAGCCACCACAGCCACTCTGCCAGGCGGTGGGAGCCCTGGGTGGGTGGCAAGAAATCTGTGTGCTACTGAGTGCTAAAGCATTGACATGGCTCAGTTTACTAAATCCAGCTGTGAAGAGCAGCTGGTTTTCTGGCAGTCAGCATGACAGACGCAGGCAGATATGCTCAAGAGAATTGATCAGGGGCCTCCAGTGGAGAGAAGGGGAGGGTAAGTTGTTCCCTGTGCTACTAAGTGTTAAAGTGGCTCCTGGCAGTTCTGATTACTAAACCTAACTGAGAGGAGTTTTCTGGACTTGTCTGTGACATCTGATGGGAATAGGCTTCAGCCATGAAGAAGGGGGAAGCAGAAGACTTCTGCACAGCCAGCTACTGCCACACTCGGTGCTGTGGCTTGTGGGATCCTGGGGAAAGGTTGTTGGGACACATGGGGAATGTCTGCAGACAGCAGGGGAGGCTGCCAAGAGGCTTCAGACAGTGTTCCCACCTCGGTTTCTCTTCTCATTTCCTTCTCCATCCTCCCTCTGTGGGGGAGCTGGGGGTGCAAGAAGAGGCAGCAGGCACAGCAGGCCAGGGCTAGGAGAGATCGTGTAGAATAAACAGCAAGACACTTCCTTGAAGGGCTGGAAAAGATAATAAAGATGCCTGATATCTGGACCGAACCGTGAAAAGTTGCACCGGTCAAGCCTGCCAGCTTGGGTGTGATAGGAGAAAGTCCCTCTGCCCCTGGGCTCCGCCTGGGAAGAGCCTGAGAAATGCTGAGCGCTAATGGGGAGTGAGGCCCAAGATAGTCCCTGGGGCAGTGGTTTTAGTTTCCATGACAAAACTGGAAGTTATCTTTTCTTTCCTTTGATCTTCAAAGCACAGGAGGAAATTTCACACTTAGGGAAGGCCACCCGGTGTCAGGTGAAGTTGCTGCAGCTTGTTAAAGTCAGATACCATAAGGTCAGCAACTCACCTGTCTTAGTGTGAAAATGCCTTGCAGAAAGGAGTCTGCCTTTTCCTGGGGCTGGTTTTGGTGCTCTAGTTAAAAAGTCACATTTGTTTGTTGATCCCGAGGCTGTAGATGGATGGCTTAAAGAGGAAATAAAGCCAAGGCAGTGTGATTCTGATGTGGTTCTTCAGTTTAGATATGTATTACTTAGTTGAATGGATGTGGTCAGCCTAAATAACTAGTTTTGTTCTAATCCAATTACAAATTTACTGCAGCCACCTCCTACCAGGGTGCTAATTAGGAGCAGAGACAAGGGGAAAGGGTTTTTTTCAGAATTTCAGGATGCTCTGTGGAAGTCAGATATCCAGTCTGGCATCTCTGTCAAATGTAATTTGTTTGTACTGTCCACAAAGACTGAAAAAGCTGCCCCAAAATGAGGTGGTTTGGGTCACAGACCTACACAGGCTGTTTCTGCCCCTGCCCCACAGTCTGGCTTGTCACATGTGCTGAGTGCAGACATTCAGAGACTTCTTGGCATCCAACCCCCAATTTCTCCAAGGAGTCTCCATGGCCCCCAGTCAGTCTGTGTCCTGGCACTGCTGGGAACAGGTTGCAAAATACCCCTTTGGTCAATGATATCATCAAACCAGCAACACCTCCAGGGCCAAGACAGGCACCGCTGCTTCCCCTTGGTCCCTCACCCCTTCTTGTGTAACAGCAAGAATCAGTCTTCCTGCAGACATGCCTTCAGAGCAAGCAGCCAGTCCTGCAGATGGGGGATATGTATTTATGTCTGTGTGGCTCTCTTACTGCCAGGATTGCATTTACCGCTCGCTTGAACATGAGGACACTCTTTAAAATTGACTGCTTTTAATTCACCTCCTGATTTCCTAGTCTTGCACTGTTGTCTCAGCTAGCGATCTTTCACCTAGAGCTTGGGATTAAACAGGTCTTCAGGTTTCTACCTTTGTTTATGATTTATTTTGATGAGAACCAGTTGATCCTGTCCTCCATGGGCTGTCCCTGAGCCCTGCTGATGGATGGGCAGGTGCTGGCCTCAGGAATGTCATACAGCCCCATGAAAGAAGCCACCCCCTTGCCCTGATGCCTGTGAGCTGGTGCCAACCCAGGCTCTCTTCAGGGCAGCCTGTACTGAAGCCAAGGGATGCTGTGGGCTGCCACCCTCACTGCTAGGGCAGCTCCTGGGTGCAACAGATCTGTGGGATCCAGGATCACTGATTTGCTTCTCCTTCATCCAAAAGAGGTCTGGTATTGCATGTATGGGTGCCCTTCAACACAGCTGACCCCTTAAATATCCCACTGCATGTCCCTTCCTTTCTCCGGAGTTTAAAATAGAAAAACCAGAGAGCAATGCTTTCTTTCACAAAATTTCCAAATGCAACAAAGCTCTTTGCTGCATCGCAGCAAAGGAAAGCACCGCCGGTTTCCCTCCTCGGGCAGGATGTGACCCTGGTCGCCCCCCGGTCAGAGCCGGCCTGGCCCACGCCACCTGCCGGCAGCGCTCCCGGCACGGCCCCGGGTGCGGCTCTCGCTCCGTGTGTGCACAATGATTTCTTTTATGAAATTGGTGAAGCGAGGGAAATTCATTCAACCACAACCACATTTTATTCACAGAGAGACTCGTCTGAAGGATGATGAGCAAAACAACTGTTTCCCTTAGTAAACCTGCAGCAGATTCATTCATAATAACATACTCGCTTTTCAAAGAGGAACCTTTCTCTGTTGTTCATTTTATGCCAATGTTTTACCCTGGCACTCTCTTCTTGACAAACATGTTAGCTTTCTTAAAATGTTGTTGGATTAAAAGGTTTATGGATGAATACTTAACAGTCAACAATAATTATTTAACTTTACACATTCAAAGGATCATAGCGATCAAGAGAAACTTTTTTTTATTTTTAAAAAGAGACTGTCTGACTGTTTTGAGTTGTTTAAAGTGACTAGAAGCTGAGTCAGAAAAGAAAAAGCAAAAAAAAACCCCTCTGGTGTTTTTCATGCATATTTTTCATATAGATGCCTCCCAGCCAATTCCCCCATACAGCGCACCACCCTGGCACCCCTCGGGGCACACTGTAGTAGGGGCAGGGAGCAGGAGACAAAAAAGAGCAAGAAAAGGGTCTGTAGGTGGTGGAAACAGGTGCCCACCATGGAACAGAGATATCACTGGCTAACGCTGTGCAGCCAGCATCTGAACCTGTAATTACATCCACCCTTTATCAAACTGAGATTCTTTTAAGGCTCTTGCAGACTTAGGGCTCCCTCTTCGAAGTTTTGTGGCAGGCAGTTGCTCACGGCCAAAATTACAGACACTTCTGAAGGTTCTGGTGAGGGGTCAGACTGTGCATTGCAAGGCAGAGGTGACTACAAGATTTGAGAGCAACAGAACTCAGTAACTTTGTTCAAGACAAAAAGAAATTGTTGGAAAGGAAACCATGTGTGGTTGCCTTGCATTTTTTTTCAGCATAGGTGCTCCTTTTCCCTCAAAAGCCTGGTGGGTTGAGATGGATGCATGTGCCCGGGTCTTTCAAGAAGGCGCTGGTTTCTCTCACTTTGCCTGCTAGACTCTCCAGTGAATTTAAAGGTTAGAGAAAGATGCATTACAGCCTTGCTGCCTTAGGATTCTGGCTTGGTTGGTTTAGGAGGAGAGGTACTCTTGGCTGTCCAACAGTTACCCTGTTTGACCTTGGGCAAGATACTTTCTCACTGCCTTTGTTTCCCAGCCTGGAAGCAGAAGATCAGAATATCTGTTTGTGAGTTCAAAGTGCCATTGGACACTGGTTTCTACCAGTGCAGGGTCTAATCCAAGTGTTAACCAAAATCCAAGTTCCCTGGTTTGCTCCTGTGATCCTGCTGTAACACCAGCGCTAAGAACTGTCTCCAGAAGTTCTGCCTCCCCGAATGATTTCAAGCAATGGAGCACAAGGGATTGATGTCGCAGTGAACCTACTGATTTCTACAGTCATTTGAAAAAGGCAATAAATACCTCAGTTAATTGCAGCCATTCATGAATGAAAGCAGTCTATATACATGTTGGTTCACAACTGAAAGTGGTAATAGAAGAGGTTAATAACACTTAAAAGTGCTTTGTCCCTCCCCACAATAGGTTTAACATTTTTTTTCTGAGAGGAATTCTACTATTTGAGAAGAGAGAAAAAAATTCTACAGAACTGAAATTCCATCTATATGTTCCCATTAAGTTTCATGAAAGAAATGCTTGACGTATTTTTATGCTGATGAAGCCTAGATGAATTAAAGCAGTGTTCCCACTTCCTCCCTTCTGATGCTAATGTCTAATTCTAGCATATTTATACAAAAACACTGCTTATAAAGCAGGGCCATGGAAAAAATCTCTGCAGCACCTACTGAAGCAAGGTGAACTCCACGCGTAGCAAGCGCTGATTATATGTTTGCAGGTTCTGAATATAGAGTGCTGTTTTATGAGCTGCCAGCTTTCTGCATTCCTACAGCCACAGCAGCTTGACAGAATAAAAATGACATGCATCACACTTGGATTGGAAGCATATTTTCAGCATGTACTACAAAACCAAAAGAATAACAAAAAATGTAATACATACCCCACCACTCCACTCCCTCAAGTACAATCTCTAAAAGCTATGTGACAAAACCTGTGTGCAGGGGCCTTATTTGAGTATTTGAAGCACTCTTTGAACCAGACAATCATTTGCCACTTAATCCTTAATGAATACAGTTGCTATTTTTGCAAGAACGTCACACTGGTGAAAGTGCTTGATGATGGAATATCAGTGGGATATCGTTTTATTCTTATGAATAAATATAACCTGGTGTCTGTGCACATTTGTATGCACATGAGCTCTCTTCAAACTGCCAGAGTGAGCTGTATATCCAAAGTCCTCTAGAGAGAATGAATACCTGGGGATAAAAAAGATCCCAGGTCCCTGTTTGTGCCTGTTCATAACAGAATGATGCACTTCTTGGTACACTTCAACAACAGGAAACTGTCTGGAGCACCAGATGTGCACTGTTTTGCTTGAGACAGGGTTTTCTAGAGGAAAAGATCCTTCCAAGAGGACTTGGTGCAGTCAGGCGCAACAGTGTCAGTGCAGAAAACAAGAGAAAAGGCAAATTTTCCTCAGCTGGTTTCTCTGAACCCCTTCTTTAGGGCACAAAGATTAATTCCTTCCTCTGGGAGTCTATGATTAAGTGAAAATAAGCTTCTGAACTACAAAGGAAATCTCTGAAACATGACTTAAGGCATCCTGTACCTCTAAAAGCAGAAGACAAAGCGGAATGAACTTTAGAAGCTGCCAATTTAAGAACATTTATATGCCTATTACTGCCCTGAGAAACAGGGATGGTCCATCCGTGACCACCCGTGTCTTTAGCAGGAGAATACTGTTAGTGAGGAGATATCCTGGCTGTTTGTTGGCACAAAACCCTCATTGCCATGTTTTGGCAGAGGTTGGACTGCACTGCCTGATGTGGAGCGCCAACAGAGTCTCAAATGCGTATGCAAAATATATTTCTGTTTTCTCCCCTCTGAGTGTTTCAGGTGGTTTTGAAAATTCCAAGTTTATCTAGAATGTGTAAATCTGTGTAAAAATGTGTAGGTTGTGTAAATGTGTGCAATTTACTTACATACAAATATTAACACAAAAATGGATTTGATCATTCTTCTAACCAGGTACAAGATTGTTTAATTTTGTTGTAAGGAAAAGTGGGGAATCTGACTTTCATTTCTTTTCTTAAACTCTCTTCTCTCCCTGCTAGGAATCTCCTGGGATGGGCCCTGAACTACCGGCATCTCTAACTCACTTCACCCCAGAAAAAGTGAAGAAGAGCAAATTTAGTGTCACAAACTAATCCCAGAAAGATGCTCTGAGACTTATTTGAGGATTTAAAATTCCCTGAAATCCTAAGATGAAAGGGATTTTGAAAATGCAAATAGAGAAAATATTTTTTCCCTCAGTCCCATTGAACTGAGCTATTTAAAAGCCAAATAAGACAGGAAGGAAATTTTCATATTGAATTTGTTTGCGGACCAACCATTAAACACTTTAGTTTTTCAAGCCCTGTGTTTTCTGAAGAAACAATGGACCATTTCTTTATAGGTGCTGGTAAAATCTCTTACAATAGCTTCTTGAAGGGCTGTTAGTAAAACCATTTAATTACATGGCACTTAAGAATGTCTGGGACGGGGGAGATTTTCTCATTAGGAAAGAAAAGTAATTCATCCATCTATTATTCTAGGAGAGGTAGAAACTAGATCTTTCTGTTTAAATCTAATTTTTATTAGTGTTAAGAGGCTCAGTGGAGGAATTCTATTGCCTGTCTAGAAGTGATGGCTACAGTTTTGACGGAGCACTGTCAAATTGAAAATTGCATTTTCTCTGAGACATCGCGCCCTGACTGTTGTCACAACAACACCTGAAATTACCGTAACTGGAAGAGATTAGGTGAAAATTAATGTTTCTCTTCCACCATTTTGCTTATTTTTGTGTTTGACAGCTCCTCCAGGGAGCTGAATAGTGGCTCTGCGAGGTAAAGGAGAGGGCACGGACTCCAGCCAACGTGTTTTCCTGAGAATGTTTCGCACCATCGCTGCTTGCCCAGCTCACCCTGGGCACCTATTTGGCTTCGCCCAGACTTTTTCCCTGTGGATGCGGAGCTCGGCTCCCAGCCCTACACAGCCGGGCGGAGATGACGGAAGGAGCGAGTGCGCTGGGGCAAGGGGCGAGCCAGCGCAGGCCCTAACGCTGCTGATGGTTATTTTTTATTATCATTTTTGTTTTTAAAAGTTATTTTTAGATCCTCGAACAGAAGTCGGGATTTCAGGCCGAGCCTTTATTTTACCTCCCGAGCAAGCGGCTCCTCAGGGCGTCTCCGGCAGCGCCCCCTAGAGGCGCGCACCGCCACTACCCCCGCTCGCCTCAACTTGCCTTTGGCGCCCAATCCGCCCCTCGTCGGGAGAAACCACTTCTCCCCACTCCCCGGGGGGACCACGGCGGCCGGGAGGAAGAGTGGCCCGCCTTCCCCGCCACGCAGCGCCCTCCAGAAGACCACCGAGGCATTTTAGAAGATCGGAAAAAGGAAATTCCCGTCGTCTCACGTGACGTCACTTCTTCGGCGGGACAGGAGCGCCTTCTCTGCTTCGCAGCTCTCCCTCCAAGTGGCGCTGAATGGTTTGTGCCAGGACGAGACGGGGAGGGTCCGCCGCCATTTTGTTTGCGTGAGGGGTGAGCGGGGCCCTGTGCGGGAAGCGGGGGGCGGCTGAGGGGGCGGGAAGCGGCGGCGGAGACCCGCGGTCAAGCCGAGCGCTCGGACCGGAAAGAGACGGCGAGGGCGGGCTGAACGACAGCGTGGCGGGCCTACGCCATCGTCGGCAAACATGTACATCAAGCAGGTGAGCCGGCGGGATTCGCGCCGCCCGCAGTGTGCGGTGCGGCCTGGGCCTGTCCGGGGGGGAAGTTGCCCCAGCCCACCCCGCCCCGGGCTTGGGGGCTCTGCACCTACACATCTGCCCGGCCCGCAGCAGGGGGCCCGCGGGCTTGCGGCGGGGTCGGAGGCCTTTGCTTTGATCTTTTCTGTCCCGGGGGACGGGTCGAGGTCCAGGCTGGGGGTGGTGCCCCTGGCCCGGCCACGGGTCAGGTCCTACTGCCGGCTGGGCTGGCGGCGCTTTCTCTGCTTCTCTGCTCCCCCGTTTCATTCATTGTAGGTGTGAAGTGGCGCTGGTGGCTCTCTTTCATGGACCCGAGACTTGTTCGCGGGGCCTCTTTGTACGCCAGCCCCGATGTCCCGCCCGCGGAAGGCTGGTACCCAAACAAAGGGCTCTGCTCAGCTGTCAGAGGCATCTTTCAGCTGTTCAAGTTGTGGGGTCTCTTCTTTGCTTTGGGGTGCTGTCTCAGGCCCCCCGGGCATGAACCATTTCCCCTGTTATGCATCACCTTTGCCAAAGGATCTGTGACTGGTGCTCAGTTAAAAAGACCCTGGTATGGACCTTTTTCAAACAGTTTTTGAGGTCGTCATTATATTGCTTCTGCAGTATCCCTGCAGCCACTTTAGCAGCAGATTTTTATTACTGCTTTTGTGCTGCTGCGTATGTGTGTTCATACTAAGCCTACCAGGATTCTCATTTCCTGGTGTACTCAAAATTGACCTGTTTCTGACACCCTGTGGGTGTCTTTCTTAAGAAGAATACTTATCTAACTTTGAAAGTGCACGTTCTGCATAGATATCAGGTTTTCATCTACTGTTTGGCTGACTGGGCAGTGTTTCAAATGCCTTTTGATCATTTTTTGTAAACCACTCTTATCACAGGTGGGCACGTTGCTTTAAGGACTTTAAATAAGAGTTCTTGTTCTCCAGATTTGAATTCTCAAAAGCAAACAGCAGTGAAGATACACAGAATAGGAAGTCCAAATTAACTCAAAACAGGGGAAACATTTCACTTTGAGGAAAATAAAAAGAAGGAAAATTGGATGGTCAATAACCAATACTATGTTATAGGAGCTATATAGAAGAAGGTGTAATGATGTGTGAACATGAGAATAAAGAAAACAAGAATGAATTTGATTCCATCAGTATCCCTTAGTTTGTTGCTTTCCAGAAGTTATTCCTGGAGTTGGAACATTAAAAACATTTCAGTCTTAATCTGAGTCTATACAAGGCAATTAAGAAGTCATGAGGTTTCAGAATATGTAGGATGGATGAAGTGATAAACCATGTAGAGAAAAACTTTGGGAGAAGATGAAGGTGTTCAGAGTCTGCCTGTTTCACACTCCCATGGTGCCCAAGTGTGTGGGTGCTAAAATTCGTGCTTCTGTAGCAATATTCAAGAAAAAATAATTGGTTGGTTTTATCATTTTGTAGAGACTTTCAGGTTCTTCTGAGAATCAAGTAAATGAATTATTCCAATCCAGATGTTCTTAAAATACTATGTGAAAAATGTAAAGGTGGTAGAGACCAACTTTTTTGCCCATTCTTTTAGTTTCTCCCCCTCTCCTTGAAATCTGATGAGTTTGGAAGCAGCACTGTTTAAAAACGTTTGGGGTTTTAAAAATATATTTTATTTAATATGTAAAATCAAAGTAAATGAACATAGTTGCTGTGGCCTAGGATGAGTGGCAAGACCTGAGTGAGATACTCTGTTCCTGCTTTTCCTTTGAAAGCTGCTGGCACTGAGCTTGCTGCAAAAGTCTCCATCTGGCAGATGAGGCAGACTGGTTTTTTTAGGGGAGGTTGGGTGTTTGTATTCACAGCCGCAGTCTCTAGGTCTTCAGTCCATACATTGTCTTAAACCTGCTTTCTGTTGTTTGGTCCATTAAATTCTGAAATCCTTGGTTGCTTCCAGTGTAGTTGTTCTGCATACAGTGCAGGTGGTTAACGAAAACTGTATCTGGCCTGAGGAGAGGGAGCACAGACTATTGCAGTTCAGAAAAGTATTGCAGCTAGGCAAAGTATTGAAGGAAGCTGTATTGGAGCAGTATTCCTTTTCCAAAATAGCTTCTGTCTCGATCTGATGTTTGATGGTTAAGGATTAGTACTTTTCTGCCTACCTGTATTCTTAGCTTCAGATTCTAGTAATGAAATAATTTTGCAAAGAGAATTTGACAAGGAAGCCATAGTGCCTGGGAAGAGAAGGGCTCTCTTGAGTTCTGACTAAGAGTTAGTTAATACCTTAAAGTTCTGTTTCATTTTGATTTTTGATTTGCTGTCTGACATGGCATTTTCATTCAGTATTGGTGAGATGGTTTTAATCCATTAATACAAACAGGTGATAAGAGGAGTTTTCCATGATAATATTTAATAGCAGGCTGTCATATAATAGGAGAAAGACTGAAGATCAAACTTGACATGAATAAATAGGGGCATTTTCTTCTCCCAGTCTTTTGTCCAGTATTTTTTGTGGACAGGATTTTTTTCCCAACTATTTGTGTAATGCTACCAGAGTATTTCAAAATATGAATGAAGTTCTGAAGGCAGTTGTTTCTTGAGATGCTGAGGTGTACGCTTAATAGAGGCTTTTGTAGTAGGGAGGAAAGGCTTGCTTAAATGTTTACAGTACCACTTCTGGGCTTTTTGCTGAAGTTTTGTATGTGCTTATTGAATAAAAAGTATTATGCTAATTTTCTGGAATATAGGCTACTTTAATACTTTGAAGGTGTGAGAGAAGGAATGACATGTTCAGAGAAATAGAAAATGGTGATGGGACTATAGACCTTACAAACAAAAAATGTAAATAATTTCGTATCTTAAGCTTCAGGAGTAATAATACTGAGAAGTATCTTGCAAGATATTTTTGTATCTTCTTAAAAAGTAATTTTTAGTGTATTGTAGCTGTCATAGTGGAACACTGCCACTGTTTTAACTGTATCTGTTTCTCTTGGAGAAGAACCGGGTAAAGAACACAGCTATTAAATGGTAACTGTAGTCCTGTTTCAAGTGTTCTTGCTGAAAGATCTGTAAATGTCAAACCTTCAGGTGGCTGCTGCCTTTCTGGTGTTGTACTGAGCAGAGCAAAGCTGCTGTGCTTTCAGCACAGCTTTGATGTATGAAACAGGTTGCTTGGTGCTGGAAGTTGGATTAGTTTTGTTGCTATGCAGCGCTGAGGTTTTAGGATATTGTAACTGTGTACCTTGTATATTACTAGGCCTGGCAAACCTCAAAATGCTGCTGAAATTACATAGGTGAAATTTGATGTGCTGCTTCCAGATGACTGTTTGCTGCATAGCTCCTGAAGTTATTTGTGCACATTTTTATTTGTCTCGTTAGGCTGTGAATTGGTAGAACCAAGACAAGCTTGCTTTTTTATGTTTCCCTTTAGATTGTGCAGTAAAATGAGACTAGAGCATGTGAAATAGGCAGTCTAGTACAGTTTTTGCAGCCTGCAATTGCAGTGCTTGGCGAATTTGCTAATAAAGTTCTCCTGCTGTAAGTAGATTGCATTAGAAAAATGAAATATAAGTGCTGGCTATATTGAGTTTTCTTTCCTGTATATGATACTCTAAGCAAACACATATTTTTGTATGTTTTGTTACAAAAAAACTCCTGGAACTCTCTAGCTTGCTATGCTTTGGCCTGCTCAAGTACCGACATTTCTTGCTAGGGGAGAAATCTGTCCCTAAATCGATTCTTAGGTGAGGGGCAAGTTTGATGTAAGCTTCTGTTCTTGAGCTGAAAAGTTGAGTGTGTGCAGGAAGGGCAGGCAACTTAAATTACGATTGATGTAAATATTCTGTCAAATCATATAGTAGAAAAACTGTTCAAGAACAGAGGGAACTTTTGATAAAATAACTCCCTCTTCTCACCAGGTAATCATTCAGGGCTTTCGAAGCTACAGGGACCAAACCATTGTGGACCCATTCAGCTCCAAACACAATGTCATTGGTAAGTTCTGGTACTTGCCTTTTAGCACTAGTTAAAATTGCACTTTTATTTCAGATTATATTCGTGTTAGTCTCCTTTATAATTTTTAATATTTGGCTTACATGTGATGGTTGTATTTTCTGTTTTGGAAACTTCTCTACAGCTATCTGCAATGTACCACAAGGCATGTTCCACTTCCAGGAGACAACTGTTAATTGTTTGTAAAGACAAGAGCTGAGTCTTCAGAAACTGAGTGATGTTCATAAACTCCTTCCTAGGTGCACATCTCTGTATCAGCCAGACCTCCTTTAAAGGTTGTCCTTGCAGGAACAGCAGCAGAGAATTTGTATGGAAATTTTTTTTTTAAATTTTTTTTTTTAATTTTTTTTTTTGGTCGTGCAAGTGTCATCATTTTTATAAATAAGCACATCAGCAATTATAAACTTGTGCAGAAAAAGAAGGTCCTCTTTCTTCCAGTTTTAAAGGAATGAATTTCTGGACTGTAGACTGTAAAAAAAAAGTATGTTTTAAAGGGCAGTTTCATAAATAACACCTATTTTAATAGCATGTTGTTGTCCGCCATTCTCACACCTCTTCCTATTTCTGCCTATGGGTGCCTGGCCCTGCCTTTTTGCTTGCATTGATTTTAGTGATTGTGCAGCAACTTTTGAGACTGCTGACCCAACAGCAAACAGTCAATTCTGGACATAAGATCTTAGTAGCCAGGATTTAACTCTGGTGCTAGGGAAAAAAAACATGCATATGACATGAATAGATGTCTTGATTAGTAATGTTATTTCCTCAGGAGCTAAAACTTTATCCAGGTATTAATGTTTTTAAAATACACTAAAAAATCTGTTTCACTGAGGGTTTTTTGCTTTTTTAAAAGAATTCCTAGTAATCCCAAGTAGTTTTGGGGGTGAGGTGAATCTGGATGGCATGCAGGCAGGGATGAAAAGCCTAGGATGTTCATTGCTGCTGGAAGACAAGTGGGTTTGAAACTGATACAGTAGGTGCTGATCTTAAAGAAAAGACACTGGGCCTTGCTGAAACATTTTGGAATAAACACTGAGATTGTGTTGGTATAGTGTTCTTATACCTTTACTTTTCGATATAGAAGTAGTACTTATTCCAGTCTTTTAAAAAAGCTATTGCTGGATTAACAAGTGGAGTATTAAGAAGTTAATGTGCTATGTGAAGTTCATACTGTCAACCTGAATGCACAGGCAAATGGTTTCCTCTGGAGAAATATTCTGGGGCCTGGAGAATTTGACTTAGGTCTACTGTTCTTATCCATCAGAATATCAGTATAAGAACCAAGAAGATGGCAATAAATACGATTGGTTTAACTATAATTCTCATTGTAGAATAGTGTTGGCGTCTGTAAATCGAGGTAATGTGTTTGAGTGGACAAAGGGCTACTGTCTTGTACTCAGTGACTAAGTGATCCACCTACCAAGTTCACGTAATTCCCTTGAGCTTTCATTTGGCTGCATTATATTTGAGTTCTGCTCTTGAATGTTTTCATGTAGCATTTAAGGTATTTAAATTTTTTTATCTATGTCAACTATAATCTATGTTATACTTTATGTTTTAATTTTCAGTGGGAAGAAATGGATCTGGAAAAAGCAACTTTTTTTATGGTAAGCATGGATTTCTTATTAGCCAAGGAATACTGAAGATACCAGATTTCTTTGCTTGTTTTTGCTAGAACTTGGTTTAACAAATGATCCTCCTCAATAAGGAGTGGTAGATTGGAAATTACTTGACAGTGATGAAAGGCAGATCTCAATGTACTTGTTTAATACTTAGTGAAGGTTTTTCCCTAGAATTCAGCTTCTCCTCCTAAGGCCCTTCTATGGCTTTCGGCTGGAAAAAGTATTTACAGGAGGAAACTGATTCTAAAAGTTGCCCACCATGAAAGATGATGATGATATTTGCAGTAGTTTTAGACATTCTTAGTGTCTAAATTCTACTCCATAGCAGTTTGGCACAGCTTAGACATTCTTTTAATATAAGGTTATGAGGGGGATTTTGGGGGGTGGGAACATTAATGGAGGAGCAAAGATGCTAATTAAAGGTGTTAGTAGTCTTTGTGACAGTTGAGTTTATAAATTGTCAAGTGCTAAGTATTTTAGCAATATTTTTAGCCTAGCCTGTGTGCTGTGTATATGTAGAGGAAAACTCATGAATCCCTACTTGTTCAGCATTGTTAATGATTATGCAGTGAACCAGTAATGTGGCAACAATGACTTCTTCAGATAAATCCTGCTGTACAGCAGGTTGAGTGATAAAGATCCAGCAGATTAAAGTTTTTAATGAAGAAATATTGTAAGATTTTAGCAACAGCATGACCGTATTCTACAACAGTAAACCAGTGTGTTTTGAGTTAATGAAACTGTTGCATATCTCCCTGAAGGAAAGAATAAATCTTCTGTTTCTTTACTATTTTATTACAGCAATTCAGTTTGTCCTCAGTGATGAGTTTAGTCATCTTCGCCCAGAGCAGAGACTGGCTTTGTTGCATGTAAGTGAAGGTGTATAACAACAAAACTAAAGAGTAAGCTAAAGCATTTGAATGGTACAACAAAAATGTTAAATTGCTGGGCTGTGGGTATTTTAAGCCAATTATTTTGAAAGCATCTTTCTTTGTTTCCGTTGGCAAAAGGGAATTTATTACACAGTAATACATTATGTTAATAATGCACACCAGGGAATGTGTAGCCAAGATTTTCAGAAATAAAAATATGCATGCTGGATCTTATGTAGATGCTCCTGCATCTCTAGTCCTTGAAAGGAAGGGGGAAGTGGGGTCGTCGGGGAAAAGAGGAGAAGAATGAATTCAAAATCTTTTCTAAGGTGGCAGTTGTCTAACCAAAGCATCTCCTTTCTTAGGAAGGTACAGGTCCTCGTGTTATTTCGGCATTTGTGGAGATTATATTTGACAATTCTGACAACAGGTTACCGGTAAGTTCAGTGAACTGCTTTGGACATAGATTATAATTGCAGACTCAAGTAATCTCAATGTTATGGAAGACTTCAGCATGGTAACTGCTTTTGAGTCATTTCTGGTAAAAAGTGCCATAAGCATTCTGGGTTAGTTACAGCTGCTTGCAGTAGGTGTGTGTATTTACGGGCTTTTGTTTTCTTAAGATTGATAAAGAGGAAGTCTCACTTCGCAGAGTCATTGGAGCCAAGAAGGACCAATACTTCTTAGACAAGAAAATGGTGACGTAGGTACTTCTTTTCCTTATCTGAATGAGAATAGTAGTATTTCTGTAAAATTCTATAGACAAACCCAACACTTGCATCATTAGCATGAAATAATTTATTTCTGTTGTGTAATGCTGAGTGTCAGTAATTTGACAGCTGGAACATCAGTCCTTGTGCAATAGACAGCATACTTTGAATTTGCAGTTTAATCCATCCGTTGATGTGGTATTTAACTGCTTGCATAGTATTTCTTTCAGGGCTTTTTAAAATGAAAGAGTTAGCACACTCTTGGTGGTTTTATATCTTTCCTTGTGATATCTTTGCCTGTATTCCCTCCTGTGTGCTTCAAGGTCCTTATTTCTTAATCTCTTTCCATTTCTATAGTATTTTAGATATTTTCTATTTTTATTCTCTCATTTCATTTTAGAATTAGCCATTTTCAAATAAAGAAACTTCTTCAAACAAAGCATGCATTTTACATGGTGATTATATTAAGTGATGTGTAGTCATGATACTTTACTGCATTTTTACAGCTGTCATTTTTGCTATAAGTTTTTAATGGATTCATAATAACATTTCAGGAAAAATGATGTCATGAATCTTCTTGAAAGTGCTGGATTTTCTCGCAGTAATCCCTACTATATTGTCAAACAAGGAAAGGTAAGATTCTTTTTCACAAAGTAGAAGGAATCACTGTCAAGGGTATCATGTTTCCTGGATGCCAAACTTAGTTCAATTATTTCAGAAGTAAACCAAAACCTAAATCTACCGTAGTTGAAATAGTTCTTGTGTGTAGATGTTTCTTTGGCAGATGTTATTGTTTTAGTAGTTTATGTTGATTTTAAGAAAAAAATTCGTGTTGGTAAATGTTGGTATTTAGCAAAGGATTTTTGTTCATGGTGATCTTTACAATGAGGTTTTTTTCCATATACTTAAATACAAAGCAAACTTGATTCCTGTGACTATTTCAGTGTAAATTCAAAGATTTCTGGGCCTATAGATGAGGCAGCAAAGTAATGGTAGAGAATTAGAAGTTAAAAATACCTGAATGAATGGAAAATGCAGAAGTACCAAAAGTGCACATCAGGAAGAGGGCTCATGGCTTGGCTTGTCTTAACTGGTCTTCAAGACCCAAGCAGCTTACTAGAGTTTTCAAAAGACACTCGCATCAGCAGATAAAGGACAGACTACTTGTAATGGCTCACAGGATGGATCATCAGGGAGATGCTGGTAAGTGTCACTGCCAGAAAGGTTACTGGAGGGCATACTTGGAGAGGAATGCAGGAGACTTGAGGAGCACTTGATTTCAGGAATACTAACCCATAGTACAGTCTGCCAGATGTTTGTCAGGATAAATTTTCCTATACAGTTGAATGTGTGCATTTGAAAGAAACAGCTTGAGCTGGAAAGTCACTTTTAGTGGGGATTGGTGCACACTACTTAACAGCCAAAATACACATACTGGTTTTAATATAGGACAAATTAGAAACAGTTACCTTCTTAGAAAAGCATGCAGCCACTGAAATTCTATTGAAGGGAAATGAGTTTTATGTTGGGTATAATTGTATGACTGATTTGATGTCATATTAATGAGTGTTTCATGATGTTAATTATTCTAAGATTTATAACCCCTATGTTTTAGTGTGGTTTTATGGAGGCATTTAAACTATTTGATTTAGCACCAGGACTTTAAAGCCCAAGCTTGAGTTCCTCTAAACATAATTTTGGGTGGTTTATAATTTCTTCAGTGTACATAATACTTGTATCCTGAGTTTTAACAGCAAATGGTAACATTTGAAAAGCAACGAATTTCATTACAAGCAGAATACTTGTTGTCCTAAAGTAATTGTCTCAAAAAGAAAGCAGTGTGGTGTGTGCTATGTGTCTGAATCTTCCTGCCAAAACCTCAGGCAAGCAGGCAGAGCAAAAAAATGCAATCTTTGATCTGTTGTGGTTAGCCATACATCCAGAGCAGGTTATTGAAATCATAGATCTTGAATTTTCAGATCAACCAGATGGCCACAGCTCCTGACTCTCAAAGACTGAAATTACTAAGAGAAGTAGCTGGTACCAGAGTGTACGATGAACGTAAAGAGGAGAGTATTTCCCTAATGAAAGAAACAGGTAAAACTTTAAGAAATATTTGCTTTATGCCACAGTACTTCAATTAACTCTAAAACCTCAGGCTTTTTCAGTAAAGCTAGATAGATTTTATTTGTGGTATGTTAAAACAACGCAGAGCTTGTCATATTTCCTCCTTGAATTTCCGATATCTCAAAAGGTTTGGTAAGGTTTTTTCTGTGTGCTTTTAGTAATAAAACTTTTTAGCTAACCTAATATGGGTAAATTTACTGTTCAAAACATATGAGTTATGTCAGCTGGCAGTGATCCAAAAATCAGGATACCTACTGCTTGTGCAAACACTAAAGTTCATGTTGTACAGTCTGTATTATTTTAAGTGTGTGAGCCAAGAGAGTACATGCTCGTGTTGCCTTACATAACAAGTATCACCAGTTCTGCTGTTAGGATGGGTTTTTGGAGAACTTCTGGATATGGGGTGTTTTTACATTTCATATATGTTGACAAATACTTAATCACTGGAGTAGATTCAGTGGCCGTAAAGATGGGGGATTATATGACAGTGTTTAACTGAATTTCAATCGTGTCATGTTTTCTAAAGAGGGCAAGCGAGAGAAGATCAATGAGTTGCTGAAATACATTGAAGAGCGACTGCATACTCTAGAAGAGGAGAAAGAAGAGCTGGCACAATACCAGAAATGGGATAAAATGAGGAGAGCATTAGAATATACCATTTATAATCAGGAACTTAATGAAACCCGAGCTAAGCTTGATGAGGTAAAGTATCTTGGCTAGTACAAAATGTAATGAGCTGTTGGTTTGTTTTTGCTACCATCCCCTTGTGTTCCTTGATAGAATCGTGACAGTGTTAAGGAAACTTTACTGTGCAACCATCCAGGAGCGACTCTGGCAGTCACAACCGCACCACCTGAGCTAGGACCGAAGCCCCTTCCCAGTACAGGTGCCTCGCTTGACTCCCTGCACGCCACACTCACAATTAGACCGGGTTTCCCATAGCACAGTCTCAGATGTCTCGGTCCTTAAAATAGTTTCTTCTTGGTGCAGTAATTAAATAACAAAGGAACAGCTCAAGCTGGTGCCTCTGAGAAGGGACCCCAACAAAGGAAACTGGGTTTTTATCCCATCAGTGTAGAAGCTTGAGGCTCCTGCTGTGTCTCTGAGTGCCACAACTTCCCATGCCCTTTGTTCTGCAAAGGGACCTTAGTTCTCTTGCCTGTGGCTTCCACCATCCAGAACTCAATCTGCAGCAGTCCTCAGCTGCACACCTGACTACCTGCACTGTATGTACTCAGCATTACTGTTCTTCACTAAATAATTTCTTTCTGGAACCACTACTAAAACAGAATCTGGCTACTAAAGCTATTGGTGGTATTTCCATACAGCTTTCTGCTAAACGAGAGACAAGTGGAGAAAAATCCAGGCAGCTGAGAGATGCACAGCAAGATGCTAGAGATAAAATGGAGGTAAAAAATACTTTTAAAAGGGCTCTCCAGAGGTGCGTTTTGCTTTGTGGTTTTCAGGATTTTTTGGAGGAGGTGAAGAGGGAGAGGGCTGGTGGTGTCTCAAATTATATTAAATTCTGTTGCATGCTTTCATCCTGTTTGGAAACATGGGGTTTTTCACACATCTAGTGTCTTGTGATCTGCGGAATAATGGTCTTGTGAGTTTTGATAAATGATGTAATATTCCTTCAGTGTTTAAGATACTGCATACTTAAATTTGCATAGGAAATAGAACGGCAAGTTCGAGAACTGAAGACAAAGATTTCTGCAATGAAAGAAGAGAAGGAACAACTTAGTGCTGAAAGACAGGAGCAGATTAAACAGAGGACTAAATTAGAGCTGAAGGCTAAAGATCTACAGGATGAATTAGCTGGCAACAGTGAGCAAAGGGTATGTAACAGCAGTGAAGTCTTAAAATGTCATTGGCACAAGGACGTATTCTTGTACACTGAAGTTTTGGTTTTAGACTGGAGCCTGTCACTATTTAGTAAGGTTTGCTAAATTAGTTTAAATACTAACTTTAAGTACTGCTTTGTTTGACTTTCAGAAAAGACTGCTAAAAGAGAGGCAAAAACTTCTTGAGAAAATCGAGGAGAAGCAGAAAGAACTGGCAGAAACAGAGCCAAAATTTAACAGTGTAAAAGAAAAAGAAGAGAGAGGAATTGCAAGGTCTGTGGCATTCTACGCAAATTTTATCAATGCTATCCATCTGCAATTAACAAAAATTTGTACGTGTTGCTTGACAGTGGGGTAGCTACATGACCTTGGAAATGGTCTGTAAAAGGCCTGCTTTATTGTTGGGGTAGGAACAGTATTTGCAAAATGATTTTCTAAGCTTAACCACTTACTGTGGATGATTTTATTGTTTATAACATAATCCTTTTCTTTTTGTTACTGATTTGGTGCTTAAATTTTAGAGCCCGGTTTGACACGTCTTGAAAATTCTAATAGTAATTCTTAATGCTTGCTCTTAATAAAATCAAGATTTCTTTATAATATAGCATGTCTTTCCCTTCTCAAAACAGACTTGCACAGGCTACACAAGAAAGAACAGATCTTTATGCAAAACAAGGTCGAGGGAGCCAGTTTACTTCCAAAGAGGAAAGGGATAAGTGGATAAAGAAAGAACTGAAGTCTTTAGATCAGGCCATCAATGACAAGAAGCGGCAGATTGCAGCTATACACAAGGATTTAGAGGATACAGAGGCAAACAAGGAGAAAAACTTGGAACAGTACAGTGTAAGTTTTCGGCTTATTCTCAGTCTTTTTGAGAGAAGGTGTTGAATCCAGGGTTCCAACAAGAAGGGTTAAATACTCAGTCTTGGACAGTCAGACTTCAGTGCCTATTTATAAGGAAGATACGACTTTCTGGTTAGATGTGGTTTTTGAAAAATGCTTACTGAAAATATCTGCACATAATCTTTAAACTCCTTTAACTTTGCACTAACTTCACTCTATGTGTTGGCTTTGCCTTCTGGTACTTTACCCAATATGTTTGGCTTGAGTTATCAGGAAGAGGCTTCTATCTGCCTTGCTCTTGTCTACACTGAACATAGCCATGTCATAGATAACAGTTTGTTACGTTCTTATAGAAGTCTGTATTGGTTGTTTTCTCTCATTTTTCCCAAGCAAGAGGATCTTTTTAACTCTGCAGCAGGCGCTGCACCCTTGTATCATGGTTGCAGCTGGTTAGAAGTTGCATCCCTAGGCATGTTAGAAGATTATTCTGTTATTGTATTACCTGCATAACTTAGATTTTAATTTGCATTCAGAAACAGCTCTTACAGTGCAAATACAGTAAAATAATCCAAAGATAGCATTCCTGCTAGGAGCTCCAGCCATACCCTGCTTTTATAATGAGAGAGCTTACAGTGCCAATGCTGATGATGTTCTTGGTCTTTGTGTAAAATACCTACTGAAATTGAGGGTCAGTCTGATACCATGCAGGAGTGTAGTTGTACAAAGATGATGGTGTTGTGCTAAAATACTGCTTGACTGGGACCCACATTAGCAAAGTTGTGATTCTCTGGGTTGGTGACTGAAGAAAATAACATTTACCACTGACTGACCATACTTCTACTGTACTGCTCAATGGTAATTCTGTAGAATTAAAGGGGTTAAATCTATTGCAGATTTTGATTCCTTTCTTTTTCTCCTCAAGGAAGGTTGATTTATGATTAGGTAAAGAGTTGTATAGCTTTTTTTTGTTCAAAGAGAACGGGTCTTGGGTGAACGTGATTGAGAGCTTGCAAGGTTAGTTTGGAATGAGCTGGCTGTGTTTTTAGAACAGAGTTATTCCTCCTTGTACACATATAAATACGTAAACACTATCGGGTGCTAGCCCTGAACTGCTTTGAAAGTGGCAGGTGTTAAGTGAGCAAAGGGAGGATGTCTATGCATTGGCTTAAACAGCACACTGTTGACAGCAGCTGTCTTGAAAGTCTAGTACTGCTGGAGAGCAGGCAGAGACTTTTGACTAATAGCAGGTTGACATGGTACACAAGATTAGTTGTACTTATCACAAATGTCATTTCAGAGCATGATTACACAGAAGTTATATGTATGTTAGTTACTGTTTTGATTCCAGTTCTTACTGTGACTTACAGGGATCCATTTCACTTTAATGCCCAGAGGCACAATTGAACTCAGTGCCTGCCTTGCCATCTGTGTGGCACCTACACCTTGTTACTGCTTCTTTACAAAGCTGTCTTTATTCTTAGTGCTTTTGCAGTTTGTTGTAAACTGGTTAAAATGTTTGTTGGACTTTTCTGAATTTTTAGTAGTTCAGTACTGAATAAAATAAAGATTTTTTTTTTTTTTTAATATAGAGAGCTGTAGTTTCATACTGTTCTTTTCTTTGTGTTAGAAACTGGACCAGGATCTTAATGAAGTGAAGGCTCGTGTTGAAGAATTGGACAGAAAATACTATGAAGTGAAAAATAAAAAGGATGAACTACAGAGTGAAAGAAAGTTAGTAATTAATTGAAATATATCTCAATCTCACTTAATGTGAAGGACCCCAACTGTGTAGTTGTTAACATGGCATGTAGGTATGTTTTTTAAATATGGCCATGTATGAACTTCCGCACTTTGCTTTCCCATTAGATTAGCAGTCTTTAAGAAAATAATGATAAAACCTTCAGGTTGCATTCACACTTACAAAATTTTATTGGTTTTGTTCTGTAGTTATCTATGGAGAGAAGAGAATGCAGAACAACAAGCTCTTGCTGCAAAGAGGGAGGATCTAGAAAAGAAACAGCAGCTTCTCAGAGCAGCAACAGGAAAGGTAACCTCGCTCTTGAGAATTCCTTGTGTAATCTCATTCTTAAAGGACAAGTCAGTTTTATCTGAAAGATGTGGTAGTTATTTTTTTAATTATTGTCTTTCTGTCATAATTAAGATCGAGAAATTATATTTTAAGCTGAATTTTTCAAATATTTATAGCTCTAGAACTTGAAAATGAGTTTTGCAAGCTCAAGGTAGTTGATGTGAGGAGACTAGGCAGAAATGGCATATTTTTAAATTCCTTCTGATACCTTTTTTGCTTTAAAAAACCCCAAATAAACAAAACTGAAAAGTGATGGACTGTTATTTAGGTATCTTCTGTTAGAGCTGTAGGTTAATAGGAATTTGTCAAAAAAAGGAGGTTACACCTGTCACAAAGTTAAAGGTAGAATGAATATTATGCCCACACATTTTAACTGCAATACAGTAATTAGCTGTATTTTAACAGGCCATTTTGAATGGTATAGACAGCATAAACAAAGTTTTGGAGCATTTCCGTCGAAAAGGCATAAACCAGCATGTTCTAAATGGCTATCATGGAATCGTGATGAATAACTTTGAATGTGAACCAGCTTTCTACACCTGTGTTGAAGTCACTGCAGGGAACAGGTAATTATGTGCTCTTTAGTGCAGTGTCACAATTCAGTTGTTGCAAGCTGCTACTGAAATATTATTCTTTTGAACTTGATGTCTTGCCTTTTTTTGTCAAAGTGCCTTCTATATAGCATGATCAAACTTCTATTCCTTTGTGAAGGAATAAGAAGAATTCTGCCTATTTAAATATTAATCCTAGCTGCTCGTAACTGTCTAAAAAACCTAAAACAAAACTAGAGAGAAAAAAAAAGAAAAAACAACAAAAAGGCCCCAGACCCACACTCCTGACACTTTCCAGGGAGATTGGTGGTGAAACTGAGATATATTGGATAAAATGGACAGCATCTTCCAGTGTGGAGAATTCTACAGCAAGCAAGGCTGATGTTTCAATAACAGTAAGAATATTTCACTTGCTCTAGGAAATCTCATGGTTGAGAATGATCTGTAAACTGTCAAAAACTGCTGTGTAAAAGCTGTCTGAAAAGATGTTGAGTGTTAATGAGTCAGTGTAAAATGTTTTCTGGAAGAAGTAAGTGCCTGTTGGGTGATCCACCACTTGCTGCTACATCTAACACTTCAAATTAATTAAAATTGTCTTTTTGTGTGATCAGTCCCTGTTCCAACTTATGAGTAGTCCTAAAAGTTCTTGTTCTAATGAAATGTAGGTAGTGGCATAAGAGCAGGAAAGAGGACACAGGTGACATGATCTTGCAAAGTGTCACATAGAAATGATGCTACCACAGTTGGAATGCGGTGTCTCTTCTGAAACTTCTGTTTCAGTGTGAACAAGGGCGTCTCTTCCAAGCACTTTTCAGTGCTCTGTGAATCCTGTTGTGCCCCATAGTTTGGAAAAAGCTGTAACAAGCAAGCTGTAGTTCAGCTTGGAAAGGAAAAATTTCTTATTTCAGTCCCTGTGGTGCTAGTCCTCATAGTGCACAAGGTGGTGGGGTGGATGTGGTCTTGTCTCTCTGCGTGGTGTATAGAGGCAGCAGAGGCAAACTCTGTAGATCCGTGCAGAGAGGGAGGGCTGAATATTGTGTAATGGAAATGCAGGACAGAGGTGTGTGCACAGTGGCACTGCACACGTATTGAGCTGCTCCTGACTGGATGGTGGAATATAAAGGTGTTGGCTGATCCCAGTTTAACAAAAGTGAGAAGAGTATCCACTTGCATTTTCTAAGGCGTGGAATTGGAAGGGCAATGGAGCTTTATAGTGGTGTGTTGTTTAATGGTACCTGCATGAATACTGTCTGTATGCAAATGTTTATGCTTCTAGCATAGTAAAGTTTAGCCTATTTGTTTGGCTTGTTAAATAGGTTGTTTTATCACATAGTGGATTCTGATGAGGTCAGTACAAAGATCCTAATGGAATTTAACAAAATGAACCTTCCTGGAGAAGTTACTTTCCTCCCTCTGAACAAGCTGGATGTTAGAGATACTGCGTATCCTGAGACAAATGTAAGTTAGAATTACTTTTGAATCTACCTCTGATTCGTAACTACAAAGCCTCATGTTTTGAACTGTGTACATTGCTTATTGCCGACCACTTGCTTTTCTGTTGAATCTGTGGTTAAATACTACTTCTATTGTATGCTTCTCAAGATGTTATAGAAAAACACTTTTCTACAAGGTATCTGCTCTTTATTAACTGCACTTTGCAAGTAAGAAAGGCAATACTAGTAAGTCGAGTTTTATTGTAACCTGATAATCAAGTGTTACTTAAATTGCTGAATTGTAATTCTGTCACTTAGGATGCTATTCCTATGATCAGTAAACTGAGATACAATCCAAGATTTGATAAAGCTTTCAAACATGTCTTTGGAAAGACTTTAATTTGTCGTAGCATGGAAGTGTCTACCCAGCTGGCCAGAGCTTTCACAATGGATTGTATCACTCTGGAAGGTAAATCCTGCAATTTTTAAAAATATTTATTATAAAAATAGGATTCCTGGGAATATGGGGCTCATCAAATTTGGTCTGTTTAGTGTTGTTGAAATAAGATTATTAAAAATAATAGTATACTTGGCTGAGATATATGTACAAGGTTGCAGTTGCTTAAGTACAGTGCTTAAAAATACAGAATTTCTTGATGAGGTATGGAATTTTCTTATGATCTAAATATTAGTAGCTATGTATCTCCATCCTGAGAATTACAAAGCTGATTAGGTTTGCATTCATCTGGGGTTTTTTATCCAATTTAATAGGCGTTCGTTCTCCTGGAGTGTTTATGGTGTTTTCCCCAAGGTCAAACCGGTGTTTAGGGTGTAAATGAATGGCCTTAATTCCTGATAAGGGCAAGGTGAATTCGTCTGTGCAGCAGATATGTTTTCATCTTATGTTCTCTGAAATAATCTCTTGTTAATAGCCTGTTTTTAAGAGGCCAGATTCCCTGCAGGCTTATTGTTGTCTTTTTGTGTCTTAAAGTCAATCTGAAAAAATTCCTAAGGGCGTCTGAGGAGGAAGTTATTAATTTTTCAGTATCAGCATACTCTACAAGCCACAAATGCTGCTAATTACTTCATCTCTTTAGTTCCTCATAGAAGACTTGAGATTTTTTTTCAAACTGGTAGTGCTAGGTATTTGCATTTTTCCCTTAATGTAAGTATTTTTCTTCCCTTCAAGCTGCTTGGTTTCAGAAGTTAATTGAAAACAAAGATAAAAATAAGCCAATGCTTAAAGGAGACCATAGCAGTCTATGTTCATCTTGAGAAAGAGAATGCCCCTAAATTGAATACAGAAATAAACATTTCTGCAATTACTGTAAACATATATGATTGCTGATACAGTCAGTGCTTTTGTAGGTTAGTTGAAATGTTCTAGTTAACCTGCTAAGTTGTGTTGTAGAAAGTCTGTTGGACTTTATGGCAAGCATGTAGTGTGCAGTTTATATCTCGTTCTGTTCTGTTCTTAGGTGATCAAGTCAGCCATCGAGGTGCTTTGACTGGAGGTTATTATGATACCAGGAAGTCTCGGCTTGAATTGCAAAAAGATGTTAGAAAAGCAGAAGAAGAACTTGGTGAACTTGAAGCAAAGCTCAATGAAAACTTACGCAGAAATATTGAAAATATCCTTTTGTTGTTAATGGGGAAGGTTGTGTGACAAAGCTTTTGTTTTGTGGTTACAGTAATAGATGAAAAACAGGAGACTGACTTGTTACATATTAGCTGTGGCATTTGTTTTGACTGTTTTGTGTGCAGCCTGATTATCTGTGTTGCTGTATTTGATATTGATCCCTAAAGTTTAGAGATGAGGTTAAACCCTAGATTATGAGGCTTTCTATTCCTTTTAGAGTCTGTTGTAGTAACTGCAATAACCAGATATTCTTGTTATCTCTGTTAATCTTCACTGCTTCTTCTGACTCAGGCTGTATTTTTAGTACTTGTGTGCTGAATTGATGTGTTACATAGTCCACTTAGGCTGTGGAGGGGAGATGGGAGAGCGTTGTGTTATAATAAGCTCTGAGTGACTTGACACTTCGGTCTTTTCAGTCTCTTTGCACGGTGTCCTTTTGAGATCCAATATCTACAATTTAGGAGTAAGGGAGGTTTATACAATTTTCTCATGCATCACCCAGGTCATTCTGTCCTACAAACTGAACTTTGCTTTTTGACCTTCGTCAGTGCACTGGACACACTGTTGGGACAGCAGATAAGCAGAAGTGTTCTTCTGAATGTCATGTAAAATAAGCAAGGAAAGCTTCATTTAGCTTATCCTGGTATTGAGAAGTTAGTTGATAAACTGCTCAAGTTACTTCTGTTGATGATCCCTGAATTTTCCTCTACAGCTGATTATTATGGTTTGGTGGAGTTTTGGTTTGTTTCTTATTTTGATGACAGATGAGTATGTCAGATAGAAAAAAATGAAGGTACTAGTAGATATAAAATGGTTTTTAAAACAAGGACAGAATTTTCCTTAGCCCAGAGTATGGATTAATAATGAGATTGACCAGCTAATGAACCAAATGCAGCAAATTGAAACACAGCAGAGAAAGTTCAAAGCCTCTCGAGACAGTATTTTGTCAGAGATGAAAATGCTGAAGGAGAAAAGGCAGCAATCTGAAAAGACATTTATGCCTAAGGTTAGTATGGGGATATTGAATGCTGTTACTGGGTTTATATTAATTGTTTCATTAATTTTACTGATAAACTTGCATTAACCTTTCTGGTTAGTGTCGTAATATGAAATACGAAGCGATAACTAGAGATATTTAACAAAAAATATGTTGGTATAAACAGGTGAAACTCATAAAACTAGAGATTGCTTTGAGGAGTGATTCTGTGTAATCTGTCCCACAGCAACGTAGCTTGCAGAGCTTGGAGGCAAGTTTACATGCTATGGAGTCAACTAGAGAATCATTAAAAGCAGAACTGGGGACAGATTTGTTGTCCCAGCTCAGTCTTGAAGATCAGAAACGTGTGGATGCTCTTAATGATGAAATTCGACAACTACAGCAAGTAAGAAAATGAAAATGTCTTGCCATTAAATGTAGTACCTTTCTTAGCAGTAAACTTATTTTTGTCCTTTGTATGAGAAGTCACCTATGAATATAGTGTCATTAAAGTAGTGCTTCATCAGTAGTTGGTGTGTTTGAAGTTCTCTCATTTGTAAAGTGTATATGCAAGTTTTTCTCAAACACTTGGTGAATTTGCCAGTTGATTGTGTGAGAATTAAGGCTATTTGTGTTGGAATTATCACAATTTTCTTGCTTTTGCTGTTGACTTTCCAACAATAAATACAAATAGATATCATCTGGAGGGAGGATGCACAGTATGGGAAAGGAAAACAATTCCTTTACGCACATGTTAAGGGAGACAAAACTAAGCTTTTGATTGACACACACGTCGCTAGAAAAATACTGCTTCTTAAATATACTCTCTAAAACATTTCTGGTTTTAATAATTGCGTTCATATACAAATAAAGATTAATAAACTCACTGATCTGTACAGTTGACTTTTACACTAGACATCTTACCATTTGTTTTTTCTGTCTGTTAAAATGAGAGGAACAGTCCAGAGAATTGTAGTATTTTAATACACAGAATTGTGTGAGGACTAGGTTTTTTTGTTGTTGTTGTACTGTTTTGGGGTTTTTCTATAAGAAGGGAAAAATGGTCCTAGTCAGGTAAGGCAACTAATATACTTCTTTACTTTCTCAGGAAAACAGACAGCTTTTGAATGAGAGAATTAAATTAGAAGGCATTATCACAAGAGTTGAAACATATCTAAATGAGAATCTGAGAAAACGCTTAGACCAAGTGGAACAAGTAAGGATTTTCTCTTAAATGTGCTTTTGCAGTCTGGTTGTCGTTTATTTCCAAGGCTAACGGGTATTAAATCATTTCATAAATACTCATTAGTTACACTGCATTATCTCTGATAGGGTTTCCTTCCCTATGTATAAATGTGGATAAACAGTTAAATGTTTCTTTGAATTTCAGCACAGTAAGTTTTTGACAAAAACTACTGTGAATACAGGCCTGTGCATAAATAGGACAGATTTGTTTGAAAGTCTAACTATTCTCTAGAACTTTGTTAAAATATTGAATATTATATGTATAAAATAGTTAGAGGTAGTTATATGAAGTTATAGGTAGAGTAGCAGAAGATGGCTTGTTTGTCTGGCTTATACTTATGTTCCCATTCATGCTGAAGCTTGATGGCATTTATTTACCCCACAGGAACTGAATGAGCTTCGAGAAACAGAAGGTGGCACAGTTCTTACTGCCACAACGTCAGAACTTGAGGCTATCAACAAACGAGTGAAGGATACACTGGCACGGTCAGATGGTTGGTAACATCATGTTTTGGAAAGAAAACTCTCCAGGGTTTTGAAAGTTCACACATACCATATTTGATTTAGAAACAGAACGTAATGTAATTAACTTGTGTTGCTGGTAATGGGCTTCTGGCTTCAGGGTGTAGTACTTGTGAGGCAACTGTCCTACAAGCAAAATCTTGTATAACTGTTCCTGAATTTTGTTTAACCCATTTAAAAACTCAGCTGCTGTCAAATAGACCGTCACATCTGTATGTCTTGAAACTTCCTTTGCTTCTCTTCCAAGACTTGAACAGTACCACTGTAGTCCATTTGTTTGGGGGTTTTTTAAGCCATATTCTCAAGGGGAAGAAAGGAGAGGGATTTTCAGCCTTTTGCCTGAAATTTAACCTTCTGTTCCTTAATAGATCTTCACTCTATCTTTTTGTTTCATAAATACTTAATTGGATCATTGCTGATCTTATGCAGGCGTGTAAGACTTACAACTTTGGGTTTTGTACTCTTGCTCAATATTGCAGATCTGGACAACTCTATTGACAAAACAGAAGCAGGAATTAAAGAACTTCAAAAAAGCATGGAACGCTGGAAGAACATGGAAAAGGAACATATGGATGCCATTAACCATGATACAAAAGAACTTGAAAAAATGACGAACAGGCAAGGCATGCTCCTCAAGAAGAAAGAGGAATGCATGAAGAAAATCCGAGAGTTGGGTTCGCTTCCACAGGAGGCTTTTGAAAAGTATCAGACTTTAAGTTTAAAGCAGGTAAATAGTGTTCTTGGTTTCATGTTTCATGACCTGAGACATTAGTGTCACCTGCATTTTGAGCATCACGTGTGGCTAGAATTGCAAGTCACTTTGATGTGTTAATATTTTCTGTTTACAGTTATTCCGCAAGCTGGAGCAGTGCAATACTGAACTGAAGAAATACAGTCACGTTAATAAAAAAGCTTTGGATCAGTTTGTGAATTTCTCAGAGCAGAAGGAAAAATTGATAAAAAGACAGGAGGAACTGGACAGGGGTTACAAATCCATCATGGAGCTGATGAATGTCCTTGAGCTCAGAAAATATGAGGCTATTCAGCTGACTTTCAAACAGGTAACAAAATGGGAACAGTTGTAAAGACACTGGTGCTGAAATCAATCAAGCTGTCCCATGGAGTAGTAGCATTATGGGAAGAAGCAAATACTAAATAAATTTATACTGGTAGAAGGCATTGTCATGTAACTTGAGGCTTGTGGGTTTTTTAAATACTGAAAAATAAATAGGCTACAATTTTCAATATCTGCCTATCTCCAATACAGCTCTAGCTTTGCTTTAAACCTCTTAAATACTTCCTGTCAAGTGAGTTCCTATGTACTATGTACAACCCTTTCTGGAAACTGTGACAAAAAACTGCACCAAATACCTTCTTAGATTTAGTGAAAGTAATTCTAATGTTAGCAAAGGATCTTAACTACGAAGTGTGTGAATTCTTCTCTAAAGGTTTTTTGCTTAACTGAAGGTTACTAAATAAATCTTATTTTTGCTACAGTTCTGTTTTAATTGTACCATTTTCTTGAAAAAAATATTGAAAATTCTCATACCACAAAAACGGTTGGTCATTTTTTTTAAGCCAAGCTTTGTACAGCGTACATTTCTCACTTCTGCCTAAGAATGTGGATCTCTGCTTTGAAGCAGATACTTCTTGTGTTCATGCAAAAACAGTTGTCTGCATTTGATTTCACTCTGTAAAAGTGAATTGGTTTATTGACTGTTTCTTTTGCAGGTGTCAAAAAATTTCAGTGAAGTATTCCAAAAGTTAGTACCTGGTGGCAAGGCCACATTAGTGATGAAGAAAGGAGATGTGGAGGGCAGTCAGTCCCAGGATGAAGGTGAAGGCAGCACCGAGAGCGAAAGGGGATCTGGATCTCAGAGCAGTGTTCCATCTGTAGATCAGTTCACAGGAGTTGGCATAAGGGTAAAAAAAAGTATTTGTTTTTCAGTCCCTTGCATGTTTGTTTAGGTTGCCTTTGAACTATATTTTTTAAAAGTAGTATATAGTTTATCCTGTTTGTTAATAGCAAGTGATGCTGTGGTTCAGTGTTTTGAAATCATCTTGCTGTTGCATTGTTTTCTTAGGTATCATTCACAGGGAAGCAAGGTGAAATGAGAGAAATGCAGCAACTTTCAGGTGGACAGAAATCTTTAGTGGCCCTGGCCCTAATATTTGCCATCCAGAAATGTGATCCAGCTCCATTTTACTTGTTTGATGAAATCGACCAAGCCTTGGATGCCCAGCATAGAAAAGCTGTCTCAGGTACTTGTCTGCCTTTTATAATCTTCATTGTGATTGAAGGTAATAGTTTGTCTTCTCATCCCTGATGTTTAAGAATAAAGCTTTTAATTATAAAAGCACAGTTTTGAGAAGCCCAGGGTGTGTTTGGGGAAGCTTTCATGAACTTGGTTTTAGGTGGAAACTCCGTTTTGTTACTGCATCTAAAGGGTCTCCTTACTGCACTTCAGTGTTGAAAAGCGGTCCTGTTTTGAAGTCTAGTTTGATCTTAAAAATTAATGGAAAAGTGTCTATGCTGTTTTTACCATAGAAGTTTAATACCATACTAGGTTTGCTGCATGGCTGGACTTGTCAAAGTCCATACTGGAATTAATGATAATACTTTTATGTATTATCTGGGAAATAAAACTGGTATAGGTACTTTCTTGATTTGTGAGTTTTTTGCTTCATTAACCAAAACCTGATTTTGGATAAGGCTGAATTTGCTATTCCTGTCTGTCTCACTTTATTGAAAAGATTACATTAATAAAGAATTTTTGTGTTCTTTTTTAGATATGATTATGGAACTTGCTGAACATGCTCAGTTTATTACAACAACTTTTAGGCCTGAACTGCTTGAGTCAGCTGACAAGTTCTATGGTGTAAAATTCAGAAACAAGGTAAATAGTATGACAGGCTTTTCGGTAAACACTGTAATTAAAATAAGTTGTGCATTTGAGACTTAGCAAGAATTCAAAGTGAATCAGACTCACTTCAGCTGATCAATTTCTAGTTATGTTGCGGACTTCTATAAAAAATTCTGTCCTTCATGAAAGAGAATATAAATACCTGCAGATGTCCTGTGTCACATTCTTTAAAGGGAATTATAAAATATAAATTAGCAATTATAAATTGATCATAGACCTGTTGCTGAGTCCTGGACCCTTTGGAGATGTCTGTCTTATTCTGCAGGAGTTGTTGTAATAACAAAATGCTTCTTTGTTCCACCAGGTCAGTCATATTGATGTGATCACAGCAGAAATGGCCAAAGACTTTGTAGAAGATGACACCACGCATGGTTAAAGGAACTTGTAACTACTGCTTATCTGGAAGATGTGTATAGTGCTATGTTTATGCCAGGGACCTGTACATTTAAAATATGAAGTATTTAGTCCTTGTTTAAAATAGTTTTTGAACACACATTTTAACCAAGACCCCAGAAGGCTTAGTTTCAAATGAGCTTGAGTATCCATTTTGTCTCCATTGCTGTATTTTATAAGATAATTGTTAATGTTACCTTTATACAATACATGTAGTTTGGAAATTTTATTCTCTTCCTTCAAATCTTTTGTAAAGTGTTTGTTGCTGTTTTAAAGCTTTTCAGAAAGTGCTAGCTATTTCTTCTTAAGTATAGTTTTATCATTTATATTGCCTCACATTTTTTTTTAATGGCTTCAATTAAAATGGTTGGTTTTATGGCTGTAACTTGTATATATTAAGTTTTTGGGTTATATTGTCTTTCCGAAGAGGAATCTGCTGAGATGAAGTAAACACTTGGGTCATGTTAGAGTGCCATATTTCAGAATATGAGACAAAGCAAGTCTCCCAAACCACTCCTCCTTTTCCCCTTTTCTGCACATTGCCAGTAGAAAACTGTCCCAAATCTATGCTTGTCCAAATCCATAGTGTTCTGGTTATTGAACTGAAAAAAGCATAAGTATCAGAGAATCCTGAAAAGTCTGACAAGACCCTAGAACTGTATCAAAACAAATCACAGCCCCTTCTTTTTCCTGCACATTGTCTGGTGTAACAACTCCTCTGTGACATCCCTTCAGCCTGAAAGACCAGCATAACTTGAGCCAAGTGACAGTCACCAGTCAAAAGGTGAAATTTTTTCCTGCTGTCTAGGGTTTTGGCACAGGGATATTAAAGAATTTGATGTGTTCTCCTGGAACACTTAAGGATTTACCACGAACCATGGATTTCCTAGGTAGCAAAGCGGTTGTAAAAAGAGAATCCATTGGTGTTAAAATAGTACATTTATAAAGACATAATAACTTTAAGAACACCTTATGTGACTTCCATTAGTACAGTGAGAAACAGTGAACTTGTATATTGCATTTATTCTGTAGGGCACGTTCAGCAAAGCAGAAGAATAAAGCTCTCTGATAGGTTTTGATCTGCAAGCAGCTTTGCTCCCCACCGAGAACTTCAGGAAGTGCAGGAAAGGAGACCATGAACTGATCCTGGTCTCCTGAGCTCAGGAGTGCATATCCTTGCATCACAGGGCAGGGTAAGAGAAGAGTACTGAAGCTGATATGGAGCAACTTCCCCAGGTAGTGATAGGCATTTGGGAAACCACTACCTGCAGTAAGTCTTAAGCCAGGAGGAGAAATATGTTGTGACATAGAGCTTTCTGTGGTTCCAGGGACTCACTAGCTGCATAGAAGACATTTCTCAGTGAAGAGAGGACAGAGTACAAAACGTGAAACAAAGTGTCCTAAATGCCTCCGAATTTTTAGCATGGGATTAGACTATATTTGAGAACCCTGAAGAATCTGAAATTTGTCATCTTCAGACAGAGCTCTGAATATGCATTTAGGGTGCCTGCTGCAGACCAGACTGTTCCTGAGTTGCTCACTGGTGAAGACAGTGAGTTCAAAGTCCAGAGAAGGACCCAAAGAGTGCAGCCACAAGTTCATACCTCAGGTTACTGATTTCATGCAATTTGGTCCACTGTGTGTCAGGACACACTTGAAGTGTCTGTAATCCATGACCGCCAGATAGATAACGTGCTGTGGTAGTAGCAGGCTCTGCTCTCAGCTAACTCATTAGGCTTGCTAGTGCTAAGGTACCAATATGACAGTTGTTAGTTTGAATTTTGGAAGAGAGAAGTAGTTCAGAGGCCACGAAGCTAATTACTGTGCTTATTAAGAAGTGTCATACTAAATCCAAGACTGATCATGAATTTTATCACATAATCTCATTAAAGTGGAAGTAGATTAGAGCAAAGGGTTTTATTTTGGTGATGTTGGGTTTTTCTTTACAATGCTCAGCATAGTGAGGCCCAAATACAGCTGAATAACTTGAACAACTTCAGCTGAGTTAGGAAGTCTCTGGGTTGAGTGTAGCATTGAGTTACCAAGCACAGTAGGAAAATGAGTAACCAGCAGTCTGGTGGAAACAACTGAACACTGTTGATAACAGCGCAGAGGAAGAGTAGACAGGCCTTTAGCTATCAGTTTCTCATTTGCTAGAGAACAAGGTTTAGAACTACTTGGACAAAATTTGGGAGATTTATCAAGATTTTCAGAATCCCTTTTCAAGGTAAGTTTTGGGGGGGGTGAGGGTTGTTTGTTGAAATCGCTGCTTAACTTTATTCTGTCCTTGAAAAGGTATTTTTAGAGAGGTTACTTTCTAAGTTGACACTTTGTTTCTCTCTGTGAGCATACTCCTTCCCACATGCTCCTAAATGTTCTACCTATAATGGCACCAGTTGCTTCATCGGGTATACTAAGTGTGTTACAATAATGTTGGTACACGTGGGGCTGGAATGGGAAATGCTGAAATAACAGCACCTCCTCGAGATGTCAAAGTACAGCCTCTGCAGGGCTGTGAATGCCCTGCAGTGAGCTTGGGTTGCTAAGTTAGGAGCTACAGTTAGAATTAAAGAGGGCCTCAAACAGGGATGAAGTAAGGCAGGTTATGTAGCAAAATCCATACCAGCCCACTGTATTGAAAAATGAATTGCATGGGGGAGAACTGCATGAAAATAGGAAAAGTAGAACTTCATTTGTTGCTGAATTTTTTTAAGGGAAGTCCTTATACAAAGGTGAAAGTATTGTTGTGAAAATAATACCAGTATGTATAACCTAAAGGAGGTTTTTTTCCCCAGCCTATTGTTAAAGGTTAGGAGTAGCAGAGAAGTTTTCCTTGCTGTTTGCTTCAGATTGCTACAGAATGCAGTGATTGGAGTAGTGTTTCCAAGGTGGAAATCTTGTGATCTTGTGTTCTCTTTGTGATGGTTCATATCTGCTCCATACAACATCAGAATTTACAAGTTGCCTTTTCAGTCTGTCAGTGCTTTAAATTCTTCCTAGAGTTTAAAAAAAAAGGTTTGTTGAGAGTTACCATGTCCTTGAGTTTCTTCGGTGTCCTTTTTTTTCCACCTGAAATTTTTAAGGCAGAATTCAGTGAAACTACACACTTGCTTTGAATTTTAGAACATCCTAGAAATTGTAGATTTCCAGAGTGCCACTGGTTTCACCAATATAGGTGTTCAGTTGTTCTTAATTATCAATATGTGAAACTTAACAGCTGAGTCCCTGATCACTTCTACTATCTTAGGATAGTTTTCATCTCTAGCAAACATTCTTCAAGTACTTTGTAAGATTAACGCCTTTGAGTTTCATACTTTTAAGCTTATCTAAATGTTACAATATGTAGTTTGTAACTTTGAGCAGGAGATGGAGCCAAACTGGACTAAATGCAAAATGGAAGTTTGCTTTATTGTTAAAGTTGAAGGTTAAATCAAAGCTTTTCTGTGACGTTTTTTGGAGTTCCAGAGACTCTTAGAGTTGTTGTGAGGATCCTGAACAAATGGAGAAATACTAATTATAGATAGTTTTACATGGACGTGAATATAAGTAAATGGAAACAACTCACAGTTTTTGCTTAAAAATTTATAAAAGCTTTTCAGATTTTAGTAGTTTGCTAAAATGTTCTTATTGGGTAGAACTTTGCCAATCTAGAAAAATGTATAAATAAATTTATGTAAAAAGAAACATTGTACAAGTAAAGAAAAAAATTGGAAAAAATATCACAAAGGTACATGATTCTGATTCCTCTATGAGAAATTACTAATAATTCTTTCTAGTGAATGAGGTCCTTGTTCTCTTCATGCAGATGAACTTGTGGGTGTGGGAGGTGATAATTGCCAGTGCAAGGATGATCAGAGGGGATTGGCTGCTCCTATTAAAGTTCTTCCCTCAGATTGGAGGTATGAAGTGAGTTACCCTGACTGTTGAAGTCAGTAACTGCTGGGATCCTCTCAGCTGCTCCTATTTGAGTGTATTTTTCATAGGCACACAAGAGCACTGCCAAAGAACAGCTGCTCTGTGCTTGGAGCACCAGGTTCTGATGGATAACAGTTCTTCATCTGGGGGGAAATAGCTGCTGATTTTGCAAGCTGAGAGTCTTCAGACATTGATCTTTATTTCCAGCATCTGCTTTCATTCTTCATTGGACACAATGGATGCTTTTACTGTCTTCCTAATAACCAATAAAAGCATTCCCAGTAACAAAATGAAAATCTTTTCACATGTGTGCTGAAGTTCACTTCACCAGTGATAGTGTTTTAATTTCCAGGAGGGTTATGAAAGAGGGAATTCGGTTTTACAGAAAATATGTAGCACTTCCTTCTAGTGCAATTATAAATGTATTTAGGGATTATTTTAGTTGGAGGTATTTCTCACCTTAGTCTTGGCATTATATCTCTCCTCTCCCTGTTACAGTTAGCTGAAGTGTAGAGGGAAGCCAGTTAGGCTGAGTTCCTTATTTCTAGTTACTCCGCTTTGTTTCTCCTTTAGTGTCATTTTTACTCTTTCCTTCTCCATCTCTTAGTTCCCCATCTTTTGGCTGCAGCCACAAGAGCACAATTCTTGGGTTTGGTCACCTTGATTGCCTCGAGTTCAGCTTTTGATTTTAGTTTACTGCCTATGTATTTTGTCTTGGGCAAATGTTTCTTATATAATGCAGCAACAGTGATGGACAAAATCACTGTTCATTAGTCCTTGACATTATTTTTAATTTGTTTATTAAGTACCTCAAACTTCTGCTTGCTAATAGAGATAAGAGCTTGTAATTTCTTACTGTAGTCATGGCTTGCATTTAGGATAGCTTAATTCTTCTGTGGGGAAATGTAATGATGAGAAATGACATGCATGTTCTCAGGTTCTGATGCTTGACAGTTCCCACCATTCTAGAAATGAGATTTACATTGGGGATGAGCATTTAGACCTCACTTCTGCAGCTATGCCTGAGAGGATCTATTAGATGTTTGTTGGGTTACGGGATGTCAGTGATATAGAATCTGCGTGTACAGGGCTTTAAATAGGAGGCATTCCAGACAGAACATGTGTTTGAGTCAGAAGTATACCGAAGTGCTGTTGATATCATTAAAGGTTGTAGGCAGATCCTGCTGGAGCTTTGAGCACAATTAAAATCTGCCTCTGTTTCTTCACAGGTTTTTCTGCTTACATTTTGAAGGATAAAAATGCATCTGTGACCTGCAGTGTTCAGATCACTCAAACAGCATCTAGCCAGCTGGATGCAGGCCCTCATAATGCAGAAGGAAACACCTCCTCGCTTAAACTGGGGGAAATCAGCTTGTGAATGAATTTCTGGCCAGTTTTAGAATTGTAGCTGGAATCTCTCAAGTACAGCTGTAGTTTGCAGCACTGGTTACTTCAGAATAAATTGCATTCCCACTGCTTTGTAATTACCTTCAGTCTGACAGTACAGATACCAAAAACTGTGCTAGAGTTACTGTATGTTGCTTCCATAACAGCTAAGAGGGATTTCTAAATTTTAAAATATATATATTATATGTAATATTAAAAGGTATAAGTATAGAATACATATAAAAACACCTAGAATAGATAAAGGCATTAAGGAAATAGTCTTCTTAACTTTAGCCTACAGCTATATTCAAAATTTTCTGAATTGGGACTGAACAGCATAGGATTTGCTTGCTTAGATGGTAAAAGCACTGTAATGCAGAGGAGGCATTCACACAGTTCTTGCAATGCACAGTGGTGGTATCTATGACCTACTTTAAAAAACACTTTCTATTTAAGAAGGCTCTAAAAGACATGTGCCAGTTCTGAGTTTGAACATTTCTTTCCCGGTTGTGCTTGTGTACAATACTGTCACATATATTTGCCATTAACTAACAGCTTTGGGGGTGTTTTATGAGTTACAGTGTTGATTATTTATCTTGAAAGGATACCAAGTAACTCATCATTGTTATTGGCTACCAGCCCTTTCAAACAGTCTTTTGCCAAGCCTCTTTCTTTTATGTGTGACAATTCTTTGACCTCTTTTCAGTCAGTGCTCCAGGATTTTTGGTCCCCAGTTATTTGCATGAGCCATACCAGACACAGGCTGAGGATGAGGTTCAAGCTGATCTTCCTTGATTGGTGCTGGATCCTGGGCACTGTTGGATTTGTCCTCTGGTTCATTCAGAGAACAAATTTCCAACAAAAAATACTCTGGAGGACCAGGCAGTGCTTGTGAGCCCAAGTTTTAACTTAGTCTCACTGCTTTCATGAATCCTCTCTTACCCCACAAAGATATTTATGCTAAGCTTGTAAGATGGCTCTGATGCTAAAGAAAGATTCAGATGGGTACCTGGGTAGATGGATGCACAACTTAGAAGTATGTCAACATTCAAATCCCGTGTTTAATAAGGGACAGTCTAAAAGATGTGTTCACAACTGTGCTTTCAGAATATATCTCAAAGCTTTTGAACACAATGGTCTGTGTATCTAGATGAAAGACGTCTTGCAAATCTAGTAAAAGGTCTCTTGCAAATCTGAGGGTGTAAAAGAGAAGGGAACCCATAGAATTGTGCTCCTTCAAAAGAGGGAGGGGAAATAAACCAACTGGGGTTGTATTAGTGTGAGGCATCGGAATCCAAAATGACCCATTTGGAGTTGTCTCCTAGGAAGACATCGCCATCTGCTACATAAGACATCAAGGGTCCAAGCCATAATAGAAACATTCCTAGATTAGATGTCAACGTTGATCACATAAATAGTCCCTCAGTATCCAGTGTAAGGGTAAAGCAGAGACCACAAGCTGGGTGGAGGAGGAGGACTTTGTCTTCATGAAAAAATAATCTGGTGGATAGCTAGAGTAAGAGGGAAAACCGGAGAATATTTGCCTACTTTCTGTCTTGTAGGTCCTCCTACCTCTTCCTCAGGAGGCTGGGGTACTTTGTGGATGTAGAGCAGTTCTTCAGTTACTACAGTGTTCCCTGTCAGAATGGATGAGCTGGCAATGTTCAGCACAGCACACTTGTGCTTGTCTAATTCCTCTGAGTTGCTGAGTGATGCAGCTTGGGCTTGTTTCTGGAATATGCAGTGAGACAAGGGGAAAGCACGGATAGATACAGGTGGTGTGATAAAATGAGACAGCCAGGTTTTCAGGATGTTGTTTTTATCTTGAGTATGTAAGAATTCAAGTGTCCACGGTGGCTCTGAGGTAGTGGAGGGTGTGTTGTGCTGGTTCTCTGACACAGCACCAGGTTCTAGGAGACCAACCCAGAACCACAGAGACTGGCAGTCAGATAGGGATACTTGAATTGTCAAATGTGTTTGCTTGTTGAACCTACATGTACAGAAAGGAGTTTTTTCTCCTGTTTCATCTCTCCAAGGTCACGTGGCAGCAAAAGTAAAGGCTGCTCCGTGGGTTGCAGTTTCAGATTAGTGACAAGAATTTGCAGTTATCCATACCGTGCGCTCCTAAGGAACCCCCGAATGGAGCCCTAGGATCTACGTGTGGGTTTTTACACTGGCTGATTGTGGACATTGTATTAATAACTCTGTTGTGTAGTGCATAGATGTTGGCCTGTGTAGAAAGAGAGCTAAAGGGCTGGATGAAGGCCATGGTCAAGCTCTCTGGCATTTGCTTTGTGACATTCAGTAACTCAATGGCTGCTGTTGTCTTTGTAGGGAAGCTGTGCCCACAAAACCACTTTGAGCACTCAGCCGGTACGACAAACACCATTACTGATGCCACTCTATTTCCTTCTCTCTGTGAATTTCTAGATGCCAAAAATTGAAAGGCAGCATCCAAGGTGCTCTATTGCTCTTTCTGCAGAGAAACCAAAGTACATGGTCTGGGGAAAACTCTGGTTTGCATTCCATCCTCCCAAAGCAGCTTCACCAGCCTTGCCAGTTCTTATGAGGTACTCTACTTGGTGACAAGAGGACTTTATTTAGCAGAACACCCTATCAAATAGCTCCAACGGGGAAACTATTAAGAGCAAAATTTAAAAATTATTATTGAAAGAAGCTCATTAGGTATGAAATACCTAGTATTACATCCATGGATAACTTAGGCATTGCATAAGTGCATTGGTTATAAATAAACTGTAATATCACATCAGTCCCTAACTTCTGCATGCTGTTTTTCCACTAGGGCTTGGATGATCATTTTATGAACCAATTTCCTGAGATCTCAGCGCCCTTCATGCTTTGTAGGTTCTCCTGAATTCACCTTTCAGGAGCTATACCCCGTGACTGCAGTATGCGTATGTGTATAATGGCTTGGCAGGTCTCCACAGTTGTGGAATTTACAACCATTGCTGTGTGTGTAAAGCTTGGAACAGCTTTTTTAAAATTTATTTCTGGTGTATGATGAATTGGGCCATCTGTCTCCAATGTCTGCTGACCCTTCTCCCCTTCTCTCCTCTTGCCTGGTATGTTGGCACTGTCACACAGTCAGCCAAGGTCAAGGTCTGGAGGCTGGGTCTGTGACCTTCGCTGCTGAGCCCTCGAGGGCTCAGTCCTCAGTTTCCCAGGGTAATTCTCCAGTATGTTATGCACCCACTGGCCTGAGATGCCATGCAAGGAGGAGGGATCCGTTTACAGTAACATTAAGAATGTGATAATAGGAACTTCCTTCATGCACATAGCCAGTACTTGCAGAATATTTTATTTAAGCCCAAAGTTAACAAGAGGACTAGTTTCTCAAAACATGAGACCCTTCCTGTTTTGCACCTAAAATGGCAGAGGATGCTTGACCAAATTAACTGAACATAGGTCTGAAAATGTTAAATGCAGATGCACTTAGACATTACAGAGGCAGAGGCAAGCTTTGATGAAACAAAAATAGAAAGCCAAGTAAAATTGTCTTGGCTTATTCCGTTGTGCTCCTTGCCTGAAATAAAAATATATGACAGTGACATAAGTATCAGCATCCAAACAGGTATGAAGGTCAACCCTTATAAACTGGGATAGCACTAGTAACTTGATCCAAAGATTTCTGAAATTATTGGGAATTTTTCTATGGAGTTTGTGCTTTAGATTAAGTGTGTAGATAGAGAAGACTTCATGTAACAGTGAAGATGTCCTCAAGCACTTGGGGAATCTTTGGGAGTCTTTCCTGTAAATAGCTAGATCTTTAACATGAGTGTAAGACTGGAAAGCTTATTTACTGCTGTTGGCAGCCATCACAGGGATATACAAGTGCCTGGGCAGCTCCTCAGGGAAGTGACTTTTCCAGGATTGCCAGTGCTGTTACAAAATGATGAGTCAAGTGTTGAAAAAAGGTGAGAGTGTACGGAAATGATGGGGCTTTGTTTTTAAATAGAAGGCTGTAGGTTCTTTTTTTTTTACTCTTCCCTTTTGGCCTTTAAATGTGCCTGCAAACCAAATCTCAAAGCAGTTGTGTGTACCCAGGAAGGCCAGGAACAACATCTTAATCAAAACCTGAAATTGCCATGCAGTGATATGACTAAAAGATGGTACAGAGCATCATGGATTTACGTTAACACCTCTGGAAGAGGTGATGCTGAGCTAGCAGAGGGATTGGTGGAATGAGATTTAATGAAGCTGACCAGCATTGAGGAAGAGGAGGAAATTCCTACATGAAGAAAGTAGATGACAGAGCAGATGTAGCATGCCTGGGAAATAAATAACTCTTGTGTCATTCTAGATCAGGATTACCTCAGACAAGGAAAAATTATGTGTAGTGCTATGCAAATTCTATGCACAATGTAATTTAACCCAACAACTCCAAAGGGTTGTTAATTTTCAGCTCTTTTTTTTCCCCCCATCTTGAATACATGTTTTTGCACCTGTTTTGTCTGCAATGTTCAGAGGTTTGTCTTGTTGGGTTCAAGCAGTCCTGTCTGGATGTGAAGCAGCTGAAGAGGTTGATGGTGAAGGCTGATAACTGTAAATACAAATAGCTGTTCTCACCCCTTGAGAGGAGTCCAGCCTCTTCTAAAGATCAGAGCCTGTCCAGACTCAGCTGTGGTTGTCTATTAACAGATGAGATTGCTGCTCTGAGATGAGGTCCTGCCTATGCTGCACCAAAAGTCACAGGTATGTGAGGCCACATGATTGCCTGCCTTGGCACATGAAGTTGGGTGCTGTGCCACCCCCTCACACGTGGCCCAGAACGTACATTCACAGGCACTTGTAGGACCGCACTATAGAGAATTAGTAGCTCTGCCATGGGGGAGCCTTGGCCCTTCTGTAAGCGGCAGCACGGACATAGCCTCAGTTTTTCCTGCTGGGACTTAGCTTAAAAAAAAACCCCTTAAGCCTCTCTCTGTGACTTTAGTGGGAGTTATTATGGAGTGACCTAGAGGAAAAGAAAATTAATCCACTGCATGTAACCTCGGTGTGAGGAGAAGGGGGCTTGGTGGTGGAGTGACCGATAAAAGGTTTAATGTGTTTTCCTGGTGCTTTTTTTAGTGTTGAAGTGTTAATGAGCCTTTGAGGCAACTTTTGGTCAGTGCTCAGTGTACACCACAGCATAAGGGATCATAGTTTCAAGAATAGAGATGGACTTAGGAGTTGAAATAAAAATCAGACATTCCCTTCATTGTTGTTATAATAGTTCCTCTGTACTAATAATCCCTCAAAGACCAAAGCAAAAAATGGTTTGCTCCTTGTAAGGGAGAAAAGTTCAGAACCATAAAATTCAGATTACTTTGAGACTTCTGCCTCTCTGACTTTACCAACTGGCAGAAAATTAGATGACATCAAAGAATTACTGGAAAAGAGCTTATTTAATTTTGAAATTTATTGGAAACTGTCACATGTTGTTGTAATGCTAACAGCTGTTTTCATGTCACTTTACTGCAAAAGAGAGCAGCATTATGCCTAGATAAGGATATAGAACTGTGATAGAGATGTAAGTTGATCTTTCTGGCATGCAGAGTCAGGTAATTCTGCTGTTTGTACTGCACCTGTTAAGTATTTTGTTAAGTTTTGTTTTGTTTGTTTTGGGGTTTTTTAGGAGTTAAATTATAAAATGAATTAAATTAATTCTTAAATTTAAAGAAATAATTTTACTTCAAAACTGTTCAGATGAAATACGCAAATAACAATCCTGTCCTAACAAAGAGTTTTAAAAATATCTACTTTTTCATGGTTGTTTTTATAAGATGATGAAAACACTTCTGTGGAGAGCTCAACCTTTCTGTAATTTCTTGCACATTGATCTGAGTCCTATGATTTTAGGGAAGGAACTGAAGAGGGAAGGTAGCTGCAGTAAAAGTCAGCTGAGGCAAACATGGATGAGTTTTGCCAGTGAAGTCTACTTCAGAGTGGTTTATTGGTCCTTTGCCACCTCTGATTTGTGTGGCTTACCACACAGCCTTTAAAGATTTTTGGTAAGCAGACTGAGGAAGTATGGTTTTAGTGAAGCAATATTTGATGCACAGTGTACATCTGAAAGATTATCAGAGGTCTTGGGTGTACAATGAGATACAAGCCTGTGGGCCAAGTGCTTTGAACCCCTATCAGTATAATAATTCATACAAAATGTGCCATCTTACCCATCTAATTGAAGAATTTTCAGGGAAAGGAATAAAATCCAAAATAAAACTGTGTAGGGTGTATTGATAACTGGTGTGAAAAGCAAAATTATTTCCAAATTTTCATATCTACTCTGACCTAAAAGCCCAGCTCCTTAAAAAAACACATTTAAAGCCAAATAAAACCTATGGGGGCTAACAGTTCCTACAACAAGACTTTAACAGTATCCATGGTCCATAAATCATGTTCACTGGTGGGATCCTGACTGCAGTTTCTGATATGGCTTTTCTGGGTTTGGGACTTGGGCGTTCTGTTTGCTTTAACCTTTCCACCAAAACTGACATCCTTATAATAGCACCACAAACAATGCCCTTATGAAAAATCTTATCACAGATGATTCAAAAATGTTTTAAAACTAGTTATTTGTTGCTCATTTAAAGGAATCCCATGTATAGCAGCTAAAGTCCTGTCCTGTAGCCCTGGTGAGAGGAAAAGATCCCTCACCCACTGGTTAGGCTGTCGGGAAAATAGTCTGTGTTGTGGGAGGGCAAATACAGATTGAGAGCAGCCTGGGGGAAGGCTTGCAGCAGCAAGTGTTTGTCATCAGTTTGTAGGTCTGCCCATCCCTTGCTGTTGAGCATAGGCTGTTGTTAGTTCTAGTTTCCTCTGCTGTGGAATACTCAGTGAAGATGCGAAAAAACCAGCTTCCATGAGTGTATTATGCAATCTATTATGTAGAATTAGCTGAAGCAGTCCATCCAGTGGGAATGGTTTGTTCTATGTTATCCTTCCAGCAGGGGTTAATCTATGTGTACTGGGAATTACAATATTAAATGCCCAGCACAGAAATTTTGTGTGAGGATTATCAGACTGAAGCTTTCTCACTGTACTGCAGTCTGGGCTTCCTGCTGGCACAGGAGCTTCCACTGCCAACTTTTTCAAACACTAATGCCTGGAATTATGAAAGGAGGAATAACAGAAGAGAATGTTTTCTCTGTTTCACTCCTTCTGCATGACAAGGACTATTAAAAACCTTTGCTCTTCTCTCACTTCCCTCAGGGAATTTCTTTTAAGCTTCCCAGCTGAAACAGAGCCATGGCATTTTCCACCTGAGTGAAATTGCTGTTTTCTAACATGGCATAAAGACATAAGCCTTGGATACCAAAAAGTTATATTTTTAATGCTGCTTTTATTTTCCCTTCTCCAGATTTACACATAAAATACATATACACAGAAGAGTTGAGGTGTTTCAGATACTGAGTGTATTAGCTCCCTCTCCTGAGCTGAGTCAAGGATGGTTGTCTGCAAATGAAGCTGAGGCAGCTCCACAGCTGCTGCACCCTCGAAGTGGAGTTTGAGTTGCTTGCTGTTGCCACCTCTCTTTTGCTGGGTACAGCTCGGCACATTCAAGGTCAGTCTTTCTTATTCTCGCAGTGCACGTGTGACTGTGAGCACTTGCATCTGATTCCTCTAGCGCTGAGACCTGTCCAGGGGTGCTACATGTCTGATATTAAAATAGATCCACCAGATGTTTAGTATCTGAGTGCAGTGTGATTCTCTAGCAAGGATTATATTTAGGTTTTAAACAGTAATGCAATTAATATTTTTAATATAATTTTTAATTATGTGTTCATTTCAAAGAGTGCAGCTGGTGCTGCAGTGGTGGAAGGCAGTGTTTTTGAATCCATGTGATGTGATGCATCACCACCATGTGCTTGTTGCCTTGCTACTGGCCTGATCTTGTGAGGTGTTCATCACAGTCCAAAAATAAAACTTGCTCACAATGTGATGTATGGAATAGTCTTACAGGGGAAGATAAGGGAGAGTTTTATTGCTTGTATCACTTGACATTGGGACTGAATGAAAACTGGAAAATATTATGCCACAGCAGTTGCCTTTCAAAATGCCTCTGGGTTTGCAAGAAGCAACTACAAACCTTTATAATCTATTATATAGCTTTCTTTTCTTCATTCCATTAGCTTAGTTCCATAGAATTTCTTTCTTTTGGTGAATGTCAAGTAATCCCAAAGGGTAAAAGGATTTTGTTGGAAAAACTGTTGCTTACATTTTAATCTAATTCTGATGTTCTGTAAAAGGGTTATATCAATAAAAAAATGATTGTTATAAACAAATGAAATTCCAGCACCTAACTACACAGACCCAGCATTTCACTGCAATCAGCTGGAGCTACAGCTACGCCTTTTCAGTCTTCCTCGCCTGAGGCTGCAGTGCTCCCACTATAAAGCAATTGGTCACACCTCATTATTGAGGTTATTTGCAATAGTGTGCAAAGGACCAAGTAACAGATGTTTTGGAATGGCTAATCAATTTTTATAGATTTGATTTTATTGATGACTGCACGTATTTCCAATGTGCTTTTTCACCAAAGCTAGGGAAAGGATCTTAATTACAAATTCAGTCAAGCCTCTGTGAGGCTCAGGCTTCAACGTTAGAGCATAAATATTGCTTGCATGCTATTGCAATATTTATTTTCTATTTTGGCCACTTACACTGGAGATTCTTGTCTCTGAACTTCACTCTTAGAAAGTTACATTTGGACTTAGATGTATGACACTCATTGTTTGGAGTGACACACACAAATCCCCATATACCAGAATGAAAATTCAGCCCTAATCATCAAAGGGAAGTGAGGACTAAATGGATGTGTCATGCGTATCCAATTTCTCCACTGATCATCCAGAGAAAATAAATCACAGTGGATGTCCTTCCATTTCTTCTTTGTTTCAAAAGCTAGAAGGAGTTCACTGTTAAAGTCACCCTGGGTTTCCCCAGGGAATACTAAAATAAATTAATATTGCCTGATTAAATGTTTTGACCCATATTTAAACCACTGGAAAATGGTAAACCTATTTTATCATGGCAGCAGGCCAGCTTTTTTTTTTGTGTGTGTGTGCTACTGGAATCAGAAGACAAAACTGGAGGATCACATCTTAACTGAACTAATAACCAATTTCATTCAATTTTAATAAATCATTTTTTTGGAACTGTACTTTTTGAGACAGATTTCTCATGCATCAGTCTCTCAGTGATATCTAGTGTCCATCTGTGCTAAGATCTCCTGTCATCTTCCCATTATACATCAGAAAAGACTGCAAAAGTGATCCACAGAAAAGAAAAGAGATAAAAATGGGGAAAGGCATTTCAGGAAGGTCTGGCTTGATTAAGTGGAAAATTTTAAATGGCATACATTGCAGATAGGTATCCAAGTCACATTGTTTTCAATGAGAATAGGATAGCTTACAGTCCTTCATCTCTCTGAAATGTTCCCTTGCACCCCAAGGCAATTTAATTTGGAAAGAATTGCTGGAAGAAATATGATAGGTGTATAAAATGAGCGGTATAAAAAGCATGATGCCACAGCAAGGGCAGTGCCCTGAGACTCGGAACCTGCTTAGAAGTTAATTGAAATCAATTGTAAAGACTTCTGTTGACTTAAATAAGCTCTGGATGAGCCCTTGTGAGAGCTACTTTCAACACCCAGGTCTACTACGAATTTTTTGAATGGCTCAAAGCAAGTCATTCAGAGCCATATCCAGAAAGGGGACCAGATATTGTAATGGGATTGCTCCAAGTGAGGAGAGTGTGAAAGGTTCTCTGTGCAGCCTCACACTAGGGCTCTTTTCAGAAATGTGTTACAAGCTGCTAATGTAAAACAAGTAATATTTAACCTGTGGTGCTTACAGTTGTAGGATGCTGTCAAGACAATTTAAAAGCATTTTAAAAATTAGGATTGGGCGTTTAGGATTAAAACATCCAGCATGTGTAGTCAGACTAGTTTGGATGAAATGTCATGGGCCACCAATCCTCATGTTTCCGAGCATAAACTCACCACCACCTGGAATAATGAAGCAGATACTTCAATGGAACAGTATGTTCCTGTTAAGCAGTTTATTCTATTATTTACGTATTCTGTTATGCAGCCTTTATGTGGATGGAAAGGGGATCTGTTCTCACTGCTTGGGGAAGGGCAGAGCTGTCTACAACTTGTGTAACTGGGGCCACTCCCTTGGGGTGATGGAGGTTCCTGGTGAGTGCTACACCCTTCAGACCCGCTGGGCTGGGTCTTTCTTGCTGCTCTAACCCCTCATAAGCTCTAGCAGTGGTTTTGGTGCTATCAAGAAGGCTCTGCAAGCACAGGAGCTGAGCAGCACTTTGTGGGATGGAGCCTTAGCCATCTGAAATGAGATCAGCTCTGATGGTCAGAGTATGGTGTTAGTAACACCAAGGCTGTGGATTCAATCCCTGTATGGGCCATTCACTTAAGAACTGGACTCTTAGCACATTGTCCTCTAATCATGTCCTAGGAAAGGACAGACAGTTTAGCTAGAGATATTAAAAAAGCTCATCTGGAAGCAAACATTTCAGCCAAAGAACTGCTTCTGGTCATTATCCAAATTCCATTTTGTTTAAGCTTGACCCAAACCACAATTTTATGTCACTGAAGGAATTTGTTTTACATTTACATGTTCACTCCAAAGCAAAGAGAAAGAAAAATAATCACTGATCTTGTGAAAGCTTCACCAGAGTGAGACTTAGGGAGAGGTAACTTGCATATAAACTGAGTTCCTGCTGCTTTGCCTTATATATATTTATATTAGCTAAAGTAGCTTCAATACAAAAGGGGGACACCAGTCCCAGAATCTCAGAAGACTGGAAATTAAGGTAACTTTGGAGAGATGGGAACCTGCAGTTCAAACTCATCCTCTGAAAAGGCAGAGAAATTTGAACTTTCCTGACATTTCTGTGGACTAAGAATTTATTTTTAATTACCTAGAATTTTATTAAACTGTAACTCTTCAAGTTTAATTTTTTCCTTTGGGTTCTGTCTTACCTTCCTTCTGCCTGTCCTTATCACTGGGCTTTTTTTTTTTATCACAGGGGTCCTGAGAAGTTTTCTTGCTTCTTTCAAACGTGTGACCTCACTTGTAATGTCTGTAACTATGCTTACAGATTTAGTGTCTCTTAAAAACTGAGAGGATAAGGACGCAAATGTGCCTGTGAGAAAAATCAAGATGAATGATATCATTCTTTAAGGAGTATTACCTTTCTCCTGGGCTGTGTTCAACATGAGCTGATTGATAAAGTTTGCCTGAGGCTGCATATTTTTTGGCAATCGATCAGCTTATTGTAAAGAAGTGTGTGAAATGTCAAGTTCTCTATGAAAGAACAAGTGGAAAGGGGAAAAAAGCAAGAGGAAAAGTATGATTTTAAAAGCTTCTTTTTCTTTTTTATAGCTTTTTATCCTGAAGGTGCCCTGTTAAAAAAAAATGGAATAGTCTATATATTTTAACTACAACCTAATTGATTTCTCTGTGAACTACTAAAGTTAAGGGAACTTTCACAAATTGATTATGTGCTCTTTGGTTTAAGGAAACCACTGTGAGGTTTCCCGGTTTCATAACTGAGCATTTCCGGAAATGAGAATTATTTCATATGTGATTTTAGGGTAGCCTTTAGGCTTTAGCCTTTTCCTGGCTGAAGCCTGTTTTTGCTTTTCCTTGTACCACAAGTATGAAGTAATCAAATGGTTTTGCTTTGGTCTGTTTGCAGACTGCATGGTAGTCCTTGCATTCCAGATTGTACGTGTGTAATGTTTGGAAGATTAGTAATGATGTGCTATCGCAGCCAAGGGCAGTCTGAGTAAAAGCTTTGTGGACTGTGACTGATGGGTGGAGTTTATGCCGCTTCTTTCACTCAGAGATTGCTGGCCACAGTCTCATCACACATCTTGTTTAACAGTGGAGGGAAAAGGGGCTGGGTTTATGAGGGGATTAAAGCTTCTGACTTTTCAGACAGGATTCTTTAAATGCAAAGTATTCTCATATGATCATATTTATTTTATATTTTGTACATGGAGACATGTCTTCTTCAAGACTCTTACTTAAACTGCCTATTAGCCAGCCAAAATATTTAATAACTTGGACTTAAACAAGCATCAGTGAAATTAAGATGTCCTTATGCTCTGGTTCAGGGTTTCCTGGATGGGAATGAATTTAAGGCACACTCCGTGTGTGAAATCTTGTTTTCTGTTCAGGGCCTGTATTTGCAATGGCTTCTGTGTCTGAGAGAGTGATCCATTTCTTAGAGACATTCTATGACTTCCCTTCTCACTAGGTACAAATACAAACATTCAAAATGTTTGTGTGATCTCTGCTTCTGTCTCTCTCCCTAGGAAAACAGCCTTTTCTTCTTCCCTACTTTGACTGTATCACTTTCAAGACCCTCTTTAGGTGCATGGTCATGCCTTTTATTAATATAAATTGTTGACCATCTTCAAGCCACCTGAACCACAGACCTGTAAGGACTGTGAAGACTTGCTGGACCTTCAAACTACATAGGTTATATCAACTTTTGCACTTCTTGCTTTCCAGTGGATTTTTCATTTTTCGTTGCCATTCCAGAGTTTGCTTGCTCCAATAATCATGGATAACGGGACACCTAGGAGTATCTAATCCTTCCTCTAGCCCCAAAGTTGGATCATGTTTAACTCATTCCTGACGGATGTTTTGTGCAACCTATTTTTAAAACTGCTAGGCTCAGGTGTTTCAAAATTTGACATATTCTCTCATTTGCAATTAGCAGGTTTAATCTGAACTTCTCTTGCTGTGATTCAAGTCCACTTTCCTCTATCTTCTTCACCCTGGATATCAAAACAAATTTATTCCATTATCTTTAAATGTTATTTTCTGATTTCAGTCTTCTCATTTCTAGACCGAACATCCAGCCCTTTCCATCAGCTTTTTTTTTTTTGTGGCTCTTCTTTTGTAGGCTTTTGGTTAGTCCTATCCTTTCTTCTGAATTTCTCAGTCCATTTCCTAGTGAAAGTACCACTGCCAGACTGGATGTAGTGTTCTTACTGAGGCCTTATCACCACCAAGAAAAATAAGGGAATTACGTCAGACAGAACTCCTATTTATATAGCTTAGGTTGATGGATGCCTTCCTTGCATGATATTGTTGACTCATGTTCAGCTGTGATCCTCTGTAATACTCCCCAAGTCTTGTTCAGAACAACTGTTTTCTGTCTGGTCATTCCCCATCCTGTACTTTCCCAGACAATATTTTCCCTTCCTAAGTACAAGACTTAACACCTGTCCTTCCTCAGCTGAATCCTGTGTTTTTCACAGTTTCTCTGATCTCTCCAAATCATTCTGAAAACTCTTTCTCTGCTCCAATTTGCCTATAGCACTTTACCCTACATGCACATTTCAGACGTGTGATCTGTTCTGTTACCCAGACTGTTGAATACCAGTATAGGAAAAGGAATTAACCCTTCCAGATTTCCAAATTATACGCTTTTTTAGTTTGACAGCAGACTACTCATACCAGCTGTGAGTGAAGGTTTCCAAGAAGCTGTGCATTCATCTTCTTGTAGCCTCCACTACAGTATGCTACTAGTTCTCTTTTAAGATTATTTTCTGAGATGGTGGAGCTTTTGCTGTCTTACCTGTGACTATGAGTTGTTTCTTTTTAATTCATGTTTCTTTTTACCCTAATATTTTTCTTTGCTGTTTGTTTTCTATGCCCTTCCTCACAAGATGCTGATAAAGAAAGAGGTAAATTCACTACTAAAGTGGGAAGTAACAAAGGAGAAGCCCTCCAGAGCTCAAATCGAAATGGTTTTTATTCTTATTATTTCCCTGTCCTAGGTGGCACACTTCAATAAACTGATTTGACATCACAGTAATAACAGTTACGTTTTCCCCTCCATGGTTACAATAACGTTTTGGGGGTTTTTCCCTCCATAATTGTCTTTCAATACTGCTGTTTCATTTTTCAGTCACTATGATAATTATTTACAAAATGTATTTTACAATCCTGTATATTGTATATTCTTTAGATTCGCAATAGGGAAATGACTTTAAAAGTCTTTGTAGATTTTCTAACGGGAAGGAGCAGGTGAAAGGTTAGCAGCTGTGGTAGTTCATTGAAACAAGCAAGAGCTGTAGGTTCTAAACGGAAAGGCTAATTTTAGAAGATGACCTCAACAGGTGAGCAAATCATTTCAGGTAACTTCAGAGTCCTTTGCTTCTCTGCATTAAATGTCAATGTGCTTTTCTCTGTTGACTGTTACCCCGAATATATAGATTGCGGGAGCTGAGTTAGATTCCAGATCAGCAAGATCATGTTTTCCACTGGAAGTGTTCCAGATGATGATAAACATCATCAAATAACTTTGGGCTGACCATGAATGTTGATGAAAGCATGCCTCAGACTTCAGGGACACATAGTCTCACCTACCTTATCTAAATGCCATGAGAGTTGTTTGAAATCACTGTAGTGTCTATGCAGCGAATGCTACATGGATTTGGCACACTTCTGCAAGACTTCTTTTCTTTCAAGTGTAGAGCTGGCCTTGCTGCACTAGACTGCCTCTGGTTACATGGCTGCAGGTCAGAACGTCAGTGGATTCCCCACTCTTGTTCACTCAGGGCCCACAATTCCCTCAAGAAGGTTGTCTCAATGTAATGGCTCAGTGCCACTGTCTGGCATGCAGAACATTCCTGGTTTGTCTCCGGAGATCCGCACTGCAAGTGCTGACATGTAACACCACAGCTGTGCAATTTGTCAGCAGACAAGGGGGAAGGAGCCCTGCCTCGCTCCGTCAGGAGGCAGTGCAGCGCTGGCCTTGGCGCTGCCTGAGCTCCGCAGCTTCCCAGAGTCAGGGCACCTCGGCAGCTCACGCCAGCAGATGGGGATCACACAAGTGGCCTGTCAAAAACTCAGTCCTGCACAACATCTTTCACAAGTGAGAGGTCCCAGGAATGGATCTGTTTGCCACGGATCAGATCACCATATCCTCACTATAATTAAACATCAGTTATAGGGGTGTAAATTGTGCAGTGTTTGGTGCTGTTCTACTGAGGCAGACTTTCAGAAATCGCTTGTCTTCATATAAGATATAAAAAGACTCTACTTTGTAATCTAATTTATGCCCAGTTTGTCCTTGTGTGTCAGTATTTATCACTATCAAATGGTACTCAGCAGTTATGCAAAAATCAGTGTTTTACCATGGGTAAAGAAACCAATAAGTTTAGACTTTGCCTCCAGATATGCATATATCCTTAGAACTTTCATGCACATATGTGTCCGCGGAGACACAATAAAGACGCTCTTACACCTGCCAGGTTCAGCAGAAAGGAGGAAATGGAATTGATTTATTTGCATTATTTTATTTTTATACACGTCCCAACTCCACAAGGGATTGGAGAGCATGTCACTTCCTTCTCAAATTTACTGGAGAAGAAAGGTGCTCATCAAAGTTGTCATATCACAAAAGGAATGAAAAACAGAAAATACCGTTAAGTAAACACTGGCTATTATTTACATAAATCTGTGTGAAAAGAATTTGACTCCAAGGTTAAAAACAGAAGGCTTACAAAAAACCCAGGGCAACACACATAAAGAAGAATTAGTACTTAAAGGCTTGACAAATTAAGCTTTTTAAGGGTTGGATATTACTTCTAATGTAGTATCTTTAAAATTGAAAATTACTGAAGGAAAATCTGTGCTAAATATATTAATTATAGGTATTTTTATTAGTAGTGAAAATGTGCTAATTATTACCTAGCACTTCGGTGATGAGAGGAAAAACTCCCTATGCATGCATTAGAAAGGAGTGGGGTAAACAAATAAATAAGAAATTATTGTTCATTCTCTTGTGCTTATGGGGCCATGAAGGATGAGAAATAGAAGTGAGGATGACTGGAAGCAGACCAGTTATACCATGATATGAAAGGAAGTATGTAATAGTGAAGGCATGGAAAGACAAATCAGGTTATTAACATGCATATTTCAGTTATCTGAAAAGCTGAAAGTAACAACAAGGATTTTTTTAAAAGCCCATTTTTTCCTCAGAGTAGTTTAACATTCATTTTTTTACTGTTGCCATTGTTTTTTAAATTATGTTCTGCTGTTCTTTAAGAAGTTGGCTAATATAGTTAAAATGGTAAACATTTGCCATTTCTTCAGCTAGAAAAGAGCATGATACAAGCCATTAATGACATAAGCCAATATTCTGGGATCAAAGAGTGTGTATACGTCCTAGGTATGATCAGTTGCACATTCCAATGTTTTCTAAATTTATAATATGTGAATTGAGGATTATATTGTCACTGGCTTGAAGTGCTGAGGGAGTACACAGCTTCTCACAGTACCTGCAAAAAGACATCATTAGTTTATTGCACACTGTTCTGCATCAGGCTTAGAATTCGGCAGTGTTTGCCTTTCATTGGCTGGCTGTCCCAGCATATTTGAAAGTCTCAGCTATCCATGGCTATGTCTGATAGCTTATCTCCAAAGGTTATCCTTTTGCATCTTGAACTGCTTGTCTCTTGAAAGCACATGATCTGCACACTGCAGCAGCCAGATCAGCTCCTGAGTTTTGTCTTTCATCTTTCAGAGGTCTGGAAACAGGCTGTATCTCTTAATAAGCTTCCTTTTTTGATTGTCCTTGGGGTGATTATTTTGCTCTAACTTAATGTGTTTAGTCAAATACTTCAGGTGATTCTGTTCTCCTATAAAAACATCTGCTCTATAATCAAATAATTCTTAAGGACTAGATCTCTCCTGTATTTTCCTTTCAAACTATTAGAAAACTGTCTGGTACTTTCAAATGTCAGAAAATTTTGTTTGTTTGCTTATAAAGCAACTTGCAGTCTTGAGCTAAATTTTACCTAGTCCATTGTAAATGTACCTTGAGTATTTCTGAACACCACCATTTCAATGATATGCAGTCATGAGCAGCAGAGCCCGCATGTGCAGGAAAATGCAAAGCCGGAGTAACTGCAAAAGAACCTACCGGTTGTGGCCACCTGTTGCCATTCACATCCAGAGGAAAGAAAATCACTGAAAGGAAAACAGTCAAAAGTGGTGCTGATTGGAATATTTTTCAGGAGAAGCTGATAGAAGTAAATAGAGACTTACGCAGAAGGCAGATTTCACATATCCAGGCACTGGAAATTTCTGCTTTAGTCTTCAGCTTTTCTATCCAAACAGTTATTGGAGAGAACAAGAAAACACTTACAGCAAGCTCCAGAAACAGGGTTCAGTGTAACCTGGGAAAACCTAATACGTTAATAACCATAAACTGACCGGACTGAAGTGTTTTTCATTTTTTTTCCCTGAATTTTCCTTCATTAATTTTGGAAGTCGAGTAACAGAGTGCTTTCCTGCCTCTTTCCAGTCTGTTGAGGAGTACGATGTTGCCATTCTTCCTAGATGAAGTCTTTTATTCCTGCAACTGGATACTTATGTTACTTCAGTCCTATTTCAGAGACAACATCTCATTCTACATGAAATCATGTTTGTATTTTAATGACTATTGCTGCTGCAGAACCATCACAACACTATCTAGATCACACATTATAAGTATGAATTAAAATACCTGTGCACAGTAGTAACGGTAAAAACCAGAGTTTATTCTCCATTATGTCTGGGTGCCTTACACATAGGACTAAACCATGTTAGACACACAGTGTCTAACTGTCTAAACTGGTGCTGCTTTTTGCAGCTTAAGTGAGCAGGACATTTACATCAGGGCACAACATGTATGGCCAGGCCAACTCTGGCCCTGAGGTACTCACATTATCTAGGCTTTCCATCTTTCATTTTTTTTCCAACTGCTTCTTTTCCCTGATAATGAAGAGTTGATTATATATTAATTTTCAGAAAATTACAATTCAGGCAATTAATTCTCCAAATATTAAATTTCAGGTCACAGAATAACAGATTCAGGCATGAACCAATGAAAGGTCTTAGTCATAAGCAAATTGACATCCTTTGTTCTTAGATATGTTTCCTTGCTACTGTGTAACTCTGTGGTTAAATAAGCTCTTAAAGCAATGAAATCATTGCTGTTTTTGTTATTTGATGCTGAACTCTTTGGGGACACAGTATCCTGTGTGTGCCTGGCTCCATCACTTTTCTACTTTATGAACCCTTTCTTTTTTCTTGGTTCTGCCTGTGCCTTTCTTGATCTGCTCCTAAAAATGGAATATTCTGGGTGTGAGTTCATTTAGCCCAGAGAGCTGCTTCTGATTTATCCTTATGCAAGTTAGAACAGCAGTTAGATCAGGCTTTCAGTTTTAGCATGCAGACTGCTACAACTGGAAACCCCAAAAAGGCATTGTAAGAGGTGGGGATTGTTTAATTGTAATGGGAGATGCAGTAAGCATATTAAACTCAGCTGAAATTATTAGCCAGGAATGTTTTTTGCGTGACCTCTCATTAACACCCGTGGCATAAATACTTAAAAAAAATCAACAGTTCTAATCTCAAATCACAGATACATAGGAAGTCAACAACAGGAAAGTCAGTGTTTTGCCAATATTATTAACAAAATCTCTATTAGCTGACAGTTACACAAATGCAGAGTATGTCTCTAGCCAAGGGAAAAAAACCTACGGCTCTAATTTCTCCATGTGCATAACTATGTTCCATATTAGGAGAACAGAAACTTGTATAACTGTTAGCACTTGTTCGGTTCTACTGCCAAACCTAGACCCTAAAACTGTGTTGTTTGGCCCAGCCACTGTTCTTTCTTTCTTATGGCAGTGCTCCAGAAATACTGTAAGGCTTGGCCAGAAAACTGCTTATGTTGATTTCTTGAATAAGAGGGTCCATGAACGTCCGTCAATCTGAGCTTGCTCGCACCCACCCATTTATTTCCCTGTGGGACAACCTCTGAGTGAGCCTGTGCTAGTGCTTTATGGTAAGGCAGGGACCAGCTAGTGGTGAGGGGTCGGTGCTTCTGCCACACCAGATCATGCCTAGCCAAACACTGGGGTATGGCAGAAGAAGAGAAAAAAACCTTGACAAGAAGCAGACATGAAGATGAGGACTGTTAAAATGAATGGAGAAAATATTTGCAGAGTTTTAAGACCCCATGCCGAGATTGAATGCCGAGTTGTACACTGGATGTATTAAATCCAGAAATAGTACTGCCTAGTAAAACTCACTTGATCCATTATTACAAGTGATGTAATATGTCTGTGCGAAGTAACATGTTCTTGTGGCTATCCACCTCCTAATCCAGGGCCGTGCATTGGTGTCATAGCTGTGCTCCTGCTGCCCTCTGAGCCATGAGTCACCATCTTTTGCTTCCTCAAATCATTACAGGCAGCAGTGGCTGTTGCTTAGTCTCAAGGGCTTTCAGTGCTGCTCAGGAAATTAACACAAAGCCACTTTTCTGTGGATGATCAGTGGACACCTGGGATTTGCTTTAAACTTGGGCAGAGATGAGTTTTTTTCCCATGAGTTGCCTCACCTGTCTGCCAGACCTTACCTTTCCTTTGCTGGAAGATCAGACATCTTGTAGCTATGCAGTGCTGACCACCCCTTGGCCCTTGCTGAACCAGAAAACACATACATTTCAAAATTCTTTTCCTTGTGGGAAAGGATGTGAAGCTCCATTTTTTATATTTCTTGGAATATAGTGTGTGTAAGTCAACGTGTCTAAACAAGTACTGATGGCTATTCATTTTTAGAGGGGGCATTTGGTGTTACATTACCATTAAGTAACTGTGCAACTGAAATCCCGCCCAATTCTCTAGGCCCTGCACCTGGTTGGTGTTCTCCATCTGCAAAGTGTAAAGTACGTGATTAATGCATCTAACTTAAAATTTTCCAGTCACCGGAGGTGGCATTTTGTTCCCATTTAGAAGGCTACATACTTGTAAATGACTATGCCAGGTGCAGGGGAGGAGAACCTGACCCCTTCAAAATTCGGCTTTCCCCTGAATTAGGATTAAGTTTTCAAAGGAGCCAGGATGTTTCTGCTTTCCTCGGTGCGTGTGTGTGTGTGTGTGTGTGTGTGTATGCTGGGGGGAGGGTGTGTGGCAAGCAGAGGTAGTGCAGGAGCAAGTATTGAAATGGTCTTTGACTTGTCCCTCTCTAATAAACAGTACGTTAAAGAGAAAGCAAGAGGTGGAAGAAACATTTTCAGTGTTATTTATTTAATGAAGGAGTGCAACTTCTGCTCTATCGGTCGTCTGAAATGCCCTCCCAAACGTGTACAGGTAAAACTTTTTTGTCACATTGTATCATCACGCAGCAATTCCACTCCTTAATCCTGGGTTACTACAGCAGCAGGTAAAGCCTTCCTGAGTAGGTCTTGATGGCGCTAATGTGTGTGTTTGGAAGTGGAGAGCCCAGGATCGACATCTTTTATTAAAAGCCCATCTTGGTTGAGCCCAGACCGGGGGGTTGCCTCAGAGACGACTTGTTACTCGAGAAGGTTTATTAATTGGCTGGGGGTACACTCTTCCCCCCTTTTTATATCAGCCGACAGAACCTATGTCTGATAAATGACTGATAAGATTTCTTCAGAGGTGCTACCAGCCAGGGATTAGAACAGTACACACGCTTTTCCTCTTGCCCTGGGCGTTTGATGTTTGTAAACTACTGCCGGAGCGTGAAGGGGCTGGTGCTGCTCGCTCTTTGCTGTACAGCCCATTCTTTGTCAAGCGCGGCCCCCGGGACCATCCCGGGCAGGGCCAGGTGCGCCCCAGTCACCCTGCCCCGAACAGGTGCGCCGCAGCCACCCTGCCCCGGCTAAGACACACAGCANCGCCGCTGCCATGAGCCAGGCCCCGGCTCCCCGCGGCGCTGACCCGCCTGAGAGCGATGCCCGCAGCGGGGCCCCCAACCGAGGGATGCCGCCGCCGCCGCCCAGCCTGCCCCAGCTCCTCCACAAGTAAGAGCCGCCCCGCGTTCCGCCGCGCCGGGAGGGCGGGCGGGCAGGCGCGGGTCGTTCTCCCTCCCTGGTGGCGGTGCCCCCCTTCCCTCCCCCCGCGCCCAGACTGACAGCCGGGCGGGCGCAGGGTCGGCCCGGCACCGGCCCTGGCCCTGGCCGAGCGGTGCCCCGCAGGGCTGAGCCTCGCTTCACCGTACGGGTGGCGGCGGGCCTGTCCCTGCTGTTGGGGGCACGGACTCCCCTAAAGACCGGCAGTGGCCTCGCTTCTCGCAGAAGTTTTCTGCCCGAAAAGCCGCTCCTGTTGGTTTCCCGGGTTCGCCCGGGCACCGCGTCTTCGGCACCCGAGAGCTGGGCCGGGGAAGTTTCCTTCGCTTGCCCCGCGGCAGTGTGTGCCGCCTACCCGGCCGCCGTTCCGCTGCTGCGGTCCCCCCGGCAGGCCTGGAGCGAGGGGCTTGTGGGGTGCCAGAAGAGATCGCATCTCTGCAAAACTGTTACGGGAAAAGTGACCTGTGCGGGCGTGGAAGGCTTGTTAATGAGTGCAATGGTGCGAATGGCATTTTGCTGTTTTGTTTTCCACACAGAAAAAGAGGAAAAAGCACTTCTGCTACTCAGATGCAGTGGTGCCGGTGATACTTATGTGGCTAAATGAGAAGCTTGAAGATAAACTGAATGCTCTGTAGCTTATAGGTGAAGCATGAGTAAAGCCTAAGCTGACGATCTGTGCTGATTCAAGGTGGTTGTGTGCACTGTATCTCATTTTTCCCCAAGTCATAACGTATTAGAGGAGGTAAGGGCTTTTAATCTGCTAACAAATACCCTCCTGTAGAGCTATTAGAATTGCCTTCTATTACTTTAAGATTTGCTGCTTGAGTTGACGAGCAGGACACTGGGTGCTACGCAGTGGTGAAGGTTGAGAACCGCTTTCGATATCATGTCCCAGACCGCCAAGTGGACTGAGCCCGTGTTTGGCCCTCAAGCAAAGCGCGAGTATGACAAAGCACTGAGGGAGCTGCCATGGCCTTGCCGCTGGGCTTGAGCTGCTTTCCTGCAATAACCCCTTCAGCAAAGGCGCTGGCTTAGGCATCTCCATTACCACTTTCTTAACAAAACCAGGAATGTAACAAATGGAGGAAATGCTTTCAGTTCTCTCACATTTGCTAAATACACACATGTATAGAAGTACTTACGTGCAACATATGCTTTAACATTACAGCAAATTTAAAGTATGAATGTTAAGTTGGGAATCGTATCAGCTTTTACATATACGTAAATAACTGGACTTCCAAACTTTCCGTGGAGTGTGGTCCGTAAATTTGATGCTTGATTTTCTTTCAGTCTGTTTGCTTTTAAATCATGGTTTGTAACTTAATCGTGAAAACGTTAAAGGTTCTTGTTGCCTACGTTTTTATTTCTGATTGGAAATATAGACTTGGAGGTTTGCACTGAAACACTAATCATCTATTCCTAAATCCACTGGGCTGTTGCAGTGTTACATATGAATTATTGTGCAACCACAGACTAATTTACGCTTACTCAAAATCCGTCTTAAGTTTTAAACTACAGTCTCTAAAGATGACTCTTATTTTTTCACAATTACCAAGACTATATGTGGCTGTGTATGGCAAGTCAGATAGATAGAGCTACGGAGAATACTTCATGATTATATTTCTGATGTGGTGTGTGTTACATATGAGGGCATCACATTCTTGCTAGTCATGCTTCCTGGCAAATTATAGGTAGGAAAACTTGAAATGGTTTCCTTTTGACTCTACCTTTAATGGAAAGGTTTGAGAGAGATGCCGTGTTCTGACTGTTCTTTGTCATGTTAATGTGACGCAGGGTGGCAAGCATCGAACATCTCCATCTAAGGTCCTGCAACTTGATCGTACAGTTTAGTAACCGTGTGGCATAATTTGATGTGCGCCTGTTTACCTGACAATTAATAAATGCATTGAATTGGAAATGCAGGCAAATTGTACTTTGTTTTGCTGATAGTAATTTGGTATTTTATAATCTAAACTGAATATTCAGTGAATGGTTGGGAGGGAGATGTTAGGGAATATCCAGAATTGCTCTTCCAAATTTATTTCTAATATGCTAGAACAGGTATTACGACTGGTAAAGTGCGATGGAAAGGAAAGCAGTCATTCTTCTATGATATCAAGTCATGGTTTCATTATTAGGAAAGAAAACTTTGATCTCGTTTTCTGACAATTTCTTTTTCCTTGACTTTTTAAAAAATAATTGCCATGTTTTTGCTTTGTGAGCTGCAGTAAACAAATGTGCATTGCAGAATGCTAGTTCAGAGTCAAGTAGATCAGAATAATCTGCAGTGTGTAACAAAACACCTCCCTGTTTCAAGTCTTTCATTATAATATAGTGTAAAATATACATTTTTCATTATACCATTTAAACTTTGAAAGCTCTCTGGATTCCTTCTTTCCTCCCTCTCAGTAGTTTTGTTAGGAAGCTTTACAGATGTTAGGTGAAGAGCAAGGTAATTTTAAAAAATGGCTTCCTACATGGGCAGCTGATAAAGCTTCACTGTGAGTGCCGAGCATTGAACAAGGATTAAAATTTAGCGAAACTGGAGATCTGAAATGTCTTTGGTAGCAGCTACATTTGCTGAACTCATGCAACACAGGTAGCAGGTACTATATTCTTTAAATGCCCCTCTACTTTAACATTTATATGGTAATTTTAATATAAAAAAATTACTAAACCACTAGTTTGAAATTCCCTGCTGGTAGAACCCAACTACAATAAGATATAAATTGAAATGTGCTCTCTACATGTTGTACTTTTTCCCCCTGAGTGACAACGTCAATTGAGTTGATAGTAAAGGTCCAATGAAAAGATTTACAGAGCAGTTAAAGCATTCTATCTATGCCGGTTGTTGTGATGTTTGATGGGAAAATACTTCTTAATTTCTGAAACTAAAAGCCTTATTGCAGTCAAAGTCCTCAAGCTGTAGAGCTGAGAATGAGAAATTGCTGGGAAAGGGAAACCTGAATTTACGTGCTTCAGCAGATGACTTACAGAAACATACCCTTGTGTATGAAATAAAGCAGAAGACTGAAAAGAAGAACAGTTGTAATAGTGTTGGCCAGTGTTCATAACCAGGGTAGGGTCTGTAGTGCCATCAAGTGAAACACGTACTGGATATCTCTGAAAAGACTAATGTGTGGTTGGAACTGTTGGCTTGGGGCTTTTCCCCCCTCTTTCGGTAAGTCGGCTCTTATCAGAAAATTTATATGGTTTGAAGGTTTTGTTTATAATTTGCAGTTGTAGTGCGAAGTGTAATTTTTAGATGACAAGTCAGTGTGTGACAAATCTTAGTACGTGCTATTAGATTGGCTGGAGTGGCTAAGCAGCATAAGAGAGTGGAGACTCCTATTAATAATTCCAGGTGTGTGATTCATTGCAGTCTGACAGAGCAACTAGCTGGAACTAAGTGAGAGAAAGGACTGAGTGGTAGCTGTGAGTTAGCTATAGAGATGTTGCATGAAGAGTGCTTTCTGTGAGAGTTCTTGCTGAAAACATGCCACAAGTAAACTCCGTGATTATAGGAGACCTCATTGTATTGAAATCCAACTCTTTGTATGCTTTTGGTTCTAATGATTTGTCATGGGTAATATCTGTCCAGTGGAAATGGAGCAGTTTTTAATTCCCTGTGTTGATATAGGAATATATATTTGGTTTACAAATTGAATAAAAGGCACCTTAAGACAATGGGGGGAAAACCAAAGTTAGTATTTTTTTTCCTAAGGGGTTGTGCCCTGGAGATTTTGAGCTTCTCTGGAAGGAAGATGGAATTTCCAACATCTGCGCCCAAGTTGTCATCAGTTTGTGCCAGTTCTGGGGGCAGAGAGGAGTAAGCAGGCTGGTGCTGAATGCTTCGAGTCCTTTATTTCCTATAGCAGCAAGGAGAAAACTTGTTGGGAAAAATTACCTCCAGTTTATCTTCTTTTTTAAACTCTAACCCATTATATGAAATGTGTGAGTTTTTTATTTGCTTTCTTGTCTGTTTGTTTTGTGTAATGTGGGATTTTCTTTTTCCTTTTTCTTTCTTTTTTATTTCCCCTCCCCAACTCAAAGTCTCTCAGGAGACATAAAATATGAAATGTACTCCCATTATATACATTAGTCATGGCAAATAGTTTGGCATATATGGCAAAGGCTAAGCTGTTATTTAACAAGGGGACGTTAGGAGAAACACTGGTTTTACTGTTTCTCTTCTTACTGTTACTGATACAGGCTTTCCATACTTATTTGCCTTTTAAAGTACATCTCCAAAATCTCAGTTTCTTCTCTATCTGATAGGGCTCTGAAAACTCATGGAGTTTGTGTTGAGACAACTCTAACAGCCCTGACTGGAGATGACAAAACAGAGAGGGCTATAGTTGTCATAGCTGAACAGCTTTACCAAAACAAGGGACAGTAGCTGCAAAAGCAGCATGGTGTGGGACTCGCCAGGGAATGTGGGAACTAAACCCACATTGTTAAGCTCCTCCTTGTATTTCCCATTGATTGTCTCTGTATATTATGAAACACACAGTGAGGGAAAAATGCAGTTTTCCTGGAATTGTCTGGCTTCTTGCTGTGTAATTATAGGGACTCTCCTTACACCTCACCTGAGATTAGAATCAGGACTTAAAATGCCGAATGTGTGTACCAAATGTGTGTGTGCATGGAGGGGGCAGGGACAAGCGGAGGGTGCTTCACTTTTAAGTTTAGTTGTTTTCCAAAAGTAGCATCAGTGCTTATAATTATCTTCAAGTTATGTAATTAGAATTCTTTTTTATTTATTTCTTTTTTAGTTTATATTCTTTTTTGATGGAAAACAATGACCCTTTCTTTATATCAGCTGTGACCCAAAGCTTAAGGATGACTTAATCATATGGATGTTCACTGTTTTAAACAAAAATGACTGAAAGTGTGGAGTTTGGGACTTTGATATGTTCTGTTTGGTTGATTTTTTTCTTTAATCTCTGATTTAAAACCCAACAGCTTACTGGCAGAAAGGTATAATAAAAAGATGGAAGAGAAAGCATAGAGGTACAAAAGGGGAAAGAGGTCAGAACAAAAGAATTTAGAAGGAATGCATTGCATGCAAACATTTCCAACTAATCTTTTATTATCAGTTATCAATCAATTCTTAGTTGCCCAGAAATGTCAGATTTTAGTGGAGAGAGACATAGCAGCAGTGATGCCAACTTTAGCAAAAACTTAAAAAATGTGTAATTTATAAGAAGCAATATAGTAAGTGACTTCTGGAGTACAACACATGGCAATGGAGTCTTCTTTAGTAAAACTCAGTTGCCTGGATGTTGTTTTTTATTGGAAATTTAATATACTGCTCCCATCAATGGGAAGACTGGAAAATATGTTCTTTTAGTTTTCCTCTTAATTCACTATTTGTCCTTTCAGAGCTGTGTGCACCTAACAGTAAGAGTTGTGTGTGACCTGCTGAGCTACTGCTATGCTGTGGTGATGGTGCTAAAATCTTTCTCATCTTATTTGGAGAAAAGGAAAATGGAGATGGGAAAAACCTCAGTAACCAGTTCTGATCCTTTCTAGGGGCTATCAAAATGGGAGGAACTAGGTCTTCAAAGATACATTTTTACTTCATAGAGACTGTAGAAATTTATTTAGGGGGGAAAAATGGGTTGTTTGCATGAAATAATAATTTTAATCACTTTAAAATTCTCCTTCAAATAGAATCTGCTTTCTCAGAAGAGGGAGTTGTCTTGATTTTTCCTTTATTTAAATGAATTTCATATGATTTGCAGCTAGACACTTTATCAAACTGACTTTATTCCCCTGAATATACTCGTCCCTTTTTTCCTCCTCTTCATCTTTTGTAACATTTTATAGTTGATTTAAGGATGTAATCGCTCTGTTAGCCTCTGCCCCTCTCTATGTCCAGCTGCTTTCTCTTTGTCACACTAATGACCCGTCACAGTGGAGCTGTCACTTGACACAGAGGGTGAAACCAGAAAATGTCTCCCTTTGGGCTTTAGAAACGTTTAATATCTGTCCTGTTCTGACAGCTCAAGCCTAGCCTGTTTTACAAATGCCTCTTGCCTATTTAGAAGAAATGCCGAATAAAAGCATTGGGTATTCTGTTGCAGGAAGGGGGCAAAGGCTTGTTTTCTTAAAGGATCAGTATGTATGAGCACACAAGCAGTTACTTTGTAGCAGGCTAACTGCATTTCTGGGTTTATGTATGTAAATTTGTGAAATGGCAGTTTAACTGGTATTGAATATGCAGCTTGCGGTACAATTATCTTGTGCATCTGAAGAACTACAAAGAGAAGATGCGTTTGTTGTTAGTTTTTGCCATGTCTGTGTTGGGAGATGAGCTGAACAGGCAACGAGGAGGATCAGGGTGGAGCTGTTCTTTGTGGATGTTGCATGAAGGATGAAGTTCGGCTTCATTTTTCGTCATCTCTGTTGTTTAAAGATGTGCAGGTGTCTCACCAGCCTTTGCAGAATGCTCCAAAGATGCCATGGGCCCTGCCTGACTCTCAGGGGGACAGGAAGCTGTAGCTATGCTGGTTGTGAGATGTAGTCCATCTCCTGCACAGTTTTAACTCTAAAGCCTGTGTTATGTGAAATCTTAATGACGGTGACTGCTTGGAGAGTGATTCCATTTCTGGATTACTTCTTCCAAAGAATAGACAGGGACAGGATAAGGAAGGGTTTAATTCCCGTTCCCTTGAGCAATGTCTTCTGCTGGCCAGGATGAACAGAGAAAATGGCATTTTGGGCAAGTTATGAGAGAGCTCCCTGACAGATTTCTGATCACCTGGTCCCTTCTCTGACTTACCAGCTTTTGAGATAACAAAAGCGTCTAGCCTTAACTTTCCTCAACTTGCCGTAAAACTTGTGATTTTCTTTAGAGTAGGACGCAGAGTTTTAGAATTCAAGCAATGTCAAATGTCTTGAATTTGGTAGTATCAAAAGCTACAGTTTTATGCGTAATGGCTTTGCTTTTTTCCTGGATGCACAAAGGTGTGTGAGTTGATGGTGTCTGTGAGCTAGGGCTGCTTCTTTGGAAATGTGCAGCAGGTGCAGCGCATTTTTACTTATATTTTAATATTTGTCTTAAGAAGCAGACTTTACCTCTTCAACAAGTGGCTTGATGGCTGACGTTGCCTTTATTGAGATAACAAATACAGTCTGTTTCTGCAGGAAGAAATCTTATTTCTGTCTTGACTGATTAATATGTTTTCCCCCTAAGGGAAGAAAGTGCTAAGTAATTTTATTAGGTTGATGACACATACAGTTCCTTACACTGACCAACTTTTATTGTTCTATTTTTGGCCTAGTTTTTTAAAAAACTTGCAAGATAAAATTGCAAAATACTTACTGAGAGCAATGTGCCATATAATATTTCAATAATGTCTTTCTCACTCTTCTTTCTGTTCTTCTTGCAAATAGAGTGAGAGCAGAATAACTTCTGGTCCGGAGAAAGTTGCTCCAGTCCTTGCAATGCTGGGCACAGCATATGGGTGTTTGTGTGGTTTGGAGTTGGAATGCTATTCCAGGGGGGTTTCCTCTGCTCCTACACATAAAATTCTGTCAGAGATCATGCACAATTCAGACTAAGGATGAAACTTTGAGAGAAGATGACTGTCATCTCCTGAAACCACAGAGAGAAATATTAGCGAACTAGGATGAGATTTTTTTTCAGCCCTAGGCTCCTCTTATCTTTCAAAGTCTTACATTAACACGTCTTAACATTCACACCCTTGTTATCCATGTACTCTGCACCATCCATTTGTGTCCCTCTCATGGCACGTTCTTATAAGGTCACCTACAGTTTTCCCCTGTCCTGCCAACTCACAACCAAACATTGGCCTCTTTTCTTTATTTACTGCTTCATTCAAGGTCACTATTCTGTTGTGTAGCAACACCTTCTCATGGTACAAACAGGGCTGACCCTTTCATTGGCATCTTCTGTTGACTCTCTGAGATGAAACAAGAAGTCTGCCTAAGGTCACTTTGCCATGCATTACATTTAGGAAAGTGTCATTGTTGCATCTAGAGGTGAAAACGTTTGTAAGAACTACAGAAGAATAGCGGTTGACTGGGATGCTGATATAGGCTTCTTCATGGGCAGCATGGGCAAACAGGTTCATAGGTAAAGTGTTGTAACAAAATAATCAAAGTTCTGTAGTACTTGAATCCAAGTCAAATCTTATTTTCCACACTTGAATATAGCTTCTCTTTCCCAGTTTCTGGTGAATTAAAAAGTGCTAAATAAATACTCCAAATTTGACAATGAAATTTAAGTTAATCACATGCCATGTGTCTTTGGTAGATCAGACTTCGAAAAGACATGGGATCATTACTGTTCAACTGAGGCTTTGTAGGTTTTGTGCATTGCAGAGTACTAAAATAGTCTTCCAAATAAAAAAAAGGAGTTAAATCGAAATTTGTAAGGGCTAGAAGTGACTTTGTCGTTTTGTGTAGATGGTTAAAGTATATCTGTACAGAGTAAAGCAATATGTCTTTATATTGTAAATATATAACATAATTTATAGCATAACATAATATTAGGTGGCCAAGAGTTTTCTTGTCAGTGGTAAATAGGACTTGAATTCCTCTTTGGATATAGTGTATATGCTATGATCTTGTAAAGCCTTATTCATACACATGAGGATTATTTATGTGGATAAGGCTTTAAAGGATCAGATCATATCATCTAAATTTGCAAGGCTTCATGACTCTTTACTGCTTGTATTTTGGGGTAGTTGCTGATAGAAGAGACCTAATGTAGTAGAAGCCAAAGTAAATACTAGAAAGGTACCTTGGGTTCCAGCATTAAAACTTCCCTTTTAAAAAAGAGCAGGGATCTGTGCAGGGAGGAGTACGGATCCGTGCTCCTTTGTGGTGCTTAATAGCATATTAGTGGTCTGACGTTTTCAAACCAGTACTCTGGAGTGTTGAAGCCTCATCAGCTGTAGGGATTTGTAGAGTTGGAGATGGAGAGGGGTCTACAAAGAGCCCATCAGCTCCTCTGCACAGTGCTGCCCTTACAGGGGGCCATCGCTGCTATCTTCCCATTTGTGCTGAGCATTTGGGAGAAATAAGGCATGGTCTTATATCTCTCATCTAAGCTGGCTGCTTGCTTTGCTTTCTGTGTAAGTTCTCAGGATTTTTTGTTTGTTATCTTTGCTGCCCTTTTTAAATGGAATAACATGAAAATAACAGATACAATTTCAGAGACACTTTTATAAATTTTATAATGATCCCTTTTTATCTCCACCCATATGGCAAGAACATAAAATATCAGCAAATAATATTATTTTCTGGATCACTAGCAAAATTTGTGGAGGGAATCTGCTCTTAAACTGCAAGACAGCAGTTTGTAGTCTTTTCTGTACAACATACTGTCTTGTACTGTGCATTTTGGCAGCACTTGTAATCTCCTCTTGCTTTGTAAAAATATAAGACCCTTTTATACAAAGATGCAAATGGTCAGAAGGGAGCCTCCACATGCATGTCTTTTTGATCTATTTAATATAATAGATTTCTTCGTGCCCTTCTCTGAAACATTAAAACTTACTGTTTTGCTTTGACATTTCTGTAATTTCAAACTGTATTATGTAGAAGTTGGTAGCAGTGTTGAAAGCCAAGGACTTGATTGGCAAGTTTTAGCTGTGAGTAAATTTTCACAGCTGATCCATAAATCCCCAACAGACCATTAGGAGCTTCAGAGCGGCTCTGGCAAACTCCCCTACAATAATTGTAGTTTTAAGTTTGTTATATTTAGTTTTCTCACCTCTTAGCTGGATGCCAGGGGGACCTCTCTAGAAGTAAACCAGCTCTGTATCTACTTTTTTCTCCAAGCTAGCAGTTTGCACAAATAGCACAGCGTGGGAGGAGGGCTTGCTGGTTGGCTCCTGGTGGACAAAGCAGATGCTGACCAAGAGTGTGACTTGTGACAAATGGACCCCAGTTCTGGGGTTAGACATTTTAGTAATTCAAGGAGACTTGGAGTACATAATTTTAGCCCTCCACCTCCAGTCCATGTTCTTAAGAAATAACAAAACCATCAAGGGAGCAGGAAAAAATGTATCTTCAAGCTTGAACATGACAGAGTTGTATATAACTGTGTGAGACAGAGAGGCAGCTCTTAAATTAAGTTCCCTGAGGTAATTGTACTTACTTGTCTGTAGCGAAGCTGGCAGAGTGGCCAGCTTTTAGGATTCAGCACTACTCTAAGAACAGAACTGCATGAGTGGCAGCGGTGGGAGCTGCAGGCATTGCTTTTTGGGTGCTGGAGTTTGGTGGGGGTATTACTGGACCACCTGGAGGTCTGCCTTGGAGAACATATCCCCCTCACATGCAGGAAAGCCAGTGCTATAGGGACTGCATTGCACCTTCGATAGGTCCTGGAGAATGCTTCTTATATAGTACTGTCAGACAGCCTAATAAAGCCAGAGGAGAGGTTCCTATCGCTCCCCTGCATTTAGATCCTGCTGGGTGGGCTCTGAAGCAAACTCAGATTTGACTGCTTGTTTGAGCAAGCAATGAATATTTTGTATGTTTCCTTCTGAAATTGGAACTGCTTTACCAAATATGTAGTTGCCTCTTGGTGGAGTCTGGTGCATCACCTTGCTGAAGGGACAAGAGGGCTGTATAGAAGGAGGGGATGCTGTCTGCATGGTAAACTCTTTCAAAGGGTATTTTTCCTTTTCTAGAAGATAAAAGAATAAATTGAATCTCTCTGTTCTCTGCCACAGAAAACCAACCTCTCATACCTAGAACCCACAAATGATTTGTTTTCACAGGAGGGTGAAAGAGAAGCATAATCTGAATGATTTAGGAAGGGAAATGATAAAGAATTGGTCTTTGAATTTTCAATTTTTTTTTTTATTTAGGGCAAGAAAAGCAGAAATTTCGTTTATATTAAAAGCACCTTCAAACAAAAGTGCCTTTGTGTTACAATTTTAATTTAGGAGGATCAGAAGCTGTGTTGATTAGAATCTTGTTAGGATAATGATAGAGTAAATAACTGTAAATAGTGATGCACTGAGTTATGATCTCTTCTTGCAAACTTTGTGTTAAACAGGAGAAAGTAAAAATATCAGCTGACAGCTTTCTTGCAAAGAGACATCTCTAAAATAGAGGGATCTTCAGGAAAACAAAAGGACTTGATCATCTCTTCAGTCTTTAGTTTCAAGTGCTTTAACTTCATTTGATTCAAGAAGTCAAGTGGAAGTTGTCATTCCAATGATGGGAATAGAGTACTCTTGATGCCTGGGCCTGTTTTGGTATCTGACACTTAAACTAGAAATGCTAGGAGTGATAAGAGTAAATGAGCTCATTTAATGTGTACAAATGAAATGCAGAGTATGCTTCTGCTGGGAGAAATGACAGTGACCTTTATCTGAATAGTATAATGGAAAAAAGTTTTCAAAACTATATGGAACTTCTAACATAAATTGGGATTGGGCTAGGTAGGATTGGGGGAAAAACCACAGTAACTGAAAGTGCAAAACTGTGTTAAGATTAAAAACAAAAGGTATCAGTTATATGGGTGTAAGCAAACTACACACATCTTCCTAGGCTCAGCTGCCTAAGTGTTGTGCTCGGCTGTATTTCTTCAAGAGCTGAGTGGATGGGAAGCAGATCACTAAAAGGGATGACATGGTCCTGTGCTTTTGGACACAGAGCTCACTAAGATAATGTGCGAAAGATCATAATGGAAGGGTGTCTTCCCCTAGGAGTTGCTGACTGGCAGGGTGTTAATGCAAACTTTGACTGACTTGCATTTCACTTCCCTGGCAAATAAGGTTTGCAAATGCTTATTCACAGAAGTAGCTGGAGTGAAACAATGGCCAGTATTAATGCATGTGGAATTTTACAGGTAGAGCCTCAGATGAATCCATAAATAAAAGCTAAATGTAAGAGGGGGGGTTGATTCTCACGTTTTACTGCTGAATGTTGCTCTAAAATACAAGCAAGGGAATGTAACTGTGGAAGAGGATGGGAGACTTTAGCAGGATTGTTTTCACTGCAGGATTAACTTGGACTCCTGCCTAGGTTTTAACCATTGTCATCTATCAAGAAAATTAGTCTTAGTTAAAAATGTGCTTTTGTGACACCTGAGGATTTGGGGGAGAATCTGACCTTCACTTGCATAGCTGACACTTCGGTAAGAGTATGTCAGAAAAATAATCTTCGAGCTGGTTAGCCTTAATTTCCACCATTCCCTGAAGGACAGAAATGTTCTCAATGTGATGCTATTGAAAAAGAAGAGTTTCAGTCCTGCCTTTCTGTGAAAATTTGCCAGCCTGAAACTGTTGGATAGGCAGGGATCTGCTGTGGGGGAAGCTTTTGCTTGGATTAGGTTAATCAGAGATATGCCAGGAAGGTGAAGCATGTGAGGGAACCATACCCAGAGGAAGACTCTTTCTTTAAGTGGGAGAAGTCTATGCACTTCTCCCAGCTTCTTTGGGAGAGCCTAGGCATTATGCCAGCATTAAGTCAAACAACATTTCTTCCCTCCTCCACCCACCTTGATGGTTGGTGTTGACATTTTTTCCCCAACTCTTAATTAAAATGAAAATAAAGTTAAGGTGCAAACTCTGTCATTTGCTTTTCTCTCTTCATGATAGAAAACTACAGCTTTAGTAATTGCAATAGGTGACTGATGGGAAAACAAAGTGTCTACTCCTGTGTGGATGTTGTTTACCTGTGAAGTGGCCAGAGGAGCTGGGACGTTCTCTAACCTGTATGTATGTCTTTGAAAGTGAAGTGATATGAAGAAGCAAACCAGAACTTTTTCCTCATTGAAAGGGTGCCTAGGCTTATCTAGGGCCACAACAGGATATTAATAGAACATGCTGCATTTCCTTCACATAAAAATACGAAGGGCACTTTGCTGAGAAAAAATCCTGCTGTCCCTTTCTGTCTTTGGGACCAGCTCATCACCCAGCTAAAATTAAAACATGAAGTCAGGCAGTTCTTGCTCTCTATTTTTAAACTGCTTCAGCATATGAATGTGAGTGTGAAATCTTTCTTTAGGCCTCTCTTAACTTAATTACCTACTTATTCAAAATATTCTCTTCTCAAATTGCTGAGCTATAATTATATTAATCTTTTCTGTAGACACACTTTAGCTACTTGATGTTTGTTAAATTAGTTTTATGTTTAATTTGTAGTTCTGTTATTATTTACGGTGATGAAAGCTCATGGTAAGTGTTTAAAGTCTATTTTAATGTGTTAAAAAATTAGCAAGTAGATAAGGTTTTTGTATATCTGTTTCACGTGTTCTCTGGAAAATATCATGAGGAAGTGCACTTTAAAAAAGTATTCAAATTAAATGAAAACAAATGTATTTTTATTCTTTCATTTCTTCACATCTTGTGCTTTGTGGAAGATTATTCCTGTTTTATTTTGGTTTTATGTCTTTTCTTTTGTTTGTGTGAAAGGGGCGATGTGATCCCAGAACAGGAGGTGCAGTGGAACTGCTTATATTCTGTAGATTTGAACTGTTTTTCTGCTGATTTGGATATACTGAACTCTTCTTCCTGCATTTCAGCGAGTTTGAAAAAAATCCCTGCAACTTCCTTTCAAACTGAGCTGCCTTTGCTTGCTTAGAGCGCTCCTGTTTTCCAGTGGCACAGTCTCAGCCTGCAGAGGGGGTGCGTCCTCCTGCAAACCCTCCTCTCCCAGCTCCACGCCCATAATCCGGTCTATGAACACGGTGTTTGGAACTCAGTGCTGCACCCAGAGGTAGCAAAGAAAAGGGTGTCTCTGTTCCCTGTGGCGTTTGTCCTTTGACTTCTTTGACTTTCAGCTGTTTCAGCACAGGCTGTGTGACTTATTCCCAAGTGACTCCTTTCACTGGAAAGGGCACTCCTGAGAGAACACAGCGCTTCTTTGCAGACTCTTCTGTGACTGGCTCTTGACCCTAACCATAGTGCAAAATAGACGTAGAGGCCTTTTCCTTCGCAGTGTTTTCCTGGTTCCTTTGCTTTTCTCAGTGGGGAGTAGCTGTGACATTGGAGGTTTTGGGAAGATTTTTTCCTGCAGTTTCCCCTGTCTGGTCAAGCAGTGATCAGGATCCACTGTGCTGGGTCCTTCGTGTTCTGTCAGGTAGATGAAGCTGGGTGAGGTGGTCAGTTTTGAAAGGCATTACCTTTAACATCCACATACTCCTGTGGCGTGCATATGGGAGTATGTTTGCAGTCCTACCCTTGACAGCTGAATGACTAAATGGCCTGCTGCAAACTGGTTTTAGGGTGGCTGGTACCTGGAGATGGCCGTAAGTGTGGGTACATCTGCCCAGGCAAATTCCACTTGCTGTTCTGACTGCTGGACTTTCACACATCTTCCACTTACCAGAAATACCGGAGATTTCATAGATTTGGGTATTGGATGACAGCACATTTGTATCACTGGTGAGAAACATGTTGCTATTCACAGTGGTTAGTGTCAGTATAGTTAGATAGCTAGACAGTGATGTTAAGTAACACAAACCTGGAGTCACAGTCTTTGGACACGTCTTCCCATGCCAGTCTTGGTGCTTGGAACAGTTTGCCCATTAATTTGTTCCAAGCGTCCACCCCCTCCCTGCCCTCTCCAGAAAACCCTTGGCAAACCATCTCTTCTGTTAAATCCTTCTGCCTTGGCTGGCTGCTGTCCCTCTGTTCATGCTCTCCTGTACTGTTGCCCATTTTTACTTAAGATTGAAAATTTGTCAGCACAAAGATTTATGTGAACATATTACATATAAAGAAATATACAGACCCCTTGTTCTTTGAGAAATGTAAAATTTAATTTTCAGACTTAAATACAGATGTGATGTTCACCTGGACAATTTTAAAAAAATAGGCCTAATTGCGTTAATAGATTGTCTTTTCTCTAGTGGAGAATGCAGTCCAATGTTAGAAATGCCGAACTAACAGTATCTGCAGAACTTCTGCTTCTGTCATCTTTGTCTGCATCTTCTACTGCTGTTTAGCTTTCAAAACTGATTGGGTTTGTATGTTTATTTTTGTAAATGAATTAGTGAAACACATGCTTGACAAAAGCATCTTGGCAAAATCAGTGGGTTTTGATGGTGTTCACATACTTCTGTGCTTGAAATGAAGCCTGAAAATTTTGTCCTCTGGAATGTTACATTGTGTTTTGGCCACTGGAAATGAAGCACCTGACAGCATTAAGCTATCAGAAGGATTTTCAGTCATGGGCAAGCAGCCATTATGTATGTTGATCCACAGTAGGAGATGTGGACAGCTTTTGATTTACTAGTGCTCATCTGTTCAATATGAGCTAGCAATCAGGACAATAGTTACTTTCAACATTGGTTGAAGAGTAGTGAAAGGGAAAGGAGAATTTTATGCATGCAAGTCTAGTAGAATTGCTGATTGTTCTTCTAGATAATCTTAAAAGTGCATTTCCCAAGGTGGCAAAAAACTATTTTTGTAATGTCTATGCCTGTTTAAAAATATCTTACCAGCTTTATCTTATTTTAAAGCAGACACTTTGAATTCTTTAATGTCCTTTTCAATAGATGGGGTTAAATAACTGGAGAATTAGAAACTGTATCTGTTTTTTAGCATCTTGAGCATTTATCCATTTGTTTGAATGCTGCAGAGTTCACATGAACAGATTTATTAGCTGAGCTAAATGTGATTTTAAAAATACTATAAAAATTCTTACATTTTCTTCATATTAGGGCTTCAAATAGTTGTAATAGTAGACTTTATTTAAAGACTTTGAGGCATCCTCCTTTTTATTTCTATAAATAGAACACGAAATATATTTATTTAAGTGGGTAGCAAAACCAAAGAACCAGGTCATAAAGCACTTTTCACTGAAATGAATAAAAATAATGGCAAGATGCCTGTCACATGGTCTGATAACAAAACCAGACAAAATAACTTTCTTGTGTAGCATATCATGTAGGTAGAATAGAAAATGTCCATCTCAATGTTAATAATAGAGATGTATGTAATAGATCATAATTTTTATGTGTGCATGTGGTTTTTGGGGGGTGTGTGTTTGTGCACTTATATACAGTTTTATTTATGTAAAGAGCTTCTGTTTTAGAGATTATGCACAATTTTAGCTATTAATATTACTAACCTTTCCCAATGTATAAATACTCCATTCTGGTCTCCCACACAGCTGGTGTGTCATCCAAAAAGGCTTGTGCTCCTTTCACATGGGAATTGTGTAAAATCAGTTTTAGAATAATGATGTATATGATAAACTACATTGTCCAAAAGATCTCTTGGTTTCTTACCACATTTCTGGGGCCATCTGGGTCAAAGCATTGATACGGTGGAAACTGACTTTATATTTTCAGGACGTGATTTTAGAAACAAATGGTTTGCCTTTTTCTTTGAGATTTCAGATTATTGCATGGCCTGTGACATGACCTAATCTTTATAGTAACTTCTAGAAAGTACTCCTTCTATAGGTTTTACCACATTTGTAATAAATTTGTGACAAGGTTAGCCTGACCTGATTGTTTGGAGAGCTGGAGATCATGGGAGAGTTGCGATTGTTGTATCAATGTGGCTTTGTATGGAAAGTGTGTGTTTATATATATACATACACACATACATAGATATATTTTCTTGAACTGTGGATAATCACCCTGTTGCATATCTCCTTAGGGATACCGAAGCCTTGGAAGTAAAATGGGAATGGCTGCCTGGGAAAGCCAATCCAGAGGTTTCATTTACTGAGCTCTCTGCAGGTTGCCCTGTTAAGGGCTTGGCTTTGTCTTACTGGAAAAAGTATCTTAAGAAGCATGGTGGGATGTGTCAGCCCAGGGCTATTTGTAAAGGGGATCCACTGTGAAACTAAACTGCTGCATGATGTTGACCCTTGTTGGCTTTCAGCTGTGGAACAAGTTTCACAGAAATGGATCTAAGGGGTGTTGTGTAGACTTTGCTTCGCATGTCAGAAGCAGTGCTGGTGCCTTGCTGGCAAGGAGCAAGGCTGGCTTCTCTTGTAGTGAGAGTGAGCCCTGCAGCATGTGCCTCCTAGGCCAGAAGTAAGCTAGGATGCTGGACATTCCTCATGGGAAAAGTGGGAGACACTAAAGGCAATTGTGACTGTACAAAACATGGCGTTTGTCTGCCGAGTTGCTCTGTGGTGCATTCTTAGGGCAGCATTTCTCTTCAGGAGCTGACCATGAGCAGTTTTTTCTGCCCCAGTCAAAACAGGAGTAGTGGATAGACCAGGAATAACCCATAGCCCCTGTGACTGCAGTGGCTCTGCCCACTGCCAGCCTGTCCCACCCACTCCTGGAGCTGGGATCCAGCTTTCTGTGTTGTTGTCTAATGTCCTCACACTTTTGAGTCTCTCTGCATACCTAATGGAGAGTGTTAACCAGGCACTGGGGCATGTTCAAATCACCTCACTGGTCCTGGAAAGCTCTATCCCAGTGTGGTTTCTTTAAGCTAACTAATCCACTGTAAGAATGGATTTAGGAAGAGAACTTACCAGTGGAGATTTGCATTGGTACATAATTGGTTAAGGATATAAGCTGAAAATCAAGTTTGTACTTAGGTATGGTTTTTATTGAGAATGATATCCTACTTAGGATTTCAGTAACATATTTTACAAATCACTCTTCAGATGCTCTTTCTGGAGCTCAAACAGTTGTGTTATAAATGAAGAATGGATTCAGAAGGCTTCACAGTATTAGTGATTATATTGTAATGTTTTCCAGATGGTAGAACATGATGTAATCCATACTGCCCAGTTTGTTTCGCTGCACTGGATACTATTATACTCAGTAAGTAACCAAGAGACTCTAAGAAGCTAATCAGGTTGTTATGAACAATAGCTAGTTAATCCATATGTTCTTTATTACGTTATGAAAACTGCAGATTAACAAATCACTTGGTGAATGCAGGAAGATTGATTGCTACTCAAAGCTCTTCGAGAACTGGATATGCAACTCGGATTAGCTTAGCTCAAGCTACAGATTGGTGAATGAATTCCATTTTCCTCAGGGCTATGAAGTAGTTTACATCTGTTCAATTGCAAATTCCTCTAGCTGCACTGGGTAGTTTTGATTCCTCTTTGGAGAAATGGCAGGAATGTTGATTTGTTGCTGTTTACATTGATCTGAAATAAAATGACAGCATTAGCATCCCTGGTTGTGTGGGCATGGTGGCTAAGGTCAAATTAATTGCAGCTTGCAGTTGCTCATAATTCTGCCAGTGTTCGTGCAGTAATGTTGTTTACTAACTGGTGCTTTTATTAGGCTGACAGACCATCATTTGAATGGCAAACCCATCAAATTTAAGTAGGCACTTAACTCAGGATTTTCTCAGCATTAATTGAAGGCGCCGGGGGTACTGCGCTGGGACAGGTGCAGTATTGCTGCGAAGAGGGAGGATTTGAGGAGTACGTGGGGAAGGAAAACTCCCTGTGCATCCTGACATCCAGCTGTATAGGGTTTCTCACTTGAATCCACGTACAAGAAGTATCCTAGGGAGATTAGGGCTGGGGTAGGAGGTTTCAGTCTGCTGGCAGTAATCTTGTAGAGTGGGTTTTGTAGGCACTTCTTTAGGCTATCCTACCCTTTGGTTAAATCCAGAAAAATGGGATGGAGAGAAGAATAGCAAAAAAGATAAAAATACATGGGTTTTTCTAGCTTCTGGAAATGAGAAAATTTCCTGAGGTGGGTTTAGTATCTTGTGGTTGTTTCATTATCTATGAACCAGCTGCCCATAGGTTGCCAGTGGCAGGTTCAGATCACTGGGTTGGCTGATCTGATCTGGCATAGCACTTTCTACCCTGTCTGTAGACTTTAAGGCAAGGAGTGTTGTACCAGGAGCTGAGACACACTGGGAAACTGAGCAGTTTCCAACAGTTATTTTTTTAATGGCTGTGTGTTGCTGTTTTACCCAGTGACTTCCTCATCTGGTTTTTATCATGCATGGCATTGATTAACTGGTAGCTGTTTTTATTTTTCCTTTATCATGTCTCTGGGGAATTCCACAGTTCAGTGTCAAAACAGCCCCTTGTAGGGAAGGAGGGAAAGAGGAGGGGTTTGCAGGATGCTCATGACTCATTTTACAGTTTCCTGATGATCTTGAGTTTGGCTGCTTGTAAGGAGCATTTGTTGTTTGTAGTCACTCAGCTGGGCTTGTTTATTGGCTCAAGTTGTCTTTGCTCACTGCAGTGTTGCTGGTGATTAATGTGCTTTGCCATTCTGATTGCTATGGCTTGTCCTCTGAAACGAAATTAATGACAGTGGCTTTTGGAAATTGAAGAGTAGCAGAGACCTAATTACATTTTTCATTAAATATTCCTCCGAGCCCAGGGGAAGAGCTGTGATGCTCAGTTTCATGTAACCTCTTTGCCTCTTTTTGCAAAGAGTTTGTGGAGAATGGGCTCACTGGTGATTTAAGGGCTGAGAGAGGGGGGAGCGGAAAATATCCTGAAAGGATGCCGTTTTCATGTCCTTCTCCCACAGACCTTCTCCCTTTCCTCCTCTGCTCCTCAGCAACTTTTTCTTCAGGTTTTCTCCCACACAAAATCTTTTTAGTCTTCCTGATGTCTTGCTGTGTCCAGATCTGCCATATTCCTAGTTTCTTCTCCTTTACCAAGACTTCTTTGATTTTAGATTTTTTATTTTGGTTTAATAATTGGCTGCTTCTTCCTCAACAGCTGAACCTTGTGTATAAAGCACAAAGTAGAAATATCCATTGCTTCTTCCTGTTTGTAAGAAATAATATAGAGAATCACAGCAAACTGGACACCTGGAAGGGTTTTTACTCAGGAATCTAGCCCACTGACTTAAGGTTTAAGCTGGTAGGAATAGAAATTCAACATTTGTTTGGCTGAGAGAGGCCAGAGATTTTCAGACTTGATAGAAAGTGAAAACTTTATGTTCTGGAAATGTAACATTAGTCTTACCTAAAGCCTGAAAATGCTCTATTAACAGCTGCTTTCTAGCACTACAAGGTCTCTCATCAAAACAAATTTGATTTTCTTGATGAAGGAGAGAGCAACTGTAAAAGACATTACCTTCCTGAGGAGGAGTAGGGAACCTTCTGCGATTCTAGGAACCCTTTCCTGTATTTTAAAGAGGCTGTAAACTGAGTGGGGATCCTGCCTGGGAGGATTTTTGGCATGCAGAGCACTGCTGTAAGCATAGATTTTGTGTTGGCTCAGCGCACAGACTGCAGGGCTCACAGCCGTAAGCGCAAAAGGTCAGGATCGCATTTAGCCGATAACTATCAACTCTGTGATACACTATTAGTCATAGAAACCTGAGAAATTTGTTAGATACCCTGAGTTTGATTTGGATATCTCGGGACAGTTTTTAAAATTCCATTGCAGTTTAAAGTGGTACTGCCAGTAGGAAAGTCAGTTGATCGAAAGACAGTGTTTTTAAAAGATCTTACTTCTCTTCTTCTTTTTGTGACTTTACCATCATCTTCTAATTTTAAAAGAAAAAAGTTATGTGCCAGTGTAAAAGCTGTCTGTCTAGAAGTAAATTCTTTAGGCATAATATGGTTAAAACACTTCCATGCATCTATTTAGTTGCAGCAGTAGTACAGGATCATTTTAGCACAAATAAGTTTAAAAATTATTCAGATACAAGTGAGACTTTTTATGATGCAAATGTTCCTTTAACATTCTTAGCTACATTTTTCTTCCCACCTCAGCTCTCAATTTCTAATTAATCTCAATTATGCAATTTTTGTTAATCAGTAGTGCAGTACCGTATCTTGCCGTTGTTTCTTAGGAGCTGTGTTTATCTGAATCTGCCATGTCAAACTGTAACTTTTTAAGGAAAGCTACAGCGCAAACCATAAACTATTTCTCCTGCATAAATCACTTTAGTCAGTAAATGTCAGGTTGTGTATATTAACCTTGCCCTTTTTGAAGGGGGAGGCTTTTATAAAGCAGTCACATGGTCTTTTGTTCTACTTCCAGAAAAAAAAAAATTATTTTGCAAAAATCATAGAACAGGATATCAAACTGTATTGTTTATTTTTTTCCTATTGGTAATAGGTAAGATCAAACCAATAACCATCCAGAAGTCTTGTCCTATGCAGAGACTCTTTTGAGTAGGTTAGTGGGAAGTGATGTGGAGCTGCTGTGTGGATGGGACAAGCAAAATGGAAAATCGCTTAAGTTTATCCATCTGTCAACAGTAACATACTGTGGCACATCAGACAATTTTATTGTAATTAAATATTTTTCATTTAGATAGATTTAACAAAATATTGTCTCACATTTGTTTATATTGTAGCGCATTGTTTCTTACTCCATCAGTGTATTTCTTCCCTCCAAGTCAACTGAAGAAATGTTTCATTTTTGTGCTTGTTCTCTAGATATGTTGAGCACAGAAGTTGAAATCATTAGCTCAAGAAGCTGTTACTTTATGAGTAAATTTTGAATTGTTTCCCGTTCTTGGATGTATATGTAGTACAGAAGGAGAACACATGTTTTTATTCGTATACCATCAAGAAGATTGCATGTCACTGAAAAAACCCTCTTCCAAAAGCAGGAATTAATTTTTCTGGCAAAAGAAGTTCTTGTGGAGTTAGAATCTCAGATTGGAGATGGGCAGGTCAAATTCTCAATCACTTCTAAACTAAACACATAATATTTAGCTTAGAATTTAATTTATATAATGAAAGCTATTTAGGTATGTCTGAATCTCTGTAGTGGTATTTTGAATTATTTTTTGAAACATGTACAGGAAAAAACTTGAACTATTTTTTTACATTAAATGGCTTTTTTTTAAGCTTAGGCTTGGAAATAACTCATTAATTTAATTTAGTTCAAATTTGTGAATACAAATTTTTTAAATAAGAGGAAGTGCACATTCAAGAACAAATGTAATTGAATAATGTTAATTTCATCTGGTTTAGTAGGTGTTTTTGTTCTGTTCTATACACTGATACTTTGTCAAATGTGATCAGTTAAATACTACTGTATAATACCTGGGCTTTCAGTTACTATTTACACATGATTTCCCCCCTTGATTTAATGAAATTTTTGTTCTCTCTGCAACTATTTGATGTCTTAGAATTCCATTATACCTGAAGGTTTTAAAAGGCAAATATTAATTATTTTCTAAAGCTTTCTGATCCTGATTTTAAAACACATGATGAAATTCATGTTCCTGTATAGTCTTGGAAAAAAACCTGTCAGTACTCAGTTTATAGAATAGATGATTTTAGAATATATGATTTTAAAATAAAAGCAAAGATTTTCCTTAAAAAAAGAAGAAAAAGTTTCTTATGCAAGAGTCTTCCACTGGAAATGTTTTTGTTTTGTTGGTTTGCAAGGAAATCTGCATCTCTCAGCTAAAAAGCATCCCACCACCTTTTTATTAATCAAACTGCATATCTCAGAATCTGGTTTATTAAATTTTATTATTAAATTATGGAATTCTGTAGTGGAGAAAGTGTGGATCCAAAATCTGCCTATTGGAATTAGATAAAATGAACTGATTTGTAATTGGGAGCACCTAGTGGAACCTGGCAGCTAGTCTTGTTCAATGGATTTACTTTGTCCTTAATTTACAAACTGTAGTTTACATTAACTTACAGATTATCCTGACCTTAAGTTCTGTTTCAAGTACCCTGTTCCCTTTCAAAAGATAAATTTTCCGTAGGCTGGTGCTTATCTGCCTGGCTTCCTGGCTGACTGGGATTTAAGCTATACTGGCTTGGACGACACAAGCAGTTGAACCGTGCGAACTCACATGAGTGCTCAGCAAGAACATTGGGAATTACTGAGTTCTTATCAGAGGAAAGCAGACAAAATTTTATAAGAGGAGAAACGCAAAAGCTAAGATAATGAATCAGAAAAGGTAGCGTATTCATTTGACTTGATGACACTGGTTTGTTAAAATTGCTTAGAATAACCTTTGGTAGTTAATGTTATTTTTTCCTTGACAGATAAAAAGGAGGAGAAAACAGTGTATCTCACTGCTGTGTGTGGCTGTCCAATCTTTTGTTAAGCATTTGTGCCTCCAATATATGATATTACCGTGTTGAGTAAAAAAGGCAGAGGGAGGTCTGGGTGTTTTGGTTTTCATTTTTAGTGGAACAGGTTAGTGGTGGTTTTGTGAAGACACCTATTGAAAGCATAAAGTACAAGAGAAAGGACTTCAGGGTAGGATTTAGTTTTCTTAATTGCTCCTATTGCTCTTGAAAAACGTACTTTTTCTCAAACATCATTCCGAGTTGTTCCCAAATGATTCCACAGCAGATACGGGTGCTGTCTTTCTGAAGTGCTTAATGTGATCTGCAAAACGACTAAGAATGAGATAACTGTGGAAATGTTCTCTGCTGCTTTCAGAGGCAGACAGTCTATTTTTGACCTGGAGACCAATATCAAGCCCTGGGTTTTTGTTAGGTCGAGGGGGTGGGCATGGAAGGCCTTATCTCTTTTTTCCTTTGTTGACAACCGTACCCTTATCCTTCCTGGGTCCTGGGGGACTGCTCGATAGTGCTGGCATTTAAAAGACCTAGATAGGAGAAGTCACAAACTTTTCTCTGTTTTTAAGGATGCTCACTGAAGTCTGTAGCAAGGCTCAGAGACCTACAGGGCTGTGGGACAACACTGAGATCAGGAAGCCATAGGAAGCAACGCTTCCTTAAACAGAGATCTATTAAAAGCATGAATTAGTGTTACATAAGTGTAAATAATTTGGAAGTATAAAAAAATTTATAAACATCTTTATTTATTTATTGGTTTTGTTCAGTAGGCGTACTTTCAAAGTGTATTTTTCTGGTGCATTTGGGATTTTTTTTTTTCATTGAACAGTTAATTCCTCTGTTTTTAAGAAGGGCCACTGCAAGTACATAGTGTTTTATTTAAGGAGAGGTTATTTATGTGCATTTTTAAAAAGATTTTTTGTTAGATAAATGGTAAAAACTTAATATAGGCCTTCATAAAGGTAAGGCATTGAAGGAAGCTTTAGAAGGAACATATCAAATTCTGTGCAAACTGTTAGATTGCAAAAAAATTGCTTTGTGCTGTAGTGTGGTAGTGGGCAGATTCACTCACATTATGTTAAATGATGGGGTTTGTTTAACCATTTAGTGTTTTGGCTTGACACTGCCCCCTGCCCCAAATTCTTGGACCCTGCAGTGTTGAAAGAGCAAAGCAGTTTAACTGCAGGGTTGTTACTCTGTCTCTGTTTGTGGGTTAATAATAAAGAATAACATAACTGAGAAATTGTATGTTTTAATTGGCTTTATTTATATTGGTATTTAAAAAATAGAATAAAATAATGTAAATAAACTGTAGCTGTGAAAATTTATGAAATCTGCAGCTACAAGTAATGCTCAAGAAGAAAATCCTTTAAGAAATGTGCATTTATCACTACAGATAAATATAGGTGGTTTTGGTAAAGTGGTAGTTTTTCCTCTGTTTTCAGTCTCTTGCATAGTATAGCAACTTCCTTTACTGGAAGGGAAGGGGCAAAGAGAAGAAACAATTTATTCAAAATAGGTATTTAGGTGGTATATTATAGGTATAGTATTTAACTATACCTAAAATATAGATAAAGTATTTAACTAACAAATGAATCCCCATCTGAAGACACATTTGCAAAATTTAAGCAGAACTTTGAAGGAGGAAGTGAAAATTCATGAACTTCTCTGTTAACAGAAAAATGAAATGTTCTTTGTGTGTGTTCAGACTGTATAAAAATGTAATTATTAATAACCACTAAGTTGCCTCTGTCTCTTCAACTTAATCATACCATGGAAAATACATTACAGGAATATTTTACTCGTGGTAAATACAGAATATTCTTTTCAGGGCTTATGGACATGATTTTATGCCAATTTGTGGCATGCCTACCAACATGAGAAATTGTTGTGTAATTGGCAATAGTGATAAATAATACTCAAAAAAGAAAATTAAGGTGACAGTATGTATTTGAACTTGTGTTAGGGAAGCCTTGCAGAAACTACGATTTAACACCTGCATTGATGTAGTTTTATTAGGCAATGGGTGAAAATCTCTGTGTGAGAGGAAATTACTGCTGTGAACAAAGGAAAACTGAAATTCTTTCAAAATGAATTCTTAATCAGAGAAAACATGGTTATCATAGAGGCAGTTTACACAGTCCAGTAGCTCATGGATATGTTCTCTGAACATCTTCAATGTGTTAACTGCTTTATGTCTAAATGTTGTTTATCTGCAATATTAATCTGATGGACCTGGGCGAACTGGTTTAAAGTGGTTAGAATGAGTTTTATGAAATCTTACTCACAGTATTTCTGTACCAAAGTAAAAAAAAAGTGCTACAAGTTGGTATTGACTAAATTTAAAAACTAATTAGAAGAGCTGAACAGATACTTCCTTGATATTGTGCTTCTTACTTATATGGCTATAGATACCTTCTCAGTATCAGGTGAAAAATGGAAGGTAAATTGAAACCACAGAGTAAATCGTAGCTTAATTATGGCCCTGTTTTTCCCGAAGCAACAAAAAACTTCATATCCTTCAGGAGAAATCTGTTGGTGTTTCTTACTAATTATTATTACAATAAATGGTTTCTGTTGCAGTCACTCCCACAAGTGATACTCCTATATTAACTACAAACAGTCCTAGTTATTAACTAAAAAATCCAAATCCAATGTGGTCACTCTTTGTCCTGGGAGTTTGTAATTCTGACTACACAGATTTGTGAAGTGCTCTTATAAAAAAATTATAAATTTAGCAGCATAGGCTGCTCTGAAGCACTCCCTAATCCTATGGATTGTAAATGTGGATTAATCTAGATACAAAAGTGTTTACCTGTTAAACAGTGTATTGTCTGTTTTTTCAGTGGGTTGTATGCGGATCTTGGTTAGAGATCTGTGGAGTTGCCGAACAGAAGTGTCAGTGTTTTTTAGTGTCATTCACCCGTTTTGAAACAGTCAAAATGGAAAAAAAATCTTAGAAGGGAAAAAAAAAGGCAAGAAGAATGAACTGTGGTAACGAATGAGCTGCTTTGGTCCCAGCAAGGTCCTCTCCTCCTCTACGGCTGGAAAGTTGGGATTATTTCTTTTAGCCACCTATCTTCAAGGATTTAAACAGCCAAAATATTCTGCTTGAGTAGCAGAAATGGCTTAACATCTGCTACACATTGATGTTTTCTATGTTAAAATTTGTCATGGTGACTTTTTACATTTTCCAAGCCCCAGCTTCCAAGTTCTTCGTGTAACAGGTAATACAAGTTAGCAGAATATAGAACCATGCGGAATGTAACAGATTCCTTCAGTAGTATTTTGTTGTCCTTCACTTGGAGTTTGCTTTCTAAAGCAATGGCCTGTGTGTTTTTATTTTAGCTAGAGTGAAAGCTAGAGAGGTTACTTTTTTATCTGATCTTACTGCTGGTCTTCAATATGGTTTGAGTAAAATGTTTCCCAGTAAATGGAGTGGCAAAGAAAACTCATAATCTTGTCGCTGTTGCAGTGTTGTGTGACTGAAAACTGGAGTTGCTAAACTACAGCAAAACATTTCGGTACTGGCAGTGACCTGCTGTGTACAGCACTGGGAGCAAACCTGTGAAGGAGTTTAAGCTGCAAATTAATAATAGCTCATTTGCACAATATATCAAATTACCACATTGATGGGACATGAGATTTATTTGTCTTTTACAAATACTCCAAAGCCATTGTTAAAGTACATTTAATAAAATCAGAATGGAATTGTATTCCTTAGAAATAATTAGTTCTGGAAGAGTTCTTTACGTGTACCTTTTTACTCAATGCGTATATATTACTAAGCATATAACTAAGGAAATCATGCTGTTTTAGAACTCCAGTAAATTACCAAATTATCAAATAAATTATACCAATAAATATATCCTGTCTCATTACCCTCAAGGAGCAGGAGGCAGCATGAACTTTTCCGTTTCAGGAAAGTGAAAATCCATTTTTTATTCTTTTTAGTATCTTCATCGTATCTCTCAGTGAGATTGTACCAAAAAGTAATATTTTAGAGACTCCTGTTCCACTCTCTCAGAATTTTAATTTTAATTTTATGCAAAATTTCCAAAATCAGTTGGCTTGAAGTTTTCTGTATGTTATTCATTAGTTCCCCTGGAGCTTGAAAATTTCTGTTTTAGAATTAGCAGTTATTTTTTTGAATCTTTGCTTCAGGAAACCTCCGAGGGAATCTTCTGCATGCTCTCTGGTATCTAAGCAAAATAGATGTTAATACCCCGTATTAAGATACGTTAAAGGACCAGCAGGATGAATAAATGCTGTATTTCTCAATGAAATTGCTAAAGAAAGATTGGGAATGTTGGCTTTGTTGTGCAGGAAAATTATCTCATTGCATTCAGTTAGTGACTTCAAATACTCCTTTATGAATAGCTGAGACAATTTAAAGCCCAAGCCCAATAAATTCTCATCAACAGATTTTCAGTCCTAAAGATGATATTCATGAAAATTCAGTCACTTGTATTTTTGGGCTTAAGAGAAAAACAAAACAAAAATCACCTTAAAATAAGCGAACTGTCAAACCTGTGTACATGTTGGTAACCTTGACCACTCTCATCGAAAAATGCCTCCTAAAGACCCAATGGAATTAGTGATTTTCTTTCCTTCATAACACAACTGGGACAGAGAAAGCCCGTTTTCTTTAGCGGGAATACTTGGATGCCCTCCAGTCAACTGAGAACAAAGAGTTGTCTGTCAGAGTCTGGGGAGCCCCCACATCTGCTCTTTAAACAGGATGTGGGGAAGGCTAAAATCCTCTCCATTTGTGACGCTAACGTGGCTTTGAGAACACCTGGAACTACTGGACCCAGCATTTGCATCTTATCTCTGGAGCTGATTTCTGATAGACTAAATCCTTTTAGGGGCCAAGTTTCTGTATTTTGTGGGAGATTGGAGTTTGGGCAGATTTTCCACTGGAGGTTCTGAACCCTAAAATCTGAACCCAGTCCTCCTTTGGAAAACTGTAAAATAATTTCAACAAATAACTTCAGGGAGACCGTTCAGCCTGTTTCTAGGTTTTATTAACCCCCCAACCCCAAAACAACCGATAAAACAAAATAATAAACAAGCAAAATCTTTGAGTGGTTTTTACTGCATTTCATTGTCCACTCGGAATTTTGTTAGCAAACACATCAAATTTATGCCTTTACTTTTGTTGATTGCTTTCTGTTTTAGTTGATTTAATTTGTGTGAAGGTTCAGTGAAGCAGAGAATATTAAACACATAACCAGGTTGTTTAAGGAAGTTCCTTCTATGCTTGAAAGAGTGCTAAAAAATACCTGTGCATTTTCAGTAAAGCATGGAAGTGTTTTTTGGGCTTAAGGTGCAGTGAAAATTACCCAAGCAGTCAGCTTTTAGCAGAATGTATTTCAACAGTTTCTAAGATAAATGGCTAGCTAATAAAAGGAAGAAATATTTTGGTAGACAAGTTGTGTTTCTATACTTCTTCATATTAATTCATCTGTCTCTGTTTTTAACTAAATATACTGTTGGAGAATTCTGTCAAAATTTTACATAAGTTGTGCTGTTTACTTTTATTAAATTTGGGGTTAATTTTTGTGTATCATGTCAAAAAGATTTGTTGGGTACGTATTATTTTGTTTGTTTCATTTGCAGTGAGGAAACCAAAATGGGCTACCATGCCCTGACTCTAACACTGCTAGATTTAAGGAATAGCAGTTACAAAACTTGTCTTGGAAACTTATAAAGCTCTACTTTCTATTTCAAAGATTTTTTTTTTTAAATCAGTCGCCTAATTGCCTGCATATTAAGTAACGTAGATTTTCTTAATATAAAAACAAAGAATCTGTTTCAGAATACATGTAGTAAATTTTACAAAACAATTGTAATAAAAAAATGTGGTTACAGTCATCTTTATTTCTGGAATTTTAAAGTTTGTAGGAAAGCTCTGAAAGTGAAGGGTTAACAACCATAACTGTAATTATGTGTTATTGAAACAAGTAGATAAGTGTGTTAATGACTGTTTCTTGTATTCACTCCTCATCATTTATGATAGCACGTAATTTTAAGAGTATATCAACTTGTGTTTGATGTTTTTAATATTGGAAAACCCCTGTAATTAAGGGGATGATGCAGTGCTTAATCAGGGGCAGTTGAGTGTGTTTATTCTTGTTGTTTCATCTTTATGGTAAATTCCAAAAGTTAAGGATGCTCATGGATATTTCAGTCAGCTGAATTTCTGCTGGTTTTCTTGAGTACAAATCTCAGTGATATGCTCAGAATATTACAATTTGTTTGCATTCATCTTTGGTTCCTAAGAATGAATTTTCAATTCCATCTGTTGTATAATTTTTGTCTTAAAAAAAAAAAAAGCTTTCAAAAGCCACAAATTACGAAAGAGGTAATGTCTCAGATGGGTTTATTACATCCTTCTTAGCAGAGAAGTCTGCAAAATCCTGAAACTATAGCTCTGGACATATCTACTTAATAAGTTCAAATAAAGATAATGATAAGATTGTTTGAAGGATTAGTTATAAATCTAAAAAAACAGAGAATATTTTAAATGTAAAAAGTAGGTGCTGTAAGGAAAATCCTGATGACAGCACTGGTGTTAATCTGACTGTTCCCACTTTGCCATCAGTCCTTCTTCTGGCAGTCCTAATGCCGTGTAATCCTTCATAATCTAAAATTGGCTATGCACTTCCTTTTACTGTGAAATAAAATATCACCTAGAGGTAAAAAGAAAAAAAAGAGTAACAGTAATAAACCAAAATCCCAATGTAAATAACAGATATTTTTCTACCTACTTAGGAGAAAGTATCATAGTTGTAATAACTTTTAGAATCATTTTCCGTTACTATGCTGCTGGCAATCTATTCAACATTTAAGGAATTTGTTTTTCTGTATTACTGTTCTGAAAGGTTTGAATTGAACATACAACTAGAAGCTGCTATGCTGTTGGCTTGCTGGAATAAAGTACAATGAAAATAACCCCAGGTGTTGTCTGTTATAGTAGGAGAATCTTATTTAAAACATCTCATTCTTTGTGAATGCCCTAACGGTAATTTTTTAATGTTAGCAACTTGATTTAAAAAAACAGTAATACCCGACTTGAATTGACATTTTGTTATCTTTTTCAGTCAAATATTTTCAAACTTTTTTTTAGTAAATTTTAAGTAAATTTCTCCATATTTCTAAAAGGAACAGTATAAGCAAAGTATAGCAAATATGACGGACTGTTGAATGGTGGTAAGGGATAAAATTAATCTCTTGAATGAGGCATTTCATCAATATGTGAGAGTAGTGAAAATATTGCGTAATTTCTGTTTCTCTGAAGTTAATATATGCATGTTAATACTGGCAATGAAGAAATTTTCTTGAAATTGTCACTGAGCTCAGAAATTTCTGTGGTGTCCAGACTGTACAGGGAATAAATGTAAAAGTATTTTGATGTTATAGTTAAATGTCAGTGTACTACGAAGATTGAATAATATAAGCTTTTCATGTCAGAAAATTCTTTGATGTGTTTGGCATTAGATTTTTGTGGGGGATATCTATAATAGATCATTACATAAATATTTTTAATTACCACTAGTCCCTGTTATAATACAGAAGCCAACTAATTATTATGTTTAACTATTACAGCGGGCTTAACATTGCATTTTAAAGGATATAAATTTGTTTTCGTTTGCCTGTGTCTAAATATCTTGAAAATAGTTTGGTTTTCTTTCATTTGTGTAACTGTACTTTTCCTTTATAGAACCATTTTTATTCTTCTAGTTTAGGGGAAAGTGTTTGTTGAACAAAAAATATCGTCGTGTGTTACCCGCAGGCTTGAAAACGAACGGGAAATAAAGAGCTGTCGTGTAAGTTATGAATTCCCTGCCTAGACACACACACATATATTGTACAGTATCTTCTTTCGTGTTCTGGTTTTTGGGGTTTTNTTTGTTTTGGTTTGGTTTTTTTTTTTTTTTTTTTTTTGTTTTTTTTTTGATTGTTTGTGGGGTTTTTTTGAGTTTAGGAGGCTTGCAACTAACTGGCTTTTTAAAAAAAATAAAGTTTATATTGGATTCCTTTCAACTTTTATATCCAAACCAATTAACAGCACTTTCTTTTCAAGTACTTTTAAGGAACATGCAAAATAAAAATACCTGAGGATTATTTGGTAACTTCTGTAAGATCTGTGAAAAGTAGCAACTGGAATATAGGGCAGATGAAATTACAAAAAATTACTGAGACAGCTCAGTAATCTACCACGATACTGCAAAAACTAATTAAAAATGTAATAACTAAGTAAGAGCATGAGGCTGTTAGGTTTCCTACGATATTTAGGGCAGAAGCAGTCTGTCGGTGCTAGGACCAGAGCGGGCGGTTGCAGTAAAGCTGCTGAATTACCGGCCTGGCCTTGGGCGTGGGGGCCGCTCACCCCTCGCTCCGCGGGGGCACCGCTCGCGCGGCCACCGGCGGCTGTCCCACGGCCACCTCGGAGCCAGCGCTGCCCGCCTCGGTGCCACCACGGCACCGAGAGCTCCCTGTGCCATTCCCCTCGCATATCTGACAGCAGCGGGTGCCTCCACCTCAAAGACTTTGTTAAGGATTAGAGGGCTTTAGCAAGGGCTCTGTGGTTTCTTTGCTCCGAGCGTTGGAAAATGCAGTTGCGGCTTACACGGGTAAAGGTTACAATCCGGTTTGAAAAATGAGCTACAAGAGGTCCCCTTAACACCGTGGATTAAATAATGGAAGTTGAAGCACCAAACCAAACAAAACAAAATAACGGTGGAGAGAACAAAGGAGAGGAATAACATTGACAGGTAAACTGGGCACACAGACTACTTCTGGAAGTACTTGGGTTGCCTGGAGAAAAGAGTAAACAATTTAATAGTTATTTGCCAGTATATATTTGGCTAATGGTAAGGCTCTGCAATATCTTGCATCCTTTTAAATTTACATATTAATTAAAAATAGAACATATCATTCCCATGTGAATGAACTGGGATACTCCCTAAGTGCGGTTTAAAAGATTAGTATTATAATTTAAGCCATAGAAAACACAGGTGCAGGGAACATAAATAAGATTGCACATGTTTTAGCCATTCCATATCATGAACTGTTTAATTATCCTTCTTTGCTTGTAATTGAATATAGCCAAACCAGGCTTGTGTTTATGAACAGCAATGGGTGATATTTCTTACAAGATTCCTTTATGAGATTGCCGTATTAACTGACAGTCTTGACCAAAAGTCATTTTATTACCTTTAAGCCTGTTGGGATCAGTAGGTGATTCTTTTTTCACAGCTTGATATCAGATGAGACTAGTGAGGCACATGGAAACATTATTTGTGCTAAAATGTAAATATGCTAAGTTTTATAGCAGAGGGTTAAGAAAGCTTGCAGCTTTTTCTTTTTAAATGGGCATGAAAAGCATTGATGTGCATCATCAATGGTAATAGTCATCTCTAAGGAAAAAGCATCTGCCAGGAAACTTTATGGGGCAGAGAAAGACTGTCTGTGTTCATGCCATGGTTTTTAGTGTAAAGCCCAGTTGGAAGTATCTGAGGTTGGATGTTTTTGTTGACTTCTGCACAGCAAGCTGATATGTCTGATTTGTATTCCCAGTGAATAAACATCTGTATCACCAAGCTCGCCTATTGTTCTTGGCAAAGGGAGAGTGCATTACTTTAACCTCTGGAAGGAGGCCGTGTTACCAATGTGTGGGAAATACGTGGGTTTACTTTATCTGGTTCTGTCTGCGTTGCTGTTTCTTGGTGCATCAGTAGGATGCTGGTGGTCAGGATGGCTGTATTTTCCAGTAGTCTGAAGACCTCTGGATTTCAGCTTTCTTGACAACTGGGGATTATGTGTGGCTTTCAGTGGCCTTCTCAAGCTGCTAAAATGGCCACATTTTGCTGTGAGTTTGCCCATCTTGGCCAGTTGCAATTGCGAGTTCTCCATAACTCATGTAGAAAGTGTTGGACAAAAAGAAAATATGAAAGAGGGGTGAAACCCCCACTGAAACTCTGAAGTCAGTGTCAGAATTGCAATCAATTCCTTTATTAGTAATTAAGAATGACACTTCAGAAATAACCACCCCCCAAAACAGACTTGCCATCACAAACAAGAAAAGAAAATATTACTTTTCTTGAAGTTCACTACATGGAGGCAAAATACAGGCTTCTATACACATTTTTCAGTTTGGGGAGGAGCTAGGTTTTTTCAGGCCACTGTTAGGCTGGAGAGAGGTCTGCAAAGAGGTCACTAAGCTGTTGGAAGAATTACTGTGACATTGCTGCAGTTAGTGGGTTTGTCATGTTGGGGCACTGGAGTGCCATTGTGGCTGGTTGATCTCTTCCAGACACCTCTGAACTCTGAGAATAAGTTTAGAGGTGATTATAGTATGCTGTATCATTTACATAACTTATCTATCAGTAACACTTCCCATATTGTCAAGTGTGTGTGTTTATATATATGCCTGCTGAAAGGATTGGGTTCAAAGGATAAACTCTGACAGCGATGTGGACTCTATTTGACCTTGTCAAAAGGTAAGTACCTCCTCTTTGGTTGTAGTGCTTTTCATAAAAGAAAAACCAAATGCCTGCATTAGCCATTTCTTCTTCCTCTACACAGGCTATGCAGGACTTGTAAGAAAAAGGAGCAATTCTGATTATAGTCCTTAAGCTTTTGATGACAATCTATTTTAGTTTTTGTTTATAAGCATTTTATGTTGTTAAAGACTTGACTCACGTTTAGGATAAAGGGCTGAAATAACAAGGATTTGGGTCACTGTCGAGAGTCAGCAATGTCTGTAAGTGTGGCTTTTCACCAGTTTTCATGCTGTATTAATCACAAAGTTTGAGAACAGTGGTGGGACCTGTCTCCTTGCCACCAGTCCCCAGCCTGTGTGTGGATGTGTCAGCACAATGCCGCTGGCAGATGGAATAGTTGCAGTAAATATGCACAGTTATGGTTTAACTGAAAAAGCTGTGGGAAAGGAAATACATTAATCCACTGCGGCTGTTTTTGCTTTTATGTAAGCCTCTGTAATAAATTGTGAGTTTTTCCTGGACTTACCCTTCACATTTCTAGATTCCTTTCTTGATTGGAGGAGGGAGTAGAATAAAAATTGAACTGAAGCATTGAAAACCTCCCCAAACCCAGAAGAAACTGAAAATTAATTAGGTCATGCACGTGGAAAGAAGTTATCTTCTATGTGGCCTTTTTCTTGAACACACTTCAGGAAATCTTGGTATAGCAGATCATAAAATATGCGCTGTGCATACAAGTGCCATTGTTTGTTTAGATGGTGTTGTGGAAGTGATGTTTAGGAAGTGCTTTAAAGCCAGAAAAGATCACATCCCTGAATCTGGGAAGAGGTAAACCTGATGAGTATGAACTTGATATTTGAAATTGAGTATGAACTTGATATTTGAAAGTATACTAAATGTTTTATCTTTTAACTCTTTGGGGTTTCGATACTTTCTTCCTACATAATCAGGAATTTCACTGAAAGAGTGAATCTGATCCTCCTTCTTTGATATTTGCAGTTTTAAGAACATTTAGCATGTAATTGCTCAGGCTAAAAAGGAGAGGACATTGAAAATTTTTAAAAACTTTTTTTAAATTCAAAAGTATTAATATAATATATATATTATATAAAAGTATTATATTATATATAATTTGAAAATACTTCTGTGTCTGAGACACCTAGTTGTTGTTTTGATTCTTCTGTCATCATCTTGTTATTTTTTCAGTCACTACAATTTTTATATTCTGAAAGGACCTGGTATGCTGAGAAGAAAATTTCATGTGCCATACAAATTTGGAGGAAAATATCTTTTCCTCTACCATTTCCCCTTCTCCACTCATTGTAAATCACCTTTGAGGTGCATGAAAGCTTTATTCCTTACTTTTACATTGACCCCTGTCCAGTGTGGCAGCAGTGGTTATCACCGTGGTTGTTCCAGTGCAGGGTCTCCAGTGTCTCCATAGGGTTCTGAGGGAGGGGTTTAGGCTCCTGCTCTCTGCAGATGCCATAGCTGCTGTTGTGGCACGTGGCACAGATAGTTTGCCTGTCTGATGTTGATGTGGGTGTTGCTGCAAGGGCTGGTGACAAGTAGCTGTGCATTGAGGACAGGGATAACAGGAGCCTAAACTTTCTCTGCAGAAGTGCTGTTAAAAATGAGTAAAATGCCTGCTCAGAATGGGATAGGAGCGACAGAGGTGGGAACTGATCCAAGCTTACTATATCTGCAAGCCATGCCAGTTGCTTTTGGTACTTGTTGGGATGGATGAAGCTGTGGGAAGAGCTCTGTGTTGTTACATCTCAACCCATTTCTTGTGCTCAAGCCAGTTTATTTTAAGCTATCTTGAAATATCTCTATGCTGCACCATAGTGGGTAATGTATGCAAAGTCATGCATCTCAGTGCTATCAGTTGCAAATTACTCTCCTGTCACATGGAAACCTTACAAGGAAAAAAAGATAAATATATGTAAATAGTGTAAGACTCANTGAAAAAGCTGTGGGAAAGGAAATACATTAATCCACTGCGGCTGTTTTTGCTTTTATGTAAGCCTCTGTAATAAATTGTGAGTTTTTCCTGGACTTACCCTTCACATTTCTAGATTCCTTTCTTGATTGGAGGAGGGAGTAGAATAAAAATTGAACTGAAGCATTGAAAACCTCCCCAAACCCAGAAGAAACTGAAAATTAATTAGGTCATGCACGTGGAAAGAAGTTATCTTCTATGTGGCCTTTTTCTTGAACACACTTCAGGAAATCTTGGTATAGCAGATCATAAAATATGCGCTGTGCATACAAGTGCCATTGTTTGTTTAGATGGTGTTGTGGAAGTGATGTTTAGGAAGTGCTTTAAAGCCAGAAAAGATCACATCCCTGAATCTGGGAAGAGGTAAACCTGATGAGTATGAACTTGATATTTGAAATTGAGTATGAACTTGATATTTGAAAGTATACTAAATGTTTTATCTTTTAACTCTTTGGGGTTTCGATACTTTCTTCCTACATAATCAGGAATTTCACTGAAAGAGTGAATCTGATCCTCCTTCTTTGATATTTGCAGTTTTAAGAACATTTAGCATGTAATTGCTCAGGCTAAAAAGGAGAGGACATTGAAAATTTTTAAAAACTTTTTTTAAATTCAAAAGTATTANACAGAGGTGGGAACTGATCCAAGCTTACTATATCTGCAAGCCATGCCAGTTGCTTTTGGTACTTGTTGGGGTGGATGAAGCTGTGGGAAGAGCTCTGTGTTGTTACATCTCAACCCATTTCTTGTGCTCAAGCCAGTTTATTTTAAGCTATCTTGAAATATCTCTATGCTGCACCATAGTGGGTAATGTATGCAAAGTCATGCATTTCAGTGCTATCAGTTGCAAATTACTCTCCTGTCACATGGAAACCTTACAAGGAAAAAAAGATAAATATATGTAAATAGTGTAAGACTCAAGCTAAACAGTTGCTGACTTTTAAATATTGGTCTCTTGCTTTCCAGAAATTTTTGTGGAAGCTGGAAATACTCTAGGAAAAGGTGGCCATCTAAGGGCACTTCTGAATTAAGCCATGGCTTATGTGTGTTCTGTTGTGTCAGTAATTTCATATCCTCCTAAGAGCTTGTCAATCTTCTTACAAGGGTTTGATGTGAACAAAGTCAGGGCAGAAGCTGGTGTAAAACATGTATTACACAGCCAAGTCATGCACAGTGAAATGGGTAAACCCGCGTGCATATGTCCTGTGGGCGCCTCCTCGCTGGTTAAATGTTATTTTTGTCAGGTCTCTCGTGATACTTATATATATGATCAGTTTTGTTCACCAACTTGTGACTTTTCAGCACTGAAAGCACGTTGAAAAAATGCAAATATTACCAAAATAAGCTAAAACTCAGGAAAACTGTATCAAAGCTGATTTTTAAAAAAATGTTACTGAAGTACATTGTGAGCAGAATAGCTTCAAGTTCAGCTCTCAAAGCAGCTTTTGTCCTTAGAAAAAAATCCTTTCCAGAGGAAAATTGTATGTTGGCCAGCGCTAGCTCTGATGCAGATGGGGCACCTAATTCCCTTGTGAAGGAGATATTGTAGCCATGTAAAAAGGAGAAGATGCAGATGTTTTCCTTGTTCAGATCCTCCCTTCAGTTAATGCCGTACTATGCACCATGTGTGCACCGTGCCATGTGGATCCTGCAGTTCTCAGAAAGGCTTTCTTTAAACATACACTGCAGCATTCCAGAGCTGTGGCGACACGGATGCCCATCACAGCCTTTGTCCTTCATGTGTCTTTTCTAGTGCTTGACCCGTGCCAGATGCATAAGTATTTTAGGAATGAAGCTTTACAGACTAATTTCCCTTGCTGCTTATTTTCTCCTGTAAGACTTTTTTCCTTTCCTGCACGAGTTGCATTTATTTGTTGTTAGATAAAAGGTACACAATTTCTTGTTCACAACCACAGGATTGCAATCTGAAGTTTCATTAATGTTTGCACAACCTTCTGCCACCATTGCATTTTGAGATACAAAATCTCTTCTACCCCACAAGCTGACAGATTACTTTTCTTCTTAAGTGTTTAATTGTTCTGTGACTTGTCAAAGTGGGATACCCCAGATGTTTCCATCCCACCAGAGTAGGGGAGAAGTTTTCTTGACCTTAAGAAAACAGACTGAAGAACAGCCTAATGTTTTGTTGGGGCAGTAAACCGTGATTCCAGCCTCTTCTCTGAGTGCCTTGTAAGCTGTGTCCCTAATGGAAATATCCACTGGCATATGTGGAGACTGAGAGGAAGGATTATGCTGTGTTACTATTTCAGCATCAAGAAAACAAACTCATCAGCTGGGGGAACGAATTCCTCAGTCTGTTGTATTTTAGAAATAACCTTCTACTTAATTACTTAAAAACATTTTTAAAGTATCTTTTGTTGCATCAGAGGATGAGAACAAAGCAGTCTTATGCCAGCTGTCTTGCTGATAAATGCCCCTACACAGACTACCAGAGGCTATGACATTCCTCTTACCCCATCTTGGTAATCTGAAAAGCTTCTGTGCTGGAGCATCTGCTCCAGGGCAGTAACAGAGGAACATCAGATAAATTCTGTGTTTCATTCCCTGGTGGGTACATTTGCTGGCATGTTATACAATAAGACTGTGTGAGAAAAAGGCATTACACCAAATCCTAATGGGATCTCTTCCTTAGGAATCAGAAAATTAGAACTATATTAATGACAGTGCATAAAGGTTTTGATGGCTGGAAGAAATGGGACTGACTCTTGACATAATTATGGTATCTGAGAAAGAAATCTTACATTAATCTTCAGAAAGAGTATTGTAAGGCCACTGCGTAATCCTTGTACATTATATCAGAGCCCTAGGTCTGCTGCACTTGAGCTGGAGAACTCCATTCTACTGGATTTGTAGAACCTTTTCTTGGACTGTCCTGAAATTTGAGGCCTCATTGCATGATGGGATAAACCTTTTAAATTGGGGATCATCTGCTGTTTTGTTTCCCAAAATACATCATACCTCTACCATAGTTTTTCTTTCAAATTTTACTGCTTTTTTAATATGAACATTTGGGACTAGCACTATTTTTCTGATCCTACCCCAAAAGCAGCAGGAGTTGTGCATGTTCACCTGCATAGCACTGAACCCCCTTTATCTTTAGCTGAGCACAACTGAAAGCCTGAAAATGAGTTTGGGGGGACGAGAGAGGCAGGGATCTGATGTGCAGGAGATACAGATTACCCTACACATGCAAAGGTCGCACTCGCAAAAGGGCTTTTAATCTCTCAGATATCATGAAAGTCTGAGGAGATGTACATCAGCCGGTTGAATATAGTCTTTAAACAGCCAATTTCAGTTTCTTACTGTTGGTTATCCTGGTGTATTTTAGCATGTTCATCAGAGGGCTGTGAGGCTTTTAGCCTTCCTCTGAAGAACTGATTATTGCTGACAAATGCAACAGAAGGTTTGCTTATCAGTAAGTGAATATTCATCGTAATGAATGACATTAAGTATGCTGATTAAATAGTAGTGGCAGTCAGTAAGTTCTAACAAAATTAGCACCAAGTGCCCTGTTTTTTCTCTTGATGAATCAGATCTCTGAAAACCTGTTAGAACTCAGTGTCTTTCTAAAGAGTTTCCCTGATTGTTTATGAAGACGTACCTCAAGGCATCAGTGACATCTTGTCCTTGTTTGCCTCCCCTCTGCTCTGTTAGTCTTCAGAAGCTCTCCAGAGCCCCAAGTATTGCTCTTCAGGGGGTTGTTCAAGTGTGCTGGAATGCAGTGTGTGGACCTTCGCTATTAACTAATGCTATGGAGATCAGTGGAGATGCAGCAGAATATCCCAGTGGTAAATCTGGCATCCTTAATTTCAATTGCATGTATTTTTCTAAATCACTTGTGCAACCAGGCTGAAGTTTGGGCTCCATGTGGCTCAGCAGTATAAGCTAATTCAAGAATTATGAACAAGTGTTACTTTTCAAAGTCATCTGCAGTTCAAGCTGCATTGTAAGGAACATGGATTTTGAAGACATTTAAAGGCATGAATAAGCAATTGAATGAAACAGCCTAAAATTTAATTCACTTCAAAGATTTTTTTTAACAAATTTGACATCTCACACAAGAGCTTCATAGCACAAAAGTGTGTGACAGTGATGCATAACGAAATGTAATGTTGTTGCATAATCCAAAGTGTTTGCCAAGGAGCAGAGAACTATAATCTTCACAGAAGAGAGAGATAATAAGTTGTTAATCTAGTTATTGTTCCAGCTACTACTATAAGTAAACACCAGATTATTTTGAGAGGTACATATGTTATGTGAATATTTGTAATAAATAATTTCTGCCACATTCCATTCCAGGGCAAGATTATTATAATGTGCTGACTTTGGCACAGAATGTGAAATCATGTAGAAGATAAAGCCGGTGCAGAATGTGTCAGCTTGCTTTTTAAAGCAGTGTCCCTCTATGAAAAAACACACCAAGTATTGTGTGATCCTAGCTAATCTTAGCAGCTAACGGCTGCTTCTTGCAAGCGTTTAAGGTATAAAATTTCTGACTGGTCATTTTTTAACTCTCAAATGAACCAAGTAGGGGCTTCCTGCTTGAGAGACGCACTGGCTCTGAATCTGTTGCTGCATCGCACCTGAGATCTTTGCGCTCCTTTGGCCTTTTGGCTCAGGAGGCTGAGCTGGAGGAGCTCTTTACAGAGAAGCAGGAGTTCCTGGTGGTTTCTGCAGCATGTGCCTGAATTTTCAGGGCATCCAGCCTGGGATGGAGCCAGGAGTGGAGCCTGCTTCAAGTTCCTGCTTCCACAAATGCAAAACCCAGTCATACACTGCCCAGCACCTTACTAAGATCCAGCAGACCAGCCCCAAAAGCCCTGCCCATAGCCAGCTCTCCCAGGGCTTGCCAGGTTGGTGGTTGATGGTGGAGAAGCAGAAGCCCAGCCTTGCAGACTGCAGACTGTAGTGGTCTGGCAGCAAACCCCAGGAGACCTGCCAGGATTGTCTTGCCCAGTACTTTTGCAAAGAATATTTTGATTGTAAATTAATTAAGGACTCAGAGTCAGAGACAACATTTTAAAAGCCATGAGTATATAGTTAAATGAATTTATTATTTTTAGAAATAAATAGAATTCTTTCTCTTGTCTTCATCAAAGTTTGGAAGAACATCAGGATAGTTGTTTTTAATTGCTCTGGGTATACTAAGGAATGACGTTGAGGAGGTCATGGTAGTTATTTACATGGTAGATAATAATTCCCTGTGTAAAATTATTAGTGTTTGTATTCATCTAGGCATGACAAGTGATACAGACTAAGCTTGGGTTCTCATGGACATTATTTGCAAGAAGACTTGTGTTCACCCAAATAACAAATGAGAATCTATCCAGAATAATTTATATGGTGAACTGGAGTTGGGGGGGAATGGAGTGATCACTCTGTTTTGAAAGTTAGATTTCAGATTTGTTTTCTGTGCTTAGGAATGGATTTCAGGTGACGCTGTACACCTGGTTTAGATGCAAGATGATCTAGGCATTATTTTTCATTAATTGATTATAAAGAGGAGAAAAAATGGGAATCTGTTTTGATTTCAAAAGCTCTATTCTATTCATTAGGCTTATAGAAAGAGTACCAAACTTGTTTTTGTTTCATGTGGTAATTAGTCATAGAGAAATGTTGCATTGTTCTCAATCTAGGCAATCTAAAATCCAAATTATAACTGTCAGGTGACTTTATTTGTTGACAATCACTTTTATCTGTTGACTGTAGAGAAAATCAGGGGTGATAACAAATCTAAACTTATCATATTTGTATTGCAATAGGCAAATATAATAATGCAGTATTCCCAGGGAGAACTTCCTCGATTTGAAAAACCATGCAATTCATTCTTCCATCCTTTGTATTATTACAGGATTGAACGGTAGAGCAGCTTCTCTGGGCTGAGATGCAGTCACTGTTTAATAGAGCAGAAAAGAGCTACCATAGAGCAATTGAGTCCTGATCCTGTAAATCACTACCTCTGATCAAATTCTTGTATTTGCCCAAACCTGATCAATTAAGATCTTGTTGCCCTTTGCAACTTCCTTCAGTCTCCTACCCTAAGCAGTCAGCAAGGGGGAGAGGTGGGCCAAGAGACTCTTTTAGGAACTTCTTCACAAATTTGTCATAGGGACATAGAGTGATGACGGCAGACAACAGGAAACTTATGTAAACATAATAGGTAATAAAGGCAGTAGAGGAGATAACTGACAATACTGTGCTAAGTAAATGGCTTTGCATTTCATATCTGAATATTTCACAGGCACTTATAATTACCTGCAAGGTTAATTGGAGATGAAATAATACTGAAATTGATAAAATGTGAAGTGGTGGATATACAGTGACATAGGCAGTTCTTAGGTCTGAGTTCTCAAGTTCTTTCCACTGTCTTCTGCAGATGGGCTTATTTTGCTTTCCAGATAGTTTGTCTGATGTTTCTGGGAGGTTTCCTGAGGAATTTTGGCCTTACATGTCCAACTGGGGCTTCGCTTTTGATGATCTGAGCAGCGTGAAAAGCCTGTAAGTCTAAGAGCAGCAAGTCCACTGTATGTTTCCATAAGCACAAGGATGGAAAGACACACTTGAGAGACACCACAAAGGTCACTGCTGCAGTGTCCATTCAAGAGCTTTATTCAAGAGCTAATAAAGAAGGGTTAAATGTATTTGTCTGTTGGAGAGTAATACACAGTTGTTACTGATCATAAATTATCTAAACTGCAGGTGGTCTTTGGTAATGACAAATGCAGACTTTATGACCTATGTTCAAGCTAGTAAACACTTGGGTGCATCTCTGTGCTAGCTGGGCTAAAAATAGCCCCTAACCCCAGTGAAATCTACTTTAAGGATTTCTGTGTTTGAATAACATTTGTGTTTTACTATCTGCACTGCAAGAGAGAATGAGTAAGAGGCTGTGATCAAAAGAAGTAAAATCCTTTTGGAAAATAAGAAAAATTTAGGAGAGGAATGATTACAGGAGCCATGTGTGAAGGCTGATGGCCAACGCTCTAAAGATGTGTTTAGATTTGTGTCTTAAAATTATGGCAGTGCTAGAAGCAAGGAAGCAATATCCCTGCAACATCTGTAAAACCTCAGTCAGCAAGATTGCCATTTGCTTGAAATTGTTTCTCTGTGTTTAGATGAATTTTATGCTGCAGGATAGTTATTTTAATGTGATCAAGATTCCAATTAACTACTAGAAATCTTAGGACTTCTGCATATGGTTATGAATTGTACCTGCCAGACAAGGAAATGGAACAAATTTTAGAATAGACAAGCAGTCCTTCTTTCCTGGCACATTTGTAGAATTTGCAGTTATTTAACCTGTGCATTGTTTCAAACAGTGGCTAAGCTTAAGTGAGCAATGAGCCTCTCTGCTGTAGAGCACTACTGATTTAACTTGTGGAAGGCTTACTGAAGTCATGTGTGTATGCCTCCTGCTAGTTAAGCATGCATGCTAGTCTGATTTTTTTAAGCAAATGCCAGTGTTGTGGTCCTGCTTTAGGTCAGTTTGCTCGATATCTATCTTCCCTCTCTTTGCTCACCTGTAAAAAGTACATTGCACTCAATAGTTGACAGTCCAAAACAGCAAAATATAAATAAGCAGAAGTACTCAAGCAAATTGGAGTTCTTGAATAAAAAGACTTTATATATTGAAATACCAAAGGCTAATTATGGGGAGGCAAGATCAGCAATAGAAATCTTTACTGTGGTAAATCCAGACTAACGTGATTTCTCAAGCTCTTACAGTATTGCAAGATGGTGGGGAGCTGAACAGCAAGAATTAATTCCGTATACATTTGCATAGTACGTACCAAAACCTCTACATTTTGCTGTGGTTACCAGACAGTAAGATATGATGAAGTATTTTGCCTGGAATCTGTTTTATAATGTCACTGGAAAGTACTTTCCCCATGCAAGCAAGGATGTTAGTGGAAGGGGTGAGATTCACTTGCATCTTTCTTCAGCAACATGTTGAGGCTGTTGCTTATCTCCTGGTGGGAGTGGGAAGGAAGAAGGAAAGTCACTAAAGATCAGCATGGAGAAGTGCTGAGAGTATGTCCAAAGAGGTGTCTTGGTTTTGGGTTGTTGTTGTTTTGGGATTTGGGGGGGTTTTGCATTATTATGAATTAAGATTTATCAAATTGTTTGGCCTGACAGGTAGGTTTGTCTACTCTCAATTTCTTATTCTGAAAACTGTGTAGCTGCTAAATTGACATTATATTCATTCTAGTGCCCAGCAGAAGTGAGTCCATGCTGTTGCTTTTAATTAATGGCAGTAGTTTTGGACAAGTGTGGTCCAGTATCCTGTGGATCTCAGTAATCTATGCCTATCTTCATCCGGGGAGCTAAGTCATTATTTCATAAAAGCAAAAGAAGCAATAAAAGTTTGTATAGAATTAATTTAAGTCAGATATGATTCACAATGCCTTTTACTGGAAGCATGTGTGCACATCTGCTCTGAGAAGGACCTGTAAGACAGGTTGTGATGATAAAATTATTCCTGTGTTTCTATCTTTGCAGGGTCTGGCTCTAGGTGTTGAACTACTCACAAATGTGTTTAAAATAACCCAAAGGCAAGAAGGGGGGTTGAGCGTTTCTATTGTAAGGTTGTCTACAGAGAACTTTTATAAGGGTTACTCATACTAAATTGTAGCTCTCAGTAATTTCTCTTTCTATAACTACTCTGAATGAGGAAATGGAGAGACAGAAAAACGTTCCTTGCATACATTCTTGGATTTATGCTTTTTCAGTGTACTGAGTTAGGTTCTATGCTATGCTCCACATCTTGTAACATTCACCCACTGCCCTTCATGTGGGAATGTGCAGCCCAGTTCTGCCAGATCTGTCTTGACTCCTGGGAAGCAAAAAACAATTTGCATACCCACACGTAAATGTTACGAACTGCAAATTGCACAGGGGCAAATGAATCCCTTTTTGCATCTGTTTCTGTGAAAGGTTTGATGTTCATGTTTATTTATATCCCACAGTCACTGCCAAATATATGATGTAATTTCCTAACTTGTGGCCTCATGACTACTTGCTGATGTTATTCCATTTCAGAAATAGCATGAATGAAATACAAACTTTGTACACCTAAAAGAAATCTTGTCTCGTCTGCTTCTCCCACCTGTTGTGTCTCTGTATCTATAGAAGATGCTGCTGCCATTGCTGGCTTCAGAGATCGTGTGGTGAACTGCTGCTCCAAGGACAGTTCCTGTATATATCAGTCTGTGAGAATACCTTTTCTCTTCGGTGCATAAATATGTATATTGTAGGTCCAAGGCTCAAATACATCCCAAGACACTGGTGCATATGGTTTCATCCATTTACATGTGCATTTAAGTTCGTGCAATAGCCTCCCATTTCTTCAGTTGAAGGGCTTACGCAATTTTAAATCCACTGCCCTTGTAAAAACAATAATTTTATGGTTTATAGCTGCGTGGCGTGTGCACAGTAGGCTAAGTTGATTGGTAACACCAAGGTTTCCCGAGAAGCTGATGGGATTGACAGCCACAGCTTGATGATGAAGACAGATGGAAATCTGCTGTGTCTGCAGGCCGTCATGCCCAGCAGGTCTTAAGGCTTGCAGCTATGTGAACACCAGTCACACAGAAAAGCCAAGGCCCCAAACCCCTGGTCCCTGGAACTGGTGGGACATGGAGGAATGAAAACAGCTTTCCCTAAATGCCTTTTATTAAGTTTCTTGGGTTGGTACTTTGGAGAGCTAATGCAAGTTGCTGATATTAAGACAAACCATGATTAGTGCAGCAATCCCATGGAGGTGAGGAGTTAATCTAGATATATTTCTCATGCTTTCCCCAGTGAAGATCTAAGTGACATCTACGTCACTTGCGATATTGATGCATTTGCTGAATATGTGTCAGGTAAAGCTGCTGTCACTTGACATTGCCTGTGTGGAATGACTGTGCCCTCCCTCCATGAGCTGGGCCAGGGCAGGCAATGGCCAGGGTTAGTCAGTGGTTGGATTTGGTGGTGTATTGTGGTTGTCTCTTCTGAGGCACTACATATAAACGCCAATTTTAATCAATATAAAGAACTTTCCCCTTACTTCTCTGTATCTTTTATGACGGATAACCAGAAGTGACATATTTTTTTCAACCAAATAGAGAAAAAATTTGTTTCATGCCCATCACTCATCTGCAACAACATTTAGAAAAAATACATCATTCTCATTTTCCTTTATGTTTCACATATTTTTGTTTTTATTTTTTCCTTTTCACCAGTTTTAAATCCAAGTATGGACTGTGTCAATAAGAAATATGTGTTTAATTTCTTTATATTTACATCTCTTTTTTTAAAATCATACAGGTGTAGTTACAGTAAGTATGAGAGAGTTACACAATAATATCCATGTTTTGGTAGCTGGTTTTAGTGTCTCCATCATAATTTAATTTTAGATTTGCTGTTTGGACTTACTTAGCTTTTTACTCTTACCTGCATGAGATATCTTTAGGTGTAGTTGAGAAAAACAGTCCTGGTTTTTATCTTCTTTCTGAGCTGTAACTAGAAGATAATTGTCAGGAGAAAGGAAGAAAAGTATGCAGCACCTTAATAAAATTTATCCTAAGAGTAGAGCCAAAGCACAACTCTGGACTGTGTTCCAGGGAGCTGCAGAGCTCTCTGCATGCAGCAGCCTGTGCCTCGCAAACTGGAAGGCAAAGCATGTCTGACATTACAAGAAGCAGAAATAAAGGCATTGAATTAACATTTAATTTACTGCATTGGGTGCTATTGCTAAGTCAAATGTACAAACTGAGCTCAGCTTGCAGTGAACAGATTCATCCTCTTATACACAATATGTGAGAGAGAAATTGCTCACATAGCTCTGATGGGCTGTGGAAGACCAGCAGGAGGGAACTGATAATCTCAGTGATTTTAAGAAATGTGTATTTCTGAACCCTCAGGGAACTATTTGTGTGATGACAGTCATAAAACTCATGGGATACTTCAGTGGCTGAACCAGTGCCAGGTCAGGCTACTGTGAGTGAACAGCAGCTTTGAGCACTCAATGCAGCTCTTGCAAGGGAGCTTACCAGCCCCAGTGGAAGCAGGTTTACATGGGCCTAAGCCAGAGCTCTGTCGTGGTGCTTTCTGGTCCCTGCCTTGCTCTATGGTGCCTGTTCACTTCTCATACTTTCAAATGCCCTGGTAGTGCATGTGTGTAGTGCAATGCAGTCTGCTGAGAGTGTACTCTGTGACTTCCCTCTGCTCATCCAGACTCTTAGAAAGGATGAGCACAAAAAAAGAAATGAAACTAGATGTTATGGTATTAAAGAATTGATGAGTAACTCATATGCACTGAGTTTTGACTGCATAAGGATTAGTTTGATAATCAAGGTCTGGAAAAGAATCCATTAAATAAAACCAGAGACCTGTGGGAACTAGTCTGTTGTATGGCAGTATGTGGGAGGAAAGGGAAAGCAGATATGGAATATTTAAAATTGGGCCATTCAATATGCCAGAGATCTCATGCAGCCAATAATAACTCACTTAGCATTGCTAAAAACAGATAACAATCTTTTAATGCAGAAACCACAGCACGCAATACCAGCTGAACCCATTTCAGACGTCATGAACAGGGATGCAGATGAATTGATCAAGGGAGTGAAATTTGGTGGTTGCCTAGGGACCAGTGAGCCTGACCTACTTCCCAAAGAAGAGGCATATGCGGGTTTGGATGGCTAACACGCTGATGTGGCATTTCAGAAATGCTGAATTTCATCACTCTGGGGAGAAATCTTCAGAGCAAACTTGATTGAGAAGAAAAAATTAGAAGTGAATAAATTAAATTGGGATGTTGTAAAGAAACCTTGCAGAATATCTACTGCACTCTTCACACTCAATAACTGAAAAATCAACAGGGACATTCTCTCTGGGAAGTTAAAATCCATGGCTGATAGAAGAATTTAGATGTTTCAGGAGAATTACACTAGAAAGGACTGAGACCCAGTACCACATAAAGGCCGTAAAGAAGATAGAATTGATGAAAAAAAAAAGCAGAACTGTTCAATAAATATCTTTTTTTCCAATAAATACTTCATTTCTCTTTGGAAAAGAGCAGGATAACCTTGTTGTATCAAATCAGAAGGATACAGTACACTGAAGTCAGTATTTAGTGAGAATATGGTAATGTTTTTCCAAGTAGAACTGCACTAAAAATCAACCCATCTGCACCCAAGAATCTGAAGAGCTGGATCCAGAAATTCCCAGACATTCTTGCCCTGAGAATTTAATTAAAAACTCATGGGATGTGGGAATAAATTCAAACTGAGGAAGAAGGGATAAGCATTGAAAAATGATGACTGGGATGGTCTGCGTAAGGGACAATATTACAGGAATTTTTAGGGTGAATACAATTGATAAAGACTGAAGAGGGTAGAAATATAGTTATTTCAGTCAGTGTAATCTTCTGCTAAAAGGAGTTAGCTGACTTTTTTGCACACTGCCCCCCCCCTCCCCCAAGGTTTTTAGTTTTATTTGATAAAGGTTTGTATATAGATAAAGAGATTTCATGTTTGCTGTGTATTTTGCTTCATATCTCCCAATCTTTTTATTTTTAGGGAAGAAGCACATTATCTGTACAGCAACTTCATACTGTCTTAAAAGCCCCAAACTTAGAAATGTCTGAGAACCATTGGCAGTAGTGAATTTCCTTCAAATAGAGATCTTTTCATAGGGACTTGGAAACTGTCTTATTCAACGATTCCACCAACAGCGTGGAGTAAACCTAGATGCTGTTCACTAGAAGCATAAAAATCGCTGCAGTTTTGAATAACAATAAGATTGTAACCTCAGTTTTTGCAGCGAGCGAGGCCCTTGTTAACATGTTTTAAAGCCAAATCCAAAGTAGTAAGTTCAGAAAAGGATATTTAAGTTGAGATAAAATTCCATTGCAATAGTAAGGGAAATTAGATCAAAAGGGGTCTTTTGCAGGAAATCTTGCTTCCACGCAAATACGTGTTACTGAGTTAACAAGGTGAAGCCTCCCAGGCTGTGGCACACAGGGTAATGTGGGGTGAGGCAGTGGCATGTCCAGACTTGAACTTTGCAAACCTGGGATTTCATGCAGCTTTGTAAGAGGAGGAGTGGAAAAGGCAGATGAGGCAGTGTCAAGATTGAACCAAAATTTGCAAAAGGAGAAGATTGAAGAAGCAGTTTTAAGGTAGAGTCAGGAACTCAAGTTGCATTTATCCAGCAGGGAGGCAATGAAAGGATTAAGAAGAGAGAAAGTGGTAAAAAGTAAAATCTCTCATTATTCACAACTGCTTTGCTCCCTCCTCCACTTTGATTTCTGGCTCATAAGCAAGCATTTTTGCTAAAATCCTCTTTCTGTTCCTATTTTTGTCGTGGAAATAATGTGGATTATCAGTAGTCAGCTGTGAGTACTGGCTCCTCATACCATGGTATCATATCCTTTTGTGTTGCCCATACCTGTGTCAGAACTAAAACCAAGGCAGGTTGAGGATAACCCTGATTTATCTGTCTTGCTAGAGCAAAATGAGCACCATGTGAGGAATGCTGAGATATTTGATGGATCAGGTATGCTAGTCTCCAAGCTCTCAGACAAGGGATAACTTGCAGTGGTTGGATGATGCCATAGATAGAGTTGTCCACACACTGGTGAGCAGCCTGTGATGGGCTCTGATAAAGGTCACAAGTCTGTGAGTGTCTGGATCTTGTTTGTTTGCTGTGGCACTACCAGAGAATTGTTTGTAGTTCTCTCTCAGGCTGAAGATATTTAGGTTCTGTAGGGGCATTTCTACTGGACAAGTGGACATCCTGTAAATACTGCATATGCATCAGCTGTTGTGTGTTGTCTTTGATGTGGAGGAGGCTCATAACTTACTGGAGTGTGAAGAGATGTTTATCTAGCTCATTTTGTTCATACTGAAAGATTATCTTCTCCAAAGTGAGTGTGTACATGTCACCACAAGGATTTTTGCTTTCTTTTCCTGATCACTTTATCCCACCATGAGGGTGAAGCAAATGCTTCTTTGCAGTGAATGTGTAAATATAGTTCCATACTACAGAGCTTCATTGATGTGTAGTGTTTGGGGCTTAAATTGACCAAATAATTCCAGTATTGCTTATAGTGGAAGCAACAGAAATGGTTAATTGATTTATTCCACTGCCTTAAACCCATCAATGACCCACTGAAAGTTAAACACGTGCTTCAGTGGCCTGGAAGAACTAGTGGGTAAGAAAAGAGTGACATGATTTTAATTTTTTTTTAACTTATAGTGTATTATGGCTTTTTCTTCAGCAAGTTTTCAGCTCTAATCATGGGTGATAATGCCACTTTGAAGATGTTAGATTATCTGTGAGGGGGTTTTATAAAAATTTGACAAGGAAATCTTAAGTTTATGGTCCTATTAAGTGTCCAGTTCAGCATTTGAGAAGGGAGATAGATGACTGTAAGCTGTGAAACATCAGATTACAATCAATAAGGTTTCTCTGTGCTTCACCTAAATCAGGTTACATTGAGCTGAATGACAGTCTTGGGCTCAAATTGCTCTTGTGGTGTAGAGGATCCTGTGCTTTTACTGAGGATGTAGATGTTGTGAAATGGTGTGAAGCCAATGGGCTTTGCCCTGGGGCTGGGAGGTGAAGCATTTGCTGTTGATGGACCAAAAAGGTGAATTTTAATTCAGAGCTTTGAGACCTTGCACAGGTACAACCTCCATGTTCTTGTTAGGCTTCTTGAAAACACTGAGATTTTTTGCAAACTCCACTTCTTAATAGGGACTAAATTGGTAGAGTTAAAGCAGGTTCTTCCTCTTTCTTCTTCTAACAATGCTGTTAACATCTAAAGGATAATTTCCTCTTTTCTCCTGGGTTCAAGCAGTTTCAGCTTGAGCAGACACTGCATCGCATCCAGCTCATCTGTGTGGTAACTGGTGTTCGTAGGCAGCTTTCTCTTTCCCTTGTGTTTCTGCAGTAAATGGCTTCTAGTCCTCCCTGATGGGGTCTTTTAAAAAGAAAAGATCAAATATGTGTACAGAGTACTTCAAAATCACAAGAGAAATGAATCTATAACATTATTCTGTTGAAGAAAGGTTGTATTGTTGGTAAGCACTTTCCACTCCCTGCAAGGAAGTCCCACGCTGGAATGGAGAGGGTACAAGGGTAGTATTGTTTGTGAGTCCTGGCATATATCTCTGTGTGTGCTGCCCCAGCACACTGGAGCAATGCAGAGGCAATTGCTTCAGTGCAGCAGGCAAATTGCTTTGTGCAAGCAATTCAGCTGCTGCTCATGAGAAACAGAACTGCAGGAGCAGTTTGACTGACTTTCATATAAATGAAGCGTAATCAGAAGATGTTTCTGGTGGAGTTTTGAGTCCCAAAGATTTCACACTTCTGCACTGCCCTGTGCAGATGCCAGGGTACTGATCTTGAATGCTAGCCCAGAATTCCCAGAGTCAGTATTTAAGCGCTGGATGTAAGCTAAGAGACCTCTACAGATGGTTGCAGGGTGGTTTTTTAAAACACTTTTGGGAATGTGAGAGCTGGCACCAAAATTATTTTGGAATGTAGTCCGTCAAAAAGATGTGATGTAAACCAGATTTCTGTGCACTGTTACAAGTTAGTACAATATTAATCTGGCTGAATTAGTATCATCATTAATTTATAAAGAGAGACTGTTTTGTGGCTTCTCACTGATTTTTGTGAAAGTCTCTGAAACACATCAAGGCATAACAATATTTTTTGGAGATGAACTGAACTTGTACACTGGAAGAGAAGGCAGTTAAAGGGCTGCCTTCCTCACTGGTGCGTATTTTACAATTTTACTGGAAAAATGGCCACTTAACTGACTGTGAACTTGATCAAAATGCTTGTCTAGCTAATCCTCGTTCATTTTGATGATGTTCCAAGAACCAAGGCAGGGAACTGCAAATACCTCTACCAACTCATGTTCTGGGTAAAACCCCCTATGAAAACCATTTCTTGGCTCAATTTTTATGGCTTCATGTGTCCTATAAATTACTAGGACATATCTGTAGCTGTGAAATTATTTAGCAAATGTACCTTTTGTGAACTGGGACATGGAGTGTTTTAAAACTTGAAACAACATCTTTAGTGGAAGAGGTTAAATGATGAACGTTTGAGAACTTAAGGGAGATTCTGAGCTTTGCAAAGGCTTGGCAGGAAGAGGATGCTTTTTTATGGCAGAATATCTAAATCTAGATATATTTCTGTGTCCCAAAGTGTCATCCAAATCACATGCCGCAGCTTGTCTTTTTCCGGTAATGCTGTTTGACATATTGTCAGCAACACTGAGTATGTTTTTTCCTTTCTTCATTCTCTGTGTGTCAACACATTTACAGCTGTGATTAAGAATTTTCTGTTTAATGTTTCATAAGTTTTTTGATTACCTTACACTGAAATAAACCAGTCTTCATCTGAGAGCGCTAAACTGCATGTACATCCCATTGCTTTTTCAAAATAAAAGAACTCTTGAGAATGAACCATGTGTCAAATAATAGAATCATGTGTGTACACCTAAGGAAAAGGTTGGTGAGAAAGCTGAAGTGGTGTAGCTGAGTGGGAGTTTACAGTATATTGAAAAATGTCATAAATGTATTCACAAATTATTTAAATTCTTAAGGGAGGCCGGAGGGTTTCTAACATGGCAAGTGAAGATTTACTGCCATCTACTGTGCAGTTGAACACTGATTATGCATAACAGATAAAACAAAAGCAATGAATTGGGTTAGTGTACGTTTTTTGGAAGGAGGATATGGGTTAGGATTTAAGTTATGATCCCAAACAGACTGTGGGGTTTGAAGTTCTGCCAGAGCAAGGGCAGGGCGATGGTGCAGAGCAGAATGCAGTGCATCAGCTTTTGGACTGTGTGTGTGACCAAGTGGCCAGGCACAACCCTGGGCTCTCCCACTGGGCATTACAGCTACAGATCCCAGGGGTTTCTTTAAAGATGCCCTTCAAGTGCCAGAGGAACCTGGAGCTGTTTCCAATGGATCTGACTTTTACTATCTTCATAAGGTAGGTAATTATTCGTAAAAACCCTACTGAAGGTGGTACCTCCTAGCACATTTATACTAAATAGACTCTTAACCAGAGGTACAGATTTGTTAAACTACAGGTAGGGTGATTAAATTCCCTAAAATTCTGCATGTTTTGTTAAGGTAAAAGGCAAAACACTGAGTGAGAAGTAGTTGAAGTGTCTCAATGCTCTGGCAGGGAGGGGAAACTTACTAAGTAGATGGTTCTTAGTTACTGTCCTCCCACCTGTAATGAGGAGCCTTTCAATTTCTCTCACAAACGTTTTGCCATGATATGTGACTTTTTACTCCAGTGTAAATCTCTACTTAGTACGTAACTGAACGGGCTTCTGAGCACTTGTGTCCTGCAGCTGGATGGGTCCCTTCATGTGGGCCGGGAATGCAACCCTTCAGATTACTGAATTCTTGTGCCACTCTCAAGCCAACTCTCTGCCTCCTTAAACCTGCTTCAGGCTCTGCCCTGCCTTCTGTTCATGCAGGTTTGTTCCAAAATTTGGAAGATGCTGGTTAGGTGTCTGTGCTGACTGCTGAATCCCTACCAGCTTGGCAGTGAAGGGAAGCAAGTGTGTGTTTAGGTGTGGGTGCTGCCATTCAGACTTCCCTTTCGGGATCTTTATTGTGCTTCAAACTTTTGCTAGACAAGTCTTCGTAAGCTAAGAAAGAGATTATATGATCCTCCAGTATTAGTGCATCTTTTCCTTACGTCAAAACCATGCATTTCTTTTAAGAATTAATTAAGCTTACAATTAGAATTGCAATTTAAGGCAGTTCTAGACAGTGGGGAAGCTGTAGTGAAATGATCAAGGAATTCAGGCTGTTGTTAAATCCTTTTCTCTCCCAAGCAGAAAAGTCCCAGGCCTTCTTTTCATGTCTTCACCTATTTAGAGTCAATGTTATTTGGGATCAAAACTTAAAACTGAGTTTAATACACAGAAAAAAAACTCATATAGGTTTATATTCCTGCAGTGGAAGGAATCATTTAGGAAAGTATTCAGAAGGCTTCTTCTACCTTTTGCTTCTTGCAAGACTGTAATTTTTTCTGAAAAATTCTTACACATGGGCTTGCAAATGTGCTGTACCTTGAAGTGTTTTGGCAGTGTGAGAAGTTTTAATTTGATGCTGTATAATTTCCTTCTACTGTATAGGATCAGTGGTGCTGGTCTTATTACAGCTGTGTACTACCACAGCTCTATCGAATCTAGTTTTATGTCCTTCACTGTAACAGTGCAGTAAATTCTGATAATAATAATGCTAATTATATCGGAAAGGAAAGCAAACAGGGCTGGCATTAGCAAGGACTCCTTTTTCACACTTCCAAGACATCAGTACAAAGATCTGAAATTTCTTATTAAAATGTCTGAAAAAAAATTGTGTCTCTCTCCTCTCACCCTTTCTACTATGTTGTGTTATCTATTCATCGTAATTTTTCTAGCAGTTTGCTGCAATTAGGGAAGATTTTCAGAAGGATAAAATTGTCTGATTTCTAACTGAGGCTGTTCCCATCTTCCTATAGAGAGTTGTATGATATGGGTGTGATCTTTGTAGTCCTGTTGCTGAATCTCTGCTGGATACATGCGCATGTCAGTTGTTAGTTTCATTTCTCTGAACTCACTATCAAATTTCATGATAGATCACCCCTGAGGCCTGTATGTAAAGCATGCTAAAAAAATCCCACTGATTATAGAAAACAGATCCTGGGAGACTGATGGCATATTCAGATCATTGTGAAGCATGGTGTGGAAGAAATAGATTTTTCTGGATTGCTTTTAAGAGTTCTGCTCAGTTTTATCATAATCAAGGCTTTTCACTGTGGTATTGGAGTTCAGTGTGAAACTACACGATAACTACTATATTGTTAACACTGCTTGCTCTTACTCCATCAAAAGAACACCTCAGGGTGTCTATGATAAATGAGGTCCTAAGATCGTGGTAGGGCTTGTGCATTTTCGTTTATAACCATAAATGAACCAGATGTACTAGAAGTGCCAGTGTGTATTTTTTGCTGGAGTACTTCATATTGTGCTACTTCGAATAGTGCTACTTTAAACCGATGGGTATTTTTAATGGCATTTTGGGTTTTCCCATTTGAAACACAGTACTGCGGAATTCATTCATTTGTGGGGAGGGATCTACAGCATCTGCGTATCTTTTCACCCTTGCTGTGCACCCTGCTGCTCTAAAACCTGTGATTCCCTGGAGCAAGTTTGGGTTGTAACACCCAGATGTAGAAAGGGGACAAGGATTCTAATCCCAAAGGAATTTGGCTTTTTGGCAGTCGCTATAGGCAGACAGGTGTGTGTGACTTTGGAGCTGGCTTTAGATCTGTCACTTGATAGGACTGCTAATGAGCTGTTTTATGCTTCCTTGCTGTAGTGGATGATGCTGTAATTCTGCGGATAGAATCAGGTTTCCTTTTGGGAGTATTGTCTGTAGCTCCTCAAGAGATCTCTGCACGGGATCTTTTATGGAGCTGTAGTTAAAGTCTTTTCTGATGCACTCATATAGTTATTCTTTTAGTAAATAGGAGTGCCCACCCAGATACTGGTATGCTCAAGCATAAGGCAATTAATTACTTTCTTCATGCCTGATGGGAGGGAATTCCACAGCCTAACTGGCTGCACAGAGCACTGAGCAGGACCAGAGCATGAATGCTGTCTTGCAAATGACAAAATGCTCCTTTACAGTCAACTGCAGAGCATGTCAAAGTCTCTAATGAGCCTGACTGAACATTTACCAGTGTAAATGTATGGAAGTTTTAGAACTTGAAATTGAAAAATTTCATTCTGTCACTGTGGTGTGACAGAATTGCATTGTAAATGCCCTGAGGCTCCCATGTGACCATTAATGGCATCTTCTCAGATCTCAAATGTGTTACAGCAAATGCCCAGAGGAGACTGAGTCTGTACTGCTGAGATCAATAAATATTTTATCTTTGGCTGAAAAGAATGGTAGTCAAGAATACAGCCTGCAGTGCTTTTTGTATTTACCTTTACTTTCCAGTAAGTTGAAAGCTATGACAAAGCATACTGGAGATTAACTGTTTCTTTTGTTTGTTTACTCAAGAGTTTGAAAACCTGGCCAAACATGTGTCATCTCTGAAACACAGCTGTAGAAATAAATCCAAGATTTTGCACATTAAGTTGAAGGAAATTTTTTAATAGCTTTTTTTAGTTTTGTACCATTTTTCACTCTTACACAACAGTGTTTTAAAAGGAGATGCCCAGCTACTTTCAAAGCATTAAACAGTGCTGTTTTGTTTGTAACCTTTTACCTTGGGACAAGAAAAAGCAATGAATGAGAAGTTTAAAAGACTTCATGTGTTTTTTTAATGTTAACAAATATCAGTTAGAAAGCTTTTATGTGAGTAAATAGTTTTCAGCTGTCGAAACAGGAAGGTCCAGTTTATTTGGAATACCCCCAAATCTGTCTCTATTCCTAACAGGGTTCCCCAGGTGTCTTCTGTAAAAGAGTCTGCCTTCAGAGTATAACCTTCTCTTGACATATACTGGAATTTTCAAGTGATGTATGAAATATTTAAATATCTCTGAGTAATTCCCCCACTGCTCTGCTCCTCTGTGGTTATTTAGCCACCTACTGGGCAGGAGGATAATACTAGAAAAGAGGATTTGAAGGTGGAGGGAAAAGGGACCTTGGATTTTAGTGCAGAAGGCATTGCACTCACAGGGACAAAGAGGGACAAGTGAGCAAGTGGGCCCAAAAGCTGATAAAGTGGTAAAGCAAAAGCATTGCCAGTGCTGTGAAGAGTTTGAGGGTGAGAACTAAAAAGATAGCCTTCATGCCCTGGGACGTACAGAACCACTTGAAGGGCTCTGTCATAGTGGAAGGGGTAGGGCTATGCACATCTTATGAAGGTATGGATCCCATTAATTTAGACAGGAGATGCATATTGGAGTTCTGGCTGTAGCCTGATAAAAAGACATGGATAGAGGAGTGGCAGGATTTGGCCACCACATGCTGGAGGGAAGAGGAGAGGATCCATATGAATAGCAGGGTGGAAAAAAGGACAAGCAGGCAAGAGGACGACAAAGAGCAGGTGGAACTACAGAAGATCCCTTGCCAGAGAAGAGAGATGATCAGAAGTGGGAGAACCTGCTAGGAGGTCGGGGAGATACACCAGCAGTTTGGTCTTGCCTGGATATCTGCTGAAACTATTTTCAGGTCAGTTTGGAAATACGCACATTGATCTGATACAGTTTTCTACCTGTTTTCTGCTGTACAGTTTATCTCTTGCACAATATGAATCAATTCACTGGTCTTTCACTCAATCCAGCAAAAGAGATGGAGAAGTCAAGTGCATGGGTTCTCTGTTCCTCTTTCTTTTTCTTCTTTCTTTTTCTTTTAATACTCTGGAAAAGCTTTATTGCAGAGTTTGTTTTTAACTCTTGGCTCTTTAACATTCTGAAGCCAGACATCCCCATCTAGTGGTTATTCCACCTTCCCTCACCGAGTACCACTTTGGGGAGGAGGATGCCCTGCACACACACACGCACAGCAGGAAGACCAGCTGTAGCCCCTCTGTTGGCTCAGTGCTTTCCTTGTGGGTGTCTTAAACTGCTGTGAGTCCAGAATAAAGTACTTAAATTTTCTTTTACCAGAGGAAATTTTTTTTTTACTACTTATAATTTGCATGTGGGAAAAAATTTGCTGATATATGGAAGGGAATTATTTTACTACTGCTTATGACACAGCAAATACACATGAAGATGATTGTCACCATAACTGTATGCAGAAAATAAAGCAGGATCAGTCTTGTTTTTTATCAAGAAAATGACTAAAAGAACCAGTTACTAGACATTGCTTTGTGAATCAAATTATTGCATTAAAGTAAAACTGTTGGGACCTTGTAGCATGTAGAATGCAGAATAATATTTCTGCTGCATGTAACCCTTTGTAGCCTTTCAGGTAAAAGCATAATCACTTGTTTTCTTGTTGGAGTCCTGTTCCCTGAAGGCTTCACCATAACTCCCTGTTGTGTGACTGATGGGTGTTGGTGGTGGCTGTGAGTCAGGAGTGGTTCAAGGTCTTTCAAAGTTGCCCAGGTTGGGGCTGTAGTGTCTGACCCTCCTTGGCTGTGAGGGAAATGGTGCCAACAAACACAGTTGGGCTGTCACGACCTGGGATGGGGAGGCATTTTCAGGACCACTTTGGATAGGGGAAAGAAGGGAACTCCCTTGTTATTCAAAGGCAAAGTCAAGGTGTGCACCAGGTGTAAACCCTCATCTTCTTCCTCATGGGAAGCTTCGTATTGCTTTCTCCCCCTTGAGGTCTCCTCCACCTGTGGGCAAGGAAATCTCTCATGGACTTGACTGCAGGAGTGGAAGCAGAGTTTTCTATTTCTCCTCAATCTTTTAATTAATTCTGCTTCTCTTCTTGAAGGCCCTTTTACTTTCTCTATATACATAGATACATACATACTCAGAGATCACAAGATAATTTGTTGGTTTCCTCTCCATGCCCTGAATTGAGGGCCAGTCAGATTTGCTTTATGTCAGGAAGGGATAAAGTGTAGCCAGAACTACAAAGCCAGAAAGAAGAAGGAGAAAGAGGCTGTTTATCTCTTCTCCTGCATCAGGGAAACATCTTCAGAAGTGCCTGGCTGAGGACAGAGTGCAGAAGCTGGTGTCCATGTCAGCTGAATCACTCACCCATGTTTATTGCTGGAGATGGTAGTAAGAATATTCAGCTGAAGTTCTGAGAATTGGCTCCATTTCCACCTTTCTCAAATGAGTATTTTTAACATGTATTTTATATGGTCATTTTCAGAAGACATCTTTAGTGTAAGTGTCCTACTACCCAGGCACCTTCTGTTCCCATAGCAGAAGCAGAACTGGTTCTGCATTATGTCTATTTGATTTTATTTTTTGTAATCTGTTAATGACTAAAGAGCCATTGGGTGGCAGTATCAGCCAGTGAGCACCTCCAATAGTTGCTGAGCTGAATGCAAAAGTATAGGTAGGAAAGATGAGAAATTACAAGTTTCTTAAGATAGAAAACATACATTGGTTTGTATGTGAAGAGGCTGTGTTTAACTCTACACCATATATGTTTTGAAAATCTTTTAAAATGAAGTATAATCTCCTTTCTCTATTTTCTTCAAAAGCAGAAGTCTTAGTTTGTAATATCAAGTTGGGGGTTTTTTTTAAGTACCTATGAATGTAGAATAAAATTAATCCCGTGCTAAACATAAGGGAAACTGCAGTGTGGGAGTTCTGGTCGATGTGTGCCTTTAGGGTGTGCCTGCACAGGGGCTTAGGTACTGTTTGAGCTTGGTGTTCCTGAGCTGAGCACACAGATCAGGGTAACAGCATCTGGGATTCACATCATATACTTGGTTTCATTTTCCTTTTATTCACTTTTTGGTTAACACAAAGCTCACTTGCATGTTCAGCTTCATGACTGGAAAATAACATTTGTGGTGACCTACTATTTAATTCTACGTTTGGAGGCAGCAGACTTTAAATATCAGTGTATTTGTGATGAGGTAAAACTTGCAAAACTGACTAAGAGTGCCTGCTTTTAGGCTCTACTTCTAGCCAAGCATGTATTTTCTGTAATAGGAATTGTAGTTATTTTTGTCATATGAGGTATGGTGTCAGTTCCATTATAGGCATTTTCACAGAACTACTGTTCTATACATTCATTCTGTTAGCTCTCAGCACTCTCTCCTAAGTTCAAGGCTGGCAAGACTATGAAAGCTGCAAGCAAATTTTAACTTGTTTGTAATATTCTTCACTTCACAAACCTCATCCTGATCCCAAACAGGAACATTTTGAGTGATATCAAAAAAGCCTCCATGATCGCGTTGTTCACATCTTGCTTTTAAATGCACCAGATAATGCCACTTGTTTAAGCTTAGTCATGTCTGAGGGAATGTCAGGAGTCTGCGTCACATGAGCTGCTCCTCAGATTTCCCAGCCTGCATCAGCATGTTTTCCTGGGTAGAAGCAGAGTGGATGTTATTAAAATGGCTCATCCTAGATGTTAGTATTAATATTAAGTCTCAGGCTTATTCCTGTGATTTTCCTGCAATGTTTCGCATTTACATTCAGCTGATTTATGTGAAAATAATATCTTTTTTTCCTTAGAGGTATATGCCTCAGATGAAAGCACATACATTCTAACCAACCACGCTCTTTATGTTCTTGCTGACAATTTCATTTTCTGCTCGACCCCCAGACTTACCACCTTAGGCCAGCTTTGAGCCAACCTTTAGCTTAATTTTAAACACTTGTATCCTTTCCATGATGTGTTTATAGACCCAGTGTCACTTGTCCTCTTTCCCTCCTTGGAGACCATGACGATAACAGGGCCATTGGCATGTCCTTGCTCATGCTCTGGGTCAACAGCTTTCTCCTGAGCAAACACAACATGCAACAGACAGGAAAAGCACCCAATGGGTTTGTTCCCTTCTGCCTTTGTGGCACTGGTGATACATTCACCATGCCTGGAGGTACTCCAGACTGGTGAGATCTTTGAGCCTTTCCTCCTGAGCATCACTTTCAGATGCTCAAGGGCTGCTGTACTCGCCACACCAGCTGTGCAAAACCTGGAGAGGGTGAGAGATGAGGAACCAAAAAGGCTGGCAGCACCAAAATGCTGGGTTGTCTTATGCCTTGCCATCAGGTGACTCATATTCAGGACAAAATCTGCTCAGTGTGTTTGACTGCTCCAGGGCTCTGTTCCCAGGGTCTCTGATCCTGTTTCAAGAGTCAGGAGTAGATTGGCATTGCTTCCTAAGGCTTCAAGCCTGTGTTTTGTCTGTCTTATCCCTGCAGTCCCTCCCCCGTGGTGCACATGGAGTTGGATGCCCAACATGTGCCCATATAGGGAAGGGTGTAACTATCTTGTTGACACTGGCTAATCCAGGCAGGCATGTGAAGGGGGAGCAGAGTGTGATGCTCACATGTAGCATGGCAGATGGCACTTGGGACTGGCTGTCTCCATCACACCCCTCAGGACTGACATATAAGACAGGGAAAGAGGTTTTTTTGCGTACCTCTGCATGCTCCCGACAGAGCTACTGAAGAGCTGGGCTGTCGTAGCCCCATGTACTGAGCCACACGCATTCCTAGAGGAGAAAATTAATGAGTATTTCCTGTGCTGCAAATTAATGGCAGTTCTGCAATAGTTTTAATTTCTACAACATCTGTGCATTGCATTAGGTGAAAATAACTGAGCAGGACCAGATGTCCTGTGGGAAACACCATCCTCTATTGGTGAAAGCCTAGCTGATCATGTCCTTTTCCAGATGTATGGCCAAATGGGACAAAACTCAACTAAATTATTTGTTACTGAGTTTTCGTCACTGACATCTAGGTAGCCCTCTACGATATCTGTATGCTAATGCTGGAGTGGGCAGCAGAGCTTATTGTGTGTATTATACTCTTTGAAGCTCCAGTGATGAACAAAGGCTTTGCTTTCAGTAGAAAAGTCAGAGGGTGAAAGTGTCAGAAAGTATTACCAACACAGAGACCACGGGCCAGATCATAGCTAGAAGACCTGACTGAAGGCTTACTAAATCTGACAAGAGACTTCGAGACTGATCTGTTGTGCAGGAAGATTTTAGGTAATCCAGTTAAGTAACTGAAAACCAATGCACCTATGGAAACTGCTCAGGATCTCTTTATAACAGTGCTGAGCACTTTAAACTATCTACACCTGTTGTCCCAGCCACCAAATTATTTCCCTATGTGATAATGAACCACTGCATTTACTGTGGACTACAACACAAAACCTAGCAGGAGTAACACAAAAGTAGGAAATACATCATTAAAGCAGAGCTCTGCCCTTAGATGGAAGCAGTCAGCAGGAGTGCAGGAGGCCAGCATTTCTCTGCAGTAAGAAGACTTCAGCCTATGTTACACATACGGGTGACTGGGGATTTATTGGTCCTGCTTAAAGTATTTTCTCTGCTAGATTGTATTTTATGTGCAGCAAAAATACTTGTGTTAGAGTATTTGATTAGCACAGTACTTGAACGAGGTGCAGAAGAAGCATGAATCCTGGACACATGAGCAAATCTCAGCTCAGTAGGGGTTTTCTTAGCTAGAAAGGACCACTAACAGTTGAGTCTGACCTCAGGTGTAACACAGATATTTCATACTGTGTGACCCAGAGGGTTCTTTACCATCCCAAACCCACGTTTTACAACTCATCCCCCCTGATACTGGGGACCAGGATTGACCTGGACTCTGGGAGCAGCCCCACTGTGATTTCAGTAGTGTATATTGGGAGTTAGATTTGATGCTGTCAGTCCTTGAAGCCTCACTCTCTATAGGCACTTGAGCATCTAAAAAAAAATTTAGAAATATTGGTGTGGGCCTGTTTTAGTATCTAGCAGTAGTCGCACTTATAATCCCAGAAGACTGTGTTAAGGTTTGTCATTGTTTCTTGATGTCATGTTAAAAAGTATTTGTGAAGTTTAAGTGGTCTTGCTAGTGGTTGTTCGAAAATTGCAATGTCCAGACACCCAAGCATTTTGGAATCACAGTTGTGTGAACTATTTCTGGTCTTCAACTTATTAGTTTAGATATAGACATTCAAGACATATGTTCAATTTTCCTGTCTATAATAAAAAAGCTGTAGATGAAGTTGTCTCATTCCAGGTGCAGTAAGGAAGGCAGTTTCCTGTCCTGGTCAAATCAGGCTGTAATGCTGGCTACAAAAGCTTTCCAAAGCTACAAAAAGAATTGTAGCTTTTCTTTTTAAAATCATTTGCTTGAAGATTGCTATATGGAGCAGGATGAGAGCTCAGGAGGAGTGACTGGCCGTGAGTAAAAGCAGAAAAAATACATGTGAATTTTCTACATGCAGTGTTGAAGACAGCTTTTAAAGTTCTTTCTTGGTTGAAGAAGATAATGCTCTGTTTTACTGTGCATTGCATTGTAAAGGTTGAGATGGATGAAACGCACTCCATTTAAAAAGAACTTATTTGGTTGTTATAGAAATATGGGAATTCTTACAGTAGATCCAACCACAATTCTGTCTGCCAGCATCTCATTTCTTGGGTATTACAGAAGCATGACTCTAAAGCTCATTTTTGTGGAATATGGAGATAAGCGTCTTCCAAATCCCACCCTGTAGAAGGTGGTTTATGCCAAGAGGTTGTTAGGCTCATGTTTCATCCAAATATCAGGATGTGTTCTTTATTCAGTAATCTTCTCTGAGTGGGGATGCTCCCATATGTGGAGATCTTGGTCCAATTCTTTTTCTAAATTCTGCTGTTTAAATATTCTAATTGATCCGTCACATTCCTGCTTGGCTTGCATTGGTGCCGCTGACTTCTCAGGATGTTTTCCAAATGACGTACTGATGTTTCTTGTAACAGTAATACTATGATCGAGAAGCTCTGGAGATAGGGGCAGAATCTAAAATTTTTTTGTGCTTGCTGTAATAAAAAGATATTTTTAAACATGTGGAGGGATATCAGAGCCCAGAAATTATGCTTAGGTGATTTATATGAAAAGATTGACCTCTGAATTACAAAGTCAAGCTTAAACAATCCCAAAGTAGAGTGTTAGAGAGCAAAATTTCCTGCAGAGCTGCATCACAGGACTTAGAGTTCCTCATCAAATATAATACTCAAAGATATTTCTCCTTGTGTGCCAACTGCTAGCTAAAATCTGTTCTCAGCTGCATTACTTCATCTATGCTTTTTCATTTTTTGAGCCAAGTGGTCTGAACGGTTTCTTTCCTTACTCCTACTATCATTTAAAGACTACCAGTGAGCCTTTTTCATCTCACCAGCCCCTGAGAGCATCATTTTACCTTAGTAGAGGGCATCAGACAGTCAGGAAACCTTGCATGTGCCAAGAAGGTGGGTATTGAGACTATTTGAAAACACTGAAGTTGCTCCCAGCTGAAATCGAATCAGCTGAGAGACTTCACAGTCTCTCTCTGAAGTGCATCCACTTTCAAAAGTAATGTTTATTTTTGATCCCTTTATGACCATGTTTAAGGTTGCAAAAAAGCTAAAAAGGCACATAATAGTGAATGTTAACTGATTTATTCTGAATGGCAGGTTTTTCATTGTGGGCAGGTAGGGAAAGGATTAGCTGCTGGTTTCTTTCTCTTTCTTCTTTCCTCCTAGCTCAGCAGATAGATGAGGTGAGGACATGCCACAGGGATGAGACTTGCCAGACTGCCTGGAACACCACAGTTTTGGGGCATGTCTTTCCCTGGGTGTGAAGGGAAACTCAAGCATCTGATGACAGATGAAAATGCAAGTTGGGGAAAACTGTAGAACTGAGATTGTGAGTTTTTTCCCTTTTTAAAGAGACTAGCAGCCATGTAGCCTGTGTGTTAAGGCAGTGTTTTCTGAAATCAAACTGCCTGTGTTACTCTCCTTGCCTTCCTTCACTGTTGGCCTGCTCTGACTCGGTGGAAAAAATGTCAGTCTGCCTGCTGACAGGGTGCAGTTGGCCGGCCCGCGCCTGGGCCGGCAGCTGCAGGCAGGGAGAACCTGCAGCGCTCAGTCACATGAAGCCATGTGCGGGCAGTGGTGGGGATTAGCTCTGCTCCTGGCCGGAAAGGTCCCCATGCGGTTCCCAGGCTGAGCTCGCCATATGTGCTTCACATGATTGTCCTGAGGGTGACATGAAGTGGAGAGTTCAGATTCGAGTGAAAGTTGGTTTGTGTTTCTTCACCCTGTTTAATGTAATGCAGATGCAGAGCAGAACATGAGGGTGCTTGTGCTGGGGGGAGATGTGACAGGCTGTAGCAAAGCCCTGTAGCTTTTACTAATTCCTCCTCCTTCCCCTGAATTTTATGCTGTTTCCTGATGGGAGTTGTATGTGTGAAGGAACCCCCTTGGACCACCTGTTAGGTGCCTTTCCCCTTTCAGTCACGGTCTTTGCCATCTCTTAAACATTGGGGTTTTTGTATTTGGAGAAAAGCCAAAAACTTGAACAATAGTTTTTCTCCTTTTGAGGGGCGGGGAGAGCTCTGACACAGTACAGGAAGGAAAAAAGAAGGCAGGAAAAAATTAGAAAATATGGGTGGAGAACCCTCAGTCTCCACTTTGGGTGAGTGTGAAGTATTGCAGGATTATAATTTTTTTTTTAAAGGTAAGAGGTATGTATTCACAGGCTGATTTAGTTTGTGGTTTGCCTTACTGCAAGGTAATTTTGGAAATGGCATCTTCCATAGAAGGATCATGTCACATAGAGAGTGCCAGTGCTATTGCGAAAGGCTTCCAGACTAATGCTGGAAAAAGAAAGTTTAACAAGCCCTTTCTGTGAGGAGCATTGTCTAATGGGCTGAAGAGGTTGCTGTCCCTGTGGCAAAATAGGAATATTTGCTTTATTTTGATCTTTGGATATGACAGAACAGCTCATTTATTTCTTAATAATAGAATTTATTTCTTAATTGACATATGTCAATGTTAGAAGCAGAGACAGGAAAATAGAAGGTTTTGTGTCTGGTAATTTTTTAATAATGTGAAATATGGGAAAGACTGTTGATTTTGCCACCCTGATGTAAGGCATAATATGTTTGGGTTTATGAAAGTGCAAAGTTTGTTCTTGGAAAGCTTTGGTTTTCAAGGAAAAGGTGGATCAGCAAGAAGAAGAAGCCTGCTGAGATAACTTGCCGAAGGCTGCACTGCGGGTGCGCAACCTCTGCGTTACCTCTTGCTCTTGCTTTGGAGTCCCAGCAGAACCTGTGGCACAGGTCAGCGCTCATACGCTTTTGGAGCAGTGGATTAGTGCTGGATGATGACTTTTCCTTTCGCTGAATGTTTCCTAGCAGGCAGATAGCTGATGTGAACGATAATACCGCTCGAGCTAACAGATATCAACAGTGTCTTTCCTAAAAACTTCCACTGTCCTTAGGAAGCAGCCAGCCCGAACATGGGCAAATTGCTCAGGGGATAAAATGTGATGTATTTGAGTGCGTGTTTTAAGAAACCGTTAAAACTTCAGTTGGGTAACGCTTGTTGCCTTCCAGAGCAAGGGCTTGCTTTGTAAAAGCCAGTCTCTCTCGGTCTTCGTTAGTGAGCCGTGTGTTTTCCGCAGTTTGCCTAATTAGACTGTGACCCTCTTCCCAGTAGGATCCCGTGGCATTACACTGTACAGAAACAGGATTTTGGTGCTGATACGTGAAGAGATCGAGAACATATGGCATAAACATCAACTGATATTGTTTGCCATCCACACTTGCTGTGTGTAATGCAACGGGACCGGCTCCTGGTGGCCACGTGATCTGCCTTCCAGTCCTCCATTTGGGGTGGTTTTTTTTTTTGTTCCTAAAGTTGTGACTTTCTGGAAGGAAGCTTGTAAATAATCGGGGTGCAGAGAGCAGGTAGAATGTCAGTGGGATGTTACCAAGAGGCATGTGCACAACGCTGACATCGGCTCCTGGCCGCGCTCCCTCAGCACCAGCTTGCTGCTCCGGGCAGCCCTTCATGTTGCAAGAAGGTAAGATCATGTCGTGTCACCCGTGTCCTCCCACCGCCTTGCAGAAATGCCTGTGTCCTCCATCCTCAGCAAGGAGAAACACTAATTTGCCAAGTGAAGTATCTTAGCGATCTTTAAAATTTAATTTTGAAGTACAGCTCTTTCCGTAACACAGGGAAGAGACAGGCAAGTGCAGCTCTGGCGGCAACAGCTAACTGGGATTTCAGATTAAAGATACGATCTGGTTTGGGCAGTAGCTTCTTATCGTGCTTAGCTTTTTGTAATAAAGGGCTTTTAGACTTTAAAAGACATTCCACACCCAATTGTATCCTATTGATTTGCCATGGTTAACCACCCTGTAATAAGCCCCGTAGTCTGTGTGAATAGGCACAATGCACAATTATGTTAATGTTGTTTACAACCAGTGGGCAAAGAATTATTTGCAAAATGTGAAAGAAGTAAAAATGCCAAAATATTTCAAAGTCGTTTGAATTTGGAAATGCCTTCATTAGACTATGAATAGAGTTCTTTGGAATAGAAAAAGAAAAAAGAAGAATCAGAGCATTTTTTTTGTTTGTTTGTTTTGTCATTTTATTGTTTGGGGTTTTTCTAATAACTGATACTTTATAATTCAAGAGAGTTTTTCATTTTCAGAAGTAAAGCCTGGTAAATAAATACAATAATATTAAATAAAATAATATATATATTTTAAAAAGCAATAGATTTATTATTTAATTTTTTATTTAAATAATAACTTTCTTAGATATCTTTTCACACAAAAAAATGAATCTGGGACCTAGGGTGTTTTGCAGTTAAAAGATACATCAGTAACACAAGGTGTAACATCTACTATGCAGGCCAGTGGAATAAATAGAAACTTATTTTTCCTCAGTCATGTAAGCTTCTTAGACATTTAGACAATAGCAGAGCATGTGCATTATGGTAAAAATAGACAAATCATCAAGCAAAAATTAAGACAAAATAAGGCAGTGCTTAACCAAAAAGAAGTGGCCGGCCATCTCCATTGACAGTTCTGTCAGCAGGACTGGGCAAATGCCCAGCTCAGTGTTGTGGATAGGTTAATATCTTCACACTTTTTCCTTCCTCACAGCTGCCACATGCAGTGCTCTGAAAACTGATATTTTTCATCAAAAACTGATTCTTATTTTCTGTCTTAGTATACTAATCAATTTTACCATGCAGAACTTAGACCATATTAACTGTCAGTTACTCCTAATTAATACCGAAGGCAGACAGAAAGAGGCGTTATTTAATACAAAATGCCTCTCCCGATTTTGTTTCCTTTATGGAAAACTCTTTTGGTTCCTGTTCAAGATTTAAGCACCGTCCTGTTTTATGTTTTGTTTCACAAGGTTGATTGGATGGCAGTTTATTATTCAAGACAAAAAATTAAACTTCTCAAAGCCAAAGAGTTGCAGCAGTTCTGGCACAGGCTGTTTTCTTCCAGAAGAAACATGCTCAGGTCTGATTTGTACAACTGTTGCCCTCTAACATAAGAAAATTAAAGAAAACCTCCTATATATCTTTTAAGATTCACATTAAATGTCTTTAGCATAGAAATTGGAATGCATTAAAGGAAACAGTGAACAACATTCATTGCAAAATAGATAATGAAAGCTTCTAGGCTAAAATACACCGCGTATTACTTCTGTGTAACAGTATGAATATTATGGCCTAGTATTAAAAACTGATTTCAAAGAGATCGTGGAAACAGAGCAAACTTCTTTGATGTTTTATGCTTAAATTAAATATAACCAAAAAGGAATACAGGAGCATTGCTCTTGCTATAGTGAAATCAGGAAAGGCTTTGCAGCATGCTTTAGTAACAGCTGAATTAGATTGGGACTTCAAAAGGTTCATGTATACTTTATGCATACCAGTTGTGTGTGCAAGTACCTAAACAATAGGAATTTATAACATTTATGTTGTTCTAAAATATGCATAAAAGGAAAACCGAAAAATAGGCCGAAGTTTATAGTCGTGTAATATATATACACCCTAGGAAATCCACAGAGGTTCAGGTTTTCTAATCATAAATCTGACTGAAAAATAACTGAAGCTTGGGGGCTTTTGGTTTGTTTTTTTTTTAATCTATTACTTTAAATTGCCAGTGTTTCAACATTAGCGGTAACGAGAAAGTAAATCATCTTGGCCACTTCAGATAGGAGCTATTCCAGCATTTCTGCTTGTGCACTTATCTGCTATGTTGGTTAGTAGCACATAGCACATAAACAGCTTTTAGAGGAGATGGTGATATTAGATTAATTATGAAATGATCGTGATGCTCCTGGGTGACTTGTAGTCACAAGCTGTCACTTTTCAGCTGACCCAGGGTACAAACAGAAGATCTCAGGTCTGCGTGTGATTTCTGTAGCCTGTGTCTAAGGGCTAAGTCTTCCAGAAACTTAGTTTTCTGATATGCCTTTTCATTAGACTTTTCAAAGGTATCACTGGGACTAATACTTAAAAATGAGAGTTTAATTCTCCCCCCCCGCCCCGCCAAATGGCAATCCTTTCTTGGAGCACAAATGAAGCTACTTTAGAAATAAAAATCCTTCTTCATACTCTACCCTTTCCACAGTTATATGTAATTTTCCTGTCTACAAACTGAAGATATTACCTTGGTAAAAGGGCTTTTATATTTTCTTATGTTACTGCGAAATAGAAATGGCTTATTCAAATGAGGAATTATCTGCCTACCACATCATGGCTCCTACTTTCAACATATAAATGAAAACAGCTGTGCCTCCAGGCACTGCAAGATATCGATACAAACTTATTATTATTGTAGTGGTTAACAATGCCATGCAGAGAACACATTAGCAGGAGGTGTGGTGAAATATTACTGTAATATCTCTTGTAGTAAATACTATATGTCAAAGATTATTTTTCAGTAGGGCATTTGTCTATGTGCTCATCTAAAAACCTTTAAAGGGTTTCTGACTCACTTTTTTCTTTTTTAAAGTCTGCATTTTCTTTTCTTCATTACATGAAAAAAAGCTTTCCAGATCCTTTCCCCCCAGAATTCTATTCTTTCTGAGGGGAAACCAGGAGCAGCACTGGGAGCACCGAGTCGTGCAGCAGAGCAGCAGCATGCTCCCAGAGCCAGGGGTGCATTTGCCCCGTTCCTGCCAGAGTTACCTGGCTCTGCCAGTGCTAATCCTTGTCCCTGCCGTTTTGCTCACCCTGTGGATTTGCATTATGGTCCATGCCACCTTTTCTCCTGCTTTTCATCCCCCAAAAGGCCTTCTGTGCTCCTTGGCCCCAGGCAAGTCCCCAGAGCTATTCTACTGGCAGCTTGGGGCAGGAGCAGGAGGGGTTTGGGACACGGGCACTCAGCACCCCGACACCACCATTTGCACAGGGCCCATGGCTGTTGGGGTCCCAAGTTATTGCGGACCCCCAACACCCCTCCTTACAGGACCCCTGCTGGCATGGTGATTTGCAGGGATCATCCAACCAGCCAAGACTTTGGTCAGTAAAGGGTATTTGAAGCCTAGTTGAGCAGAGGTGTCACAGGAAGGGTGCTGGGGAGGCAGGCATGGGTGGTACGGCAATGCCAGACTGTCACAGCACACCCTGAAAGCTCTACAAAACTCTGACACAATTTCTCTTCTAATTTAGATATTTGTAACATGTTACTGAGGGCACCGATCTGGTGCTGTAGCTATTTCTGACAGGTTTTAGCAGATATTTAAAATACAGTTTAAAAAATATAGTTCTTTAGCTTCAGTAAATAAAGAATTACATTTCCTTGGGAAGCAGTTGCAGCTAGATACTTGCAGTATAGCTAAAGGAAGTAGTATGGCTGCCTACTGAAATTTAAAATATAGACCAAAGTTCCTATGTGCACACTAATCCTCAGAGACATCTTTGACATATGGTGGCACATCATCAAAGCCAAACAACATTTAAATATCATAAAACAATATTATAACTTTACTAGCTTTTGGAAATAATGACATAGAGCCTTGGGTTTAGGTAGTACATTTGCTAGACTATGTGCCTTACTTGAAAAGAGCTGAACTTTACCTAACTAAATATTTATGGAGAGATGCACTGCATGGGGGAAAGCAGAAATAAGACCAGTATGCAATCTGGAGTTCCACACAATATAAGAAGCAGATTTTCAGGATAAAACATGTACTGAGTAACATGCACAAGAAGTGCGATGGCCAGCAAAGACCTTGGTGGTACCTGGTATCATTCTCGTGTTGTAAGTGCCAACTGTTTTCTATGGCACTGGATTCAGCAACTGAAAGCAGCTAGAATGAAATAGAAGCAAATGTTGTTGTAAAGAAGCTAGAATATATAGTTAATTTTAAACAACAATCTGAGACAACTCTCCCAGAAATATAGAGTAAGAGTTGTTAATAAGAAATCAGTCTCACCAGAGATGATCCACCCTTTTATTCTTGCAAATGCAAATATGACAANATTTTTTTTTTTTTTTTTTTTAGCCGAAGTGACTGTCAGGGAGGAAAAAAACATGGTTTCCTAAGCATGCAAAGCAGAGCTTCAAGGTGGATAACATGTCCTTGAATTACTGGTGTTTGGAGAGCAAATGGAGAGCACTCACCGCAGTTCCCTTATTGGGAACAGTCCTTAGCTTATTTGCTGGTTTCATTGATAACTTGGGTGAGCAAAGTGTCCATTAAATTTGCAGCTGGTGCCAAGAGGAGAGGATTTACAAGTTCTCTGGAGACAGCATGGGAATTCAGAGTAATCTTGACAAACCGGATCTGGTGTAACTGGATGCAATATTGATGAGGATAAAATGAAATGGTAATACAGTTTATCCATTGGACAGTCAAAAGATGCAAGGAAAGCAAAGAAGCTAGTCTTTATTGTGTGGGGAGTCAGACCAGCTGAGCTCCTGAGATTCCTCCCAGCCTGCATCTCTGGGCAATAGCCCTTCAGGAAAGGGGTTGGGTATAACAGGGAACCAGAGGGCTGTGCTGTTATAAAGCAAAGCAATCAGACTGGGATTGCAAACAAATGCAACACACAAAATGTGTAGAGAAAGGAGCTGGGGTGATTGCAGAGAAGATATGATAGCAGCAGCTACAGGAAGGTAAGAGAAGCCCTTCTCTGTATTCATGGGAAGATGGGTTTATGATGTCAGCAGACAGCCACCGTAGGCTTTAGAGGAGTTTTATAAAATGAAGGGGATTTGAGCAATTAATTATCCCTTGACGTCATGAAATATCCACCAAAGAAGTGTCCTAAGAGTAGATTAAATATATATGTCCTGAGTGGTTGAGTTCAGCTTGATCCTGCTTCAGGAACTGGTCTAAGTGTCCTCCTAATATCACTTCCAATTTTATCTCTGTGATAACAACAAAGAACTGTTATCCAAGACAAAGCTACTGTGTTTTGCCACTTTATCTTGTTCCTTTCTCAGTGAAAATTGCTTGGCAAGAGAACATTTTGGCTTGAAAGTTTCAAACGAGCAGAAGGACTCTTGGTAGGAGGCAAGCACTTAACTCCCATTAGCTTTGTAAATGTTGGGGTTAGTAGCTCTGTAATAACATTTTACATTTCATCTTCCAGCTAACTGTTAGGTTGGATAATTGTCCAGATAGTAGAGTTTAGCATTGCCAAACATGCAAAACTCACTTGGCAAAACACATGTATACATTGGCTGATGTTTTGTTTTCCTCTCTCAGTAGTGTAATGGAGGGCTTTAGAAATCGTTATTTGGGATAAGAAGGGTTTTACTTGCAGCTTATACATGTATTAAAGTAGCTTAAGGTTTTTAGTGCTCCCCATCATTAGCTGAACTTACTGGGAAACATGATCTCTGTTTTTTATCATTTCTAAGCAGAACTCAGGAAAAAAAACGGTGGTGGTAGATGATTTCAGAGCTTAAATTATAAAGGTGAAGGGTTTTCTACTTTTATCAGTCCTTCCAAGCTTTTTCTGACCAAGAAATTCATTCTACTTAAACAAAAAGAAAATACTTCTTGTGGAGCTGAAGGGAAAGTAAACAGTTATTTAGTATCAGCCAGAAACAGTCTCCGAATATAGCAAAAAAATTCCTGTGTTAATTTTTTAACCAATGCTCCAGTTCTTGTTGGCATATGTGCTGGATTTACTCAACAAGCAAAAGTGAACATAGACTTCATTACATAAAATGTAATTATAATAATTAATTATTATTATAATTAATATAAGTTGTGGAGATTGCTGAACTGTGTCTTTACTCCTGCCAGTGTTTGAAATACGACATTGTAGTTTCCTTGTATTCATGAGGCTGGATTCTGTCCTCACATACAAACATGTAATTTTAATGAAGTACTGTCAAATGATACATTTTTATTTGAAAATTAAGTCTACCCCTAATATCTTGCCAACTTCATCATCAAACAGTTGATTTGTATATTTTTAAGGCATTTTTATTTGCTTTTTTAGTACAGTGGCAATTGTTTTGGATGAGTTTAGAGAAGGCAGCTCCATATGTTTTGCATAAACAATGCATTACAGGGAAGGGATGTTCACATTTCTGCATAACAGAATGATTTTGCGCTTGCATAATTAGGAAATGGTTCTGTGTGATGTATTCAAGGGTCCTGGATCATAAATTTAAAGTTTGCTAGCTGTTAGAAAAATTGATTCAGAAGCAGCTTTAGAAAGACCAGCATGCTACTGCACACATTCAAATCTAGTACTGTACTAGTGCAGAGTGATGATACATTTAGGATACTTGGATATGTTAATGTCCTTGTCATTTTAATTTTGAAATTTTAACACAGTAATACAGACAATTTTTCCCTTGGGGAAAAAAGGGCACATTTTAGAACAAAAATTATTAAAACTTTCTCATGCAAATATTTTGACAGGTAGCTGTAATTATATGTAAAGGCGAATGACTCGGGAGGGAATGTAAAAATCTTAGGAAGATATGCAAGATTCATGGAAGTTGTAAGAAAAATTCTGCACTGCTATCAGTTAATCTTTTTTTTTTTAAAGTGTTCAAATTCACACCCTATGCAGCATTTCAAATATTTGTGAGTATATAAATAGTTGCAACTCTGTTCATCAATTTATTACTCTAGATTTTTTAATTTATTTCTTAATTTTGAAAAGTGCTGGGCAGCATTTTGAAACCCTTCGTTTTTCCAGTTGAAAATCAAGCTCCAGGTTGTTGGTCTGTTCTAATAGACATGTTTTGTGGTCAGCCTTTTCATCACTCTTGTAGACAGGATTGCTCAAATAATCCAGCCATCTAGATACGTTATCTCTGACACTGTTCCTGCATGCTAAAAGCATAATAAAGATTACAGGGATAGCAGGTGGGCTGAATTGATTTATGGTGATATGACCTTGCCAGTGTTTGCAATCCCATTGTGAGTGCTGCGGTATCAATGTACAATTTCAACTCCTGTCTCTCAGAGATGTGTGAAAACTTGTCTGGACTATGGATTTCTTTGTCGAAACTGTGCAGCAGCACTCCTGCCTGTCATTATTTTAGCAAAGAAAGACCATTTCTGGTGTTCCTAGTGGTGCTGGTGTAGGCCAGCTGTACAGCGAGTGTTAAATAAATAATTGCAGAGGACAACTTCTGTTTACTTTTTACATTGCTGACCTTATAATCGGGAATGTTTTGCATGGGATAGAGCTAACTCTGTCTGACGCAGGCCAATTCCCTGAGCGCTGGATGGAGAATGAGAGCTTCATTCAGCTGCTTTTAACCATCTTGTGGCAGAGACCCCCCATGAGCAGGTGGAGGCTGCCTTTTGGTAACCTGAGGATGAGCTGGGGGTGGGAGGTGTGTGTATCCGCATGGGGAATGGCACCCACAAAATACCTTAGCTGAGTGCTATCGTCACCTTGTGTTTGCACTTTCCAGTAGGTTAGTAAGTCTGTAGCAAGATTATTTACAAAATTATGTTACTAAATACATAAACATTGTGGTAGTAGAATAGAAAGAAAGAAACTTTCAAAGCTGTGCACGCTGGCCTGGTGTATCTCTTGTGCCATGTATTTCACAGCAGAACAGAAGTCCTCAAATCTGGGTGTCTCTCTAAAAGAGGCTTTATGTACAGCTCTTCTCCAACCTCCCATCTGCATATCTGCTTTTCCCACCGACCCATGAACAAGCCCTTCCTTCTTTGCCTTGGTTAGATGATAAAGTATTCTGTTTCTGCTGTGGGAGGAAAAGCTTTGCAACCTGAAACGCCCTGAAATCTGGAAATTCATAACAGGCATGGATTTTGAAGGTTTGGCCATTCCCAAACCTACTGGTGCATGGGAGCAACTGTTCCACTAACTCTGTCCCACTCTAAGCAGATTGGAGGCTGTGGCTTCTTCATATAAAATTCATTTTTCTGCAGGTAGGATTTCCTGCAGCCGCAATCTTTCCCTGTTTTGGACTGCTGGCTTGCAATGCAGGGATGAAGCCAGCAGGTGCAGGGAGATGGTGCTGCGCTGCTCCGCAGCAGGGTCCAAAGGCTGTTGGTCAGAAGTGGCCAGAGCACTCTCAGTGCAGCTGTGCAGGGCACTCCTGGCCTTGTCTTCCCCATACCCAGCAGCAGATCCCAGGACAGAACGCAGAGCTGGGGAGAGCCAGCACCCAGGGCGTGCCCAGCCAGTGGTGTTCTGGCAGGGCACTACTGGTGTGCTGAGTGGGTTCTTGGAAGCAGTGCTCCAAAGTTGGTCAAAATATGAGGAGGCTGAGGCAGCTTCAGGGCTTGTGGCAGTGTCAAGTGAGATGGTTTCTCTGGAGAGGGAGCCTGTGCCTGTGTCCAGCAGGTAGCCACCAGAGCTGGGAAGTGGCTGCAGCTGTCAGGATATACACACGGCTGTGTAGGCTTGCAGCACAGTGGAATTAGTTTGCTGGGAACAGGAGTCATCTGTGGCTTCTGAGCTGAAAACATTTTATGCTGCTGGCTTTTCTTTTTGAGACCACTAGGCAGATCTTATTTGCATGCTTTGTAAAAGTTTTTAAAAGAGTTTTGCAGCTTACTTAAAGAACAAAAGGTATAAGGAGCTATAAAATGAAACAGTTGTCAGGACTGTGGTAAATGCCAGAAAACACACCATGAGTCAGGACACTCCAGATGCTGGTGGCACAATGTAGCCTAGGCACAGGGCTGGGCTGTGTCTCCCAGTGGCAATGCCAGTGCGTGTGCCCTTGTGGCTTGTTGAGCCTCTCTCACCACATGGGCTCCTCAGCAGCTTTTATGGGTCCTCAGGATCTCCGAGGCCGAGGTTTGTGACGCCCTTCATGTTCTTTTTGACTGTACTTGTGCCCTGACTCTCATCCATAGTCAAATTTACAGCAAACTGAGTTGTAAATGCCATTCAGTGATGGAAACTGATGGAAACCACATGGGAAAACAAAAGGCACCTCAGCTCTGAAGCTGAGCCCTGGTGTCAGCCTGTGCTGGCAGGGAGTCATGTCATTACATAATGATTCACTTATCCAAACGACATTTTGTATTTTGGGAGACAGATGTGCCTTGCAGTTGCTAGTGGAAGTTAAATGTTAAATATGAAACCCATTCATTTTCTCTTAGTCATACTTTGGATTTAAGCAGATGTTTTCCTAATTTGTGGTTTTCAAATGTAGCATGCTGACAAGACATTTATCATTAACTGCAGCTTCATCCATGCAGTTTAGCAAATTGGCCAATTATTAACAGTGAGGGTTATGTGGTGGTTGATGCATAGTTCCTGCTACTTTGAAAGGCCTCGATTGAAACTCAATACATTTTTACAATATAAATTAATTGAGCTTTGGACCACATCTCTGTTGTGTGAGCGCTCTCTGCTCTTACTGTCAGAATGAACAGCCATTTGTAATGCACTGAGTAGCTGGGCCGTCTGTGAGCAGAGGTGATGGAAAGTGAAGGATAACATTTTTCCAGTAGGGGCATGAAAATGACTGATGGTTTGGTGGTGGTGCTGTGAACTGGTGAGATGTCTCAAAGGTGTTTCCCAAAGCAAGGAACCACCATATGCCTGAAAAAGTCATCTCCTATTTTCCCAGCTCTGGAATTCAAGCAGGCAATTCAGTCATTTATTCATCCCACGTATGAGACTTAAAGGACAACACTCAGTGTACCTCTTATTTCTAGGAAGTATAAAGACCTTGATTTTCACCAGCTGGCACTGCAGAAATTTTGTCTTGCATTCCAGCTGAACAGGGAAAACTCTTCAGGACAGTCTGTAGTTGCTTCTGACTGATCATTCACTTTTTTCCTGCTCTGTATTTGCATTTGCTCAACAAGGAAACTATAGACTTTGTTACAGAACAGGCAGCCGTGCAGATCAATAAATCAAGAACTGTAAACAATTAAAATAAATGCATGTGGAATGTTTCATCTTGCTTTATGCAGCCAGATGTGCTAGGTGGGAAATACCTATGGGGCTGGCTTTAAAATCCTATTTGATGTCCTTTTCTTCACATCCCCCTGCTTTGTGGGAAAAGGAAGTAATGGTGATATCACAAAACCACCATAAGTGATGTCCTAGCAGGGAGGCTGGAGGTTGCATGAAGTGCAGGAAAGGCGAAAAGTTGTTGATTTGGGCATGGTGTGGGAGGGCCTGTGTGGCCCCTGTTCCTGGTCTTCATTAGAAGCATAAGTCCTATGGGTACTTAAAATGAGCTAAAGGTCTGATCCAAGGGTTGATGAGGGATGAAATGAAGGTTTTAAAGCAAGATCTTTGGCATAGTTGTCTACCAATTAGCTTTTTGATTGAAAGAGATGCGGCAGCAAATGTGGGAGGGAAGATGGCTTGCTATTAATACATTCTAAATCACCTTTGCTTTCCCTGAGTCTGCATACACTAAATCTCTGGAAGTGACTCTTTATCTCATGCTGGGCTTCATCAGGAGGTAAGCATAGGTAGATATGGAGCAAATTCAGCTAACCCAGATGCTGATCCTTTTCAGCGCTGCCAAACTCCTGGAGAAGAGTCCATTCGCTGTCGGCGCCCCGAGCCCCCTGCTCCCCTCGCCGGCGAGTCTGCAACTGGCGCAACTCCAGGCACAGCTCACGCTCCACAGGCTGAAGTTGGCTCAGACTGCTGTCACGAACAACCCGGCCGCTGCCACCGTCCTCAACCAGGTGCTCTCCAAAGTGGCCATGTCGCAGCCACTCTTCAACCAGCTGAGGCACCCCACAGTGATGAACACCCCGCAGGGCCATGCCGCAGGCCCACCCCAGGGGCCTGGCATCACCAGCACAAGGTTCCCCTCCAGCGGCATTGCCTTTCCTGCCCAGACCCCAGCCTTAGTTGCCCCAGGGGGAGGTCTGGGAGCCGTCCAGGCCCAGGCCCCCAGTACAATTGTCATGAATCCCTTTGGAAGTGTCATGGCTCCGACCTCTGGCCAGCAACCTGTGGTGGTGGGTCTCAACAAGGCAAGTGCTTCCACATCTACTGCTGCAGGGGGCTTTTATGAGTACAACAAGCAAAACTCCATCACTGCCGCCTCTCAGACATTTACCTCGGAGGGGGAACAGTCCAGCCAGCATGGCTTCCTCAGTGGTGGCACCCACACTGCCACCTCAGCAGCAGGGCCACGCTACGAGAGTCACTTTGGGGCTCCCGGCCAGCTGCAGCACGAGGTGGCAGCAGCATTTCCCAAGGAGTCCTATGGGGCGGCGGCACAGCATGGGGCAGCACGGGCCTTCCCCAGCAACCCACACACAGGCTCCCATCCGAAAGGAGATCCCGGCCCTGTCCTGCATGGCAGCAGTACAAGCAACCAGTGGGAAAATATCCCTAATTTCCCCAGCCAAAACAAGCCTGACCTCATGCCCAGTGACAGCCTGTGGCCGTCAGCGAGTCAGCAGCAGTATGAAATAAGAAACGAGCTGTACAACCCTGAAGAGCCGACACCTGACACAAAGTTCAGCACAGCCGCCCCCCCCGCCTTTGGCCGCCTCAACCATAGCACGCAGAGCTTCGGCAGCCCTCGCATGAGGCAGAAGGAGGACCGCAGTGGCGGCACGCCCGATCTGCCCACCCGCTCCCTGCCGCCGCACCAGCTGGGCGACCTCCGCGGCGTGGCACCTCTCCACTTCCCCCACGTCTGCGCCCTGTGCGACAAGAAGATCTTCGATCTGAAGGTGAGTGGTTTGAGGACGTCCCTCGGCAGGGTTCAGACCTCTGAAGAGGCTGTCAGGTGACTGATCTGACCACCAGCTCCTGCCACCCCTCACTGTCAGTGTCCATCACCACAGAGGTGCCCTGGGAGAAGCAGAAACAAAGGGCCATAGTTTTACTGGGGGTATGCTATGTCCATTTCATGGCAGTTACTGGGGCTTCAAGATCTCTTTTTTTTCCACGTCTTGCCGTGAAAGACGGTGAGATTACAGCACTGATGTGAGAAACGTGAGGTCTGAGCCACGGTCGTAGCTCACCTCATGGGCCCAGAGCGAGGCGGGGAGGAGCTTGAAGCTGATCCCCCAATACTCAAGCCCGTGTTGCAACCCCATGTCTGTAGTTTCATCTGCTTCTCTCTTTCTGATCCCAAAGGCTTCCCCCTAACAGCCTCATGGAAGCAGCTTGCTTAAACAAACCAGCACAATTTTGGATAAAATTATTTTAACTATTCCTCTGCAGGAATTTTTTCTTTCTGGTATCTCATAGGAAAATTTAGGACTCAAGGTCCCCCAGGACTTTGACCTGGAAGCAAGAAGCTGCTCAGCACATGTGGTACAGACTCTCTCTCACTTCTCTGGTCATAACTGCCAAGGGAGCTCCAAATTCAGCCTCATCCTCAAGAAACAGCTTCCCAGTTTCCCAGGCAGTGTGTTGCAGGTCACGTTATATAGGTCAGGTCTGGAGAAGGCGACTTAAGTGTCCCTCTGAGCCCCACAGCCATCCATGGTTATTCTGGCTTTCTGGTGAGCCCTGTTCAACAAGTCCTCATGACCTTTTCTGTCACATCACAGGACCAGCACCTAACCACAAAGGCATGTGTTCTCTTGCTGATGGTGGCCTGACAATAAAATTATAACAGCATGTATGTGGGAAGGAAAATGGCCAGCAAATTAAATAGTACCTGATCCCTACACACCCCTGGGATTTGGGATATTTGAATATATTTGCTTTCATGTTTACCTTTTACTCTTTTAACAATTGCTTGCAAAAGGTTTTGCTTTGGTTATTGCAGCTTGCAGGGCTGGGCTGAAGTAGCCCCTGTCTAGGGTATGCTGGGCATTTCTTTTTTTCATTGAACACTTAAAAAGGGCAGGGGGAATGTCATTGCAGTGAGTTTCAGGGGATCTGTTAGTTGGTGTTTAATGCTCTGCCTCAACTGGATCATAGAAATGTAAATAGCTAAATGTACTTTGACAAATGTTGCTGATCTAGTCAAATAATAAGCACTATCCTGGCTGCCCTGGATAGTGAACACCTTCTTTATGGACATTACAGTAGTTGAGGGTGCTTAGCACCTTGCAGGATGAGGTCTTCAGCAAGAGTGAAATAACTCAATGACTAGAAATATACTGAATTTAAAAGCTAATACAGAGAAGCCTTCCTTTTGTAAAGTAACTGATAATTTAATGTTCAAATAACGAATCAGTAAATGCATTGGATGAAGGTGCGCGTGGCTCCAACATCACACAGTTTGATCTCCAGCATCTCAGTATTGTTTTTAGAATAAGGTAAACTGAATGGAGGAATCATCTCTTGTAAATTTGTCTCAGGATTTTTCCTGTGTTCATTGTCTCTTTGTTTCAACATAGGACTGGGATCAGCACATTAAGGGAAGTCTTCACATCCAAAAATGTATGGCTTTTTCAGATAAGTAAGTATTATTTTAGAGTCATTCTTCAAACTGAATTGCTAACAGAGCATCCTTTACTTCAGTGATTTTCCACCGGGAATTTACTGCCTAAAAAATAAGCTTTAATAGTTTTGGCACATTATGCATCTTCCTGAAGTTCTTTTCTTTCTTTTCCAGCACTGGTATCCGGTGTATGTTGAGCTCAGCAGATGGAACATTGCATTTATCACCAAATAATGCAGCAGTTTTCAATCCATCTAGTATCGAAGGTGAATGGTTGTACATGCAATAGTTAAAAACACTTCTTTTAACTGAAAGGGAAATCAGTCTCTGAGGAGAACTGAGGTTTTTTAATAAAACGTGATAAAAGTTTCCCAGGAAAAATTTTAAGAAGTTGTGCACAAAAAGGCTAAAAGCCAATACTGTGCCTTTTGAAATATGAATTTCTTTTTCTTTCAAACAATAACTTGTTTTCATGGTACAAATAATTTGGTGTAGAGACCATGAAATTATTTACTATGTAAATGGGGCTTTGCTTACTGAGCACATTAATGCAATTAATATGACTCAAGATTTTAATGAAATGTGTGTAATCCATTATTTAGATTATCCACCAAATGTTGGTGCATCTTTTATCGCTACACCAGCAAGATCCTTTGGCCAGCCAGGTCCCACATTTTCTTCTCCTCCATCAGGGGTAAGAGTGAGTACATAAGCAAATTCATGTCTGTGTTGAGATTCTTGTAGAAGCCAATTCTACTTGAATTAAAACCCTGAAGGCTTTCTTTAGACATTAATCTGAACGTTCACTCTGTTATTTCAACTTCCCTGCAGTTCTTTTATGCTTTTGATTTTGACCAAATAGGATCTTGATTGTAGTTTTTGTTTTGGTTTGTTTTTTTCCAGTGCTAAAAGATGTTTGCTTGTCAGGGTTATTTGGGGAGGTAGGTAAATAGGTTTGTGTGTGTTTTCCATTGACTTTTTTTCCCCATTGTCTGAATCTTTTTGATCCAGGAAGGTCAGCTTCAGCTTGGAATGAAGATTGGGATTAGTTTTTAGTTACCTTCAGTACTGACCTCATCAAGCAACCTTCTGTGTCTCTGGTTATTTATTCATAGCAATTGCTCTCTGCCTCTTTCACGCTGAGGTCCTTCTCCCAGGTAGCAATACTGGCAAAGATAGTGGCTGCAGCCTCACTATTATTTGCCTGGAGGTCCCAGATCAGTTTATTATATTGGACTAACTTTTCCTTAGTTTGTTTTAGTGTAGTATTTATATCCTCTGCTGTCACTGGTAGCCTTTCAACAAGTTTGCTTTGATGTGGAGCCTTCCATGGTTTAGGTTTATTAGTCCCTGCCCTGCATCCTGCATTCAACACAGGTCCCCAGTTATACTGCTCTAATGCACACTTGAATTCCTAGCTCTACAATCAAAAAATAGCAGAAAAAGGAACCAACATTAAAAGAGGTTCCTACACTGACAAAGCAGAAAGATTTTAAAAGGAAAAAAAGGCAAATAAAAGCAAATCATATTCATAATGAAAATAGAAAGTTGTTAGGGTTAAAATGAAACTCATCACATATCAGAAAGTTACAGCTAGAGCTGGACACACCAAAGATGTTAGGGCATTCATGGAATAGCAGCAGTAATCCAGGGGTTCAAGTTTTCACCTTGTTAACTTTTATGTATGTATCTCTCCTGATGTGGTCTCAGACACTCTGGAAAGCCAGGCTGAATTGTGTCCCTGTGACACTCCAGTTCACATCAGGCACTACTTGCAGAAAGGTCACCCAGATTTCCTTAATCCAACCAATTTTCTACCATGCAGTTTTACTGTGCAAGAGGTTATTTGAAGGGGTTTCAGCTTCTGCCTGTCACAGACACTGTGAGTGCAGGCGAGCAAAGAGCAGAGCTGCTCATGACAGCTGCCTCCAAGGTCAGAGGTGGACTAGCAGTGGGTGCAGAGGAATGTTCCTTTTCATCATGTCTGTCAACTTCGCAACAAATGAAATTACTGCTAATACCAGTGTCATTTCTCTTTAGAATCTGTCACTATTTATCATTTAAGCTGCCTGAAGAAATCCTCCTTCTGAATGACCTGCAGTATTTTGAGACATAAAAGAAACAAAAACTTTGATTTTCCTGGACACTGTAAATCCCTTTTTTCTTCAGAAGCTCATTGGATGAACAGGGAGCTATATTAGAGGTGTTAAGACTGAGTTTGCCAGCTGTCATTCACTCTGCAACCCAGGTGGCTTATAATTTATTACACCTTTGCATGGTAGTATTCACTTTCAGCTAAGCTGCTGCCATTTAACTGAGCAGTAGGAGATTACACTTGACCCTGCATGTAATCATAAACAAAGTGTTCAGATTTCTGGAAGAGTTTGCTCTGTGCTGTCCATCTGCAAATGACTCTATCCCTCTTTAAAAGGCAAGTGCTACCAGTCTTCACTTGGGTGTGGAGAGCCATTAGCACTGGAAGGATGAGATTCGCAGTTTCTTACTATCTTTAGAAAAAATTCATGCGAAACTCAAGAAAGGGATAAAGAATTTAAATGCAAGAAACAACAACAAAATTTTTTTAAAAAAGGTGTAATAAAAAAATCACCAAATTGGATGGATGAAATAATACTGCAAATAATATGAAGTGCATTTTGCTGCTGTGCATAATTTTTTTTTTAATTTGTTTTTTGTAATAGCCATGCAGCTGCATTAGTAACCCCTGGTAGACATTGGTTGCAAAGAAAGTTAACTTTGAGTCTTACTGAAAATTATATTCAACACCTGGCATGCAACAGCTCCTCTAACTTCCTGGTTGTAGATATGGAAGGTGTATATTCCTTTTCTGGCCATGATTTACAACTGTATTTAATGAATGGATCCAATTTAACTGCTGTCAGCTGACAAGATTATTGCTTGGTACAGCCTGTTTACTTCTGGCATGAGTATGTGACCACTTCTTAACCAAGAACTACAGCAGGTTTATGGAATAGCATTTTAATTTAAGCCATTGCCAATTGTGGGGAAGTGGCAACACCTTACAGTTGTTTGATCTAATGTACTGAGGGCTGTGTGTGGGAACGTGGGCTCTGGAGCCAAGGCAGGGAAGAGCTGAGCCTATCTAGTCCAATAGATTCTTACATACCATCTTTTAACAGATCTAGCAAAACAAACAGAAGGTGACTGGTGACCTGAGGTGTTCTTACACTGGGACTGCATTTGATGTTTCCTTTTCCTCTAGCTGTAGTTGTGTTCTTCTGTTCTGTGCTACATGCTGCCTTTGCAGATGCATGCAGACATCACTACCTTTTCTGTTCAAGTGGCATTGAATTGCTTAATCTTTTTTTCAGGATCAGGTCTTTGTTATTTTTCTGCTAGAAAACGTATCTTACTTCTGGACTTTTGCACTAACCTTATGTACCTGCGTGGGTTCTGTGAGATGCAAGTTAAGTAGCAAATCACTGTGTAATGCAGGGTTCTAATGCAGCAAAAATACACAAATGGTCAAGTGGTAATGTCCGGAGGGAAGGCAACAGGATGGTGGTGTAAATAAGATAACATTAGCTCTGTAACTTGTGAACTTGCTGACAAGCCAAACATTTGTGATGGCTCTGGTGAACTTGATCCCACAAGATTACATGATTTGCATCTTCCCTTGAATGGCACAATTTTAACTGAAGTAGAGTTACTTCTTCAGTAAAATCCTAATGCAGAGGTCATAAACATGGAGGTAGTCTGGAAAGATTTAATCCTGTGTGAGTGATGTTTTGCTTGTCATTAGCTGTGGTAAATTACCTTTCTCTCTGTCTGTACCCTGATGCCTTTTGCACAGGGAATGTAGAACCTGCTTTCTGCGTCAGGGAGATGGGCAGCTCTTTCGGAACTGCCCCAGAACTCCAAAATAGACTTCCACCCTTGGGAAGTGATTACCACTCCAGTGCTCTGTGCCTGTGCCAGCCTAGTTCGGTAGCTCTGCCTCTCTGCATGTCCAGTGCTCACTGTGCCCCCGGGGGGGAAATCCCTCTTCCTGTGTGTTGTTGCAGTGAGAAGGGAAAATAGCAGGTTTTCTACCCCCAGGTACAGCTGTGTGTCCTCTCACAAGTTAAGTGGGATCACTTTTATCCCTTACCCAGTCTGTTCCACGAAGAAGGATTTAAATTCAGTCCCTGCTATCACGGACACCCACGTAATCACCCAAACTGATTTCTAATATCCATAAATTCAGCAGGGACTGCAGTGAGCAGTTAGTTTTTGCAGGAATGTCATTGATCCTGTTTGAAGGACAGTGTCCCTACTAGAAATCCTCTCTGGGCTTTGCAAAGTCCAGGGATGGAGACTCCATTGCAACCTGAACTGCAGCTAAACATTTCCCTTTCCATTTCTACTTCTAAACCAGGATGTTAAAATGCAAGTTTTTAAAGGATATTTTTTCTTAATAACGGGTATGCAGAGCATTTCATTTTTTTGCAGAAATGTAAGATTTTATATAGTGGATAGATTATCTAAGATAAAAACATTGGTTTGAGTTGGGCTTTTTTTCCCAGTTTTCCCAGAGGAAATCTACACTGGGTCGAGTTGTTCACATTTGCAATCTCCCCGAGGGAAGCTGCACAGAGAATGATGTCATTAACCTGGGCCTCCCATTTGGAAAGGTCACCAACTATATCCTCATGAAATCTACTAATCAGGTACTGTATATTTGGGGTTAGCAGCATTGACATCTATTGGCATAAAGACATAACGATATGAAGACATATAGACATGAAGACAGAGTAAATAAACCTCTTATTTAGTAATAGAAACTTAAATATAGGAAGCCCATTCTCAAAGTAAAAAAACCCACCTTGGTGGTCACTGAATTAGATGAGGATATAAACATGACCACTGCCTTATAGTTCTTGTTTAAAAATCCCAGAAATCTCAATGAAAAAGTGTTGTAAAACTGTACTTTTACTATTTTTTAAGTGAATTACTTGGCTGCCTTCTCTCAGCCATTTGTTACAGTTACTTTCAGACTTTTCTTAGTCTTAACTTAAGTCTGCCCTAAGCAGCTTAAGTGTACCAGTGATGTAAGCTGGTAAGAGTAGAATATCTTCTCTCACATTCCTGCAGCGATGTAGAATCCATGACAGTGGACAGTGTTTGAGATTGTAATGTTTAAAAATCACAGAATCATAGAATGGCTTGGGTTGGAAGGGACCTTAAAGACCATCTAGTTCTAAACCCCTGCCATGGGCTGGGACACCTTCCATTAGAACAGGTTGCTCAGAGTCCCATCCAGCCTGGCCTTGAACACTGCCAGTCAAGAAAGATTAGACACCAGTCATTTCATTTTTAACTAAACCAGCTTCTAAGGTCACATATTGGCTTTAATAGCTGGTTTGAAACCATTATTTGCAGTTTAAAAAAGACTGAAAATGGACTGAGTGTTACCATTTCAGCCTCAGGCCTGGAAAGCTACCCAGTTTTGTAGTATCAAGATATTTTGCATGAGAAGAATCCAGAGAAAATTTATTGTGCTGCCTTTTCTCTCTTATACTTTGTATTTTTAATTACATAATAGATTGTAAAGTTCTCTCCGTTTGTCCTAGGCCTTTCTGGAAATGGCTTACAGTGAAGCAGCCCAAGCCATGGTACAGTACTACAAAGAAAAACCTGCTATGATAAACGATGACAAGTTACTTATTAGGATGTCTAAAAGATACAAGGAATTGCAGCTGAAGGTAAGATAGTCATTCCTGATCAAATTATGTGAGTTTCACGTCTGGAGAATACATTTTAAAAAATTCTTGCTGATTACTGATTTTTAATTAATGCTTTAATATTATAGAAAAAGAAATTAGGAAAGATAAATTAATGAATGTATGTTATAGATCTTTTACACTTAGCTGCTTGCTCTTTTTCTAAATTGTAACTCTTGGAAGAGACCCCATTTTCTCTGATCCTCTCATACCATTATTTCAAAAATCCATTCTGAGCTTCCTTGTGAGCAGACTCCCTACATTACTTGGTCTAACAAAGGTCTAAAATACAGCCATATTTAGGATACAACATGGCAGCAAAAATAAGTTATAAAGCAAGTTTTTCTTTCTTTTAACATAGAGTCAAACCAGAGCAATATTCTTTAGACTTTCTGTGGAGTGTGTGACACTTCTGTTGTGGACACTTGAGTGACGTCCAAAGATCACTGCTCTTGTAAGCATATTTATAGAGGATTATATACTGCCATGTAATGCTGAGAGAGTAATTTTATTTCTTGGTGACTTGGACCAGAACTGGCAGTACAGAGCTTGAAAGCTCCATATTGTATTACCTTATGCAGCACAAAGTTACTTTATAGAACAACTCTGTAATGTTCCAACTTAATGTTAAGGGTCCTTTTATGAGCCTTGAGGAAAAGATAAAGGAACTCAGATGGTTTGGTTTGACCTTTGAAAAAGCCTCTTTCTCTCCTGTATGTGTATAATAGTTCAAGGAGACTTAAAGAAGTTGCCAAAAGTTCATAAATCAGGGCAGCCTTTCCTAATGTGGCACAGTGAGGGGTTCAGATGTTAGGTGATGGAGGTTGTGCATCTTGACAGAGATGCAGGAATTACCCAGAAGAGTGTGATAGTTTGCCTAGATTCAAGGAAGATTGCTCTGCTTTTCCGATGGCAGTTTTTCAGGTAATGGAATTATTTTGTTCTGCACAAGAAAGAAAGTGAATAAAAGCACAAAGAGGGAAATATGCATGAGCTATATACTGCTACAAACTGCTGAGCTCCTGCATGATTATGTTGTTCATCTGTGTGTGGTCCAAGTGTTTGAGGAATTGCAAGCACTCCAGCCTGTGTAGTGCATCCTACGTAGGAGTAATCAACACTCCAGTACACATCTTGGACTTAGCTTGTCTGAAGCTCTCTTTGTCTAAACATAGTCCTTTAGAGCTGTACTCCAGAATGAGTAACTCTGAGATCAAGAGAAGGCAGTTCATACCTAGAGGATCAGAGATAGGCTGCTATACATATTTAACTCTGTATTAGAAAATTTTCTGGTTTGTTTCCTCTTAGATCCACTGCCTAGAAAATCCTCTGTAGTGATTGTGTAACAAGGAAGGACAAGCTAGTTTTCAAAGCCTGGTAGAGCAGCCAAGTGTGAGGAGAGAGTGCTACAACGTAATGGAGCAAATTTTCCATTTGTATCATTTTACTGCTTTGATCGTGCTGTTGAGAAGCCAACTGCAGGAGAGAGAGTACCCACAACACTGAAACTAAATATTTCTAGTTGTAGTATATTTGAATGAAGCATGGATACTGTTTCTTGAAGGACAGTTCACCTGTATCAGCTGGAGAGTAGAGCAGCATGCTAAACAGTGTCCTTGTTTTTATTAGAAACCAGGTAAGAATGTGGCTGCTATAATCCAGGACATCCATTCACAGAGGGAGAGGGACCTGCTGCGTGAAGTGGACAGGTAAAGTTTCTCCATAGCTTGGAGTTCGAAGTCCGTAAATCTACAGATAAAAGAAGCATTATCTGTGTGCTTCCTTCTCTTATTTCATTGGCTTTCCTAATTTAGATTTCACTTATAAAATAGTATATATTTCTATATAGTTCAAAAGTAGGTGTGGGGTCTGTATAATGAGATCCGATTGAAACTGTGCATGTTATGAAAATAACTCTTTCCTACTGATTATGTCTCAAAAAAATATGTCTGGTATGTGAAGACCACAAAAATGAAGCTATTCCACTCTCCTCCCTATTGAGTGAAAAGCGTAAAGGCTGGGGGTGCTTTGAGACCAAGTGGGAAGGAGGCAGTTCAGATTAAAATGTATTTGGGTACATTTCTGATCTCTCTGACTTCTGGAACTTTCAGCAAAATTGGAGAGGAATCACAGTCCTGAAACATCTCTTTTAAACAGGTGGCCTTTGTCACTTTTGTGTCAGAGATGCCCTAGCTGAGTGAGTATTAAGGCTACATACATTAGGGTCATTGTAAAGGTATTAACATATTATAAGCTTTTAATGCTAAACCCCTATGAGACGCTTTTAAGAATGAATGAATATATTCTTGACGGTTCTGTGGGGATTTAGTTAAGCTCTGTGGCTATGACACTGCCTTTTCTCCTGTTCACTGTTTGCAGCTGTGCAGTGCATGTCTGTGAAAGGCCTGGGGTCTCGGGTTCGCAGTCCCCAGGGCAGTCCCCATGAGCTTCCAGTGTACAAGAATTGGTAGACAACAGTGGGTCAGCCAGTTACAGCTGCCTTTTCCCCCTGCAGCAGGTATGGCACGGACAGGCCCCGCTCCCGCAGCCCCATAAGCCGCTCACTGTCACCTCGATCCCACACACCCAGCTTCACTTCTTGCAGTTCACCACACAGCCCGCTGGGGACCAGCAGGACCGACTGGGGAAATGGGAGAGAGGCATGGGATCAGTCCCCCTATTCTCGACGGGAAGAGGAAAGAGATAGCAGAGAATGGCGAGAGAATGGGGATGAGAAGAGGGACAGGACTGACACGTGGGTGCACGAGAGGAAACATTATTCCCGACAACTGGACAAGTTTGATTTGGATGAACGGCTTGAAGGAGGCAGAGGACACCGAGAAAAATACTTAAGGACTGGTTCCCCTGGGTCCCTTCACCCTTTATCTGGCTACAAGAACAGGGAAGACGACTATTACCGAAAATCCTCTAAGTCAAAATCTGACAAGTTTCAGAGGCAGCTGCAGGATTTACCTGGGAGATCTAAGAGAAAGGAAGAGGCAAAGTTAAGGGAACGCAGGCATTCTTACAGCGAGGACACTGCCAGGGAGGAGGCAGCTGAACAGAAGCACAGCAAAGTATCTGAGGGCTCCAGGCAAAAACAAAGTGATAAGAATAAAGTGAAGAAAGCTGAAAAAGACCAAGAAGATGCTACTGCTGAAGGCAGTGATGTGAAGGAAACCAAACCTCCTGAGGATGAGGTAAATAGAGATCTAAAAGTGTATGTAAGAAGTGTAAATGCTGAATATATTTTCTGAAATATCTTAGAGCATTTGTTGTGGGTGTGATGCTGGCGACATGAAATGTTTTTCCATGATAGAATCAGGGAATGTAGTCATAGAAGAGGTCTTGGAAGGTCATCTTGTCTGGTTTTGCCCAGACCATGCAGATCTATTACACTGTTGTGGTGTTGGGTACATGGACATTATCATTCTGTGTCTAGCACAGAACCTTTGGGTAACAACTGAGAGGATGGGGACAGACAACTGAAAAAAACCCAAGTGACAGTCTGCTATTTGCATGCAGGTTGTGTGTGAAGGGGTAATTGTCCTCCTGCTAACTCTGTGCAGAATGCCCCATAGCTGCTCTTTCTGCATCCATCACCTCCTTCCACTGCCAGTGAGGAGGATTGAGTTATCCGCGAATTAAATGATACTTTACAGAAATGCACAGTATTTATACAGGGAAGTGGTTCCTATACTATTAAAACGGGGAATGAACTTTTAATGAGGAACATTTCTTTCTGGATAACTCAACAGAGCAATTGTTTCTTTAATCATGTGTCCCTACCCTCAACTGTGGCGGGGATAATTCACACCACTCCCTTCAGTGTACTGGCAGGAATCTCTTACCATGGCAAGGACCACTGAATCAGCTCACCTATAAAATTATGGGATCTCGGGAGAGGCACTTCCAGTCATAAAGTGGCAATGTTTGTGGGTTTGATTCTCCACTGGGAAAAAGTAGGAGGGGGAACACATAAAGATGCCTCATTTGCTCAGTTCCAGTACAGCCCATACTCATATCCCCACCCCTCGGGGATCTGGTTACTGGCTCTTGGCCACCTTGCCTCCCCAGGAGTCCCCCAGGGATATGCTGCTGCCATCCACCCCCAGGGCTGTTGGCACGGGAGGCTGCAGAGCTGCTTGGCTGACCAGGGCTCCATATCTTGCTTGTGCCTTTGTACTGCCACGGCCGTTGTCAGTTGTTTCCAGTTGACCTTGCATTCATTCTTCTCATGTGGGGCCAAGTTGGTGGAATTTCCTAGATTTGTATCTCACTAGTCTGAAACCGGCAGCAGCACTACCTCATGCCATTGATATGTGTGTTTGTACCACCTTTGGCTGGTATTTCACTATGATGTATTCCTTGGGAGGAAATGTCAGAGAAAAATGTCAGACAGAATCCTAAATCACACTCCTCTGCATGTTTTCCAAGTTATTTTACAGTGGCTTTGCTAAAGACATACCTCTCTGGGGACTATTGCTAGTAATTTAACTTAAAAGGAAGAAACAGTTTTGTATGTCTTGAACTCAGTTTTGCTTTGTCCCTCTTTTACTAAATACCAGGTAGTACTGTGGTTCTGTTCTTCCAAAGTATGAACTGTGCAAGCAATTCTATTTTCAACTGATCCTATGTCAATAAACAAAACAGTCGAGGTCTTCTGCAGAGTTTTAACACTGCTGCTTTCGTTATCACATCTGAGCCAACATAACAAATGTGGGTAGAGAACAGAGGAGTGGAGGCTGGAAATTTTAATGAATTGACATTCTCCCCCACCTGTCTTTTAGCCAGTTCTGTGATACAAATTGGACCTCTAACTTTGTTTAAAATTTTTTTTCTTAATTCTTATTTCTGCAGCTCTGCTAATGGAATTTATTGTTGGGTCTTTTCCCACAGCCTAGTTGACTTGCATAAACTTTAGAAATAAAGAATGTGACCTTGTAAGTGACATTGTAAGTGCTTCTCTAAACCCAGAATAGAAACATACTAGAGCACCACTGTGTGTTGCTATACGTGTATATGTATTTATTTTAGCTTGAAAAAGAGGAGAAAGTTCCAGAGAAGAGCTCATCTTCAGATAATAAACAAGGAAAAGAATCTGGAGAGAGTCTGGAAAACACAAGGAAAGAAAAGGTTGGTGACACATTGTTGGTATAGCTTCTTTGAGAAAATGATTGAAACTCCAGGTTCTCCCAAATGAAATATTAACCTCTCATGAAAAAACACATAAAGGGTTTGGAGAAGGAGATTGTCTAAATTAACTTGCCTTATCTTGACCTCTGCTTTAAGGGACAGCTTTTCCTGAAGTCTCCAGAACTCTTTTTTTAGTTACTCTTTGCCCATGTACATTGCTTCACATACATAGTGCTTGGCAGTGGCAGCTGTAAGGAATGTATGCCCAAGTGAACTGGTAACTTCACAAACCGTGCCCAAAAATAGGAGATGCGGTCAGTTAGTGGAGAAAGAGGGGACTGTGATGAATACTTTTTAGAACATTTGCCTTATGAACTATAGATAGTAGTCTCCTGATTGTTTCTGGTTTTAATTAAATAATGCCTTTACAGCAATCCTACTGCTGCATTGCAATCGGGGAGAGCAATGTCCCTGGAATTCCTCCAGCTTCATATCTGTAGGGTCATGGGTTGATGGTCAGATATGGAAGATATTGATATCTGTTGCTGCAGAAAACTGATCTCCTGGCAAGAGCAGTGCCAACTCACAGAGTTTTCATGCTGTTTTAGGATTCTAGGAGGGGAAGTGTGGGAATGGCCAAACAGGAGGAGAATACAGATTATTAATAGATTATATGTACACCAGGATTCTGGGAGCTGAAATCTAAGCTTCAAGTGTGTCTTAAAAGTAAGATATACCTTTTAATTCAAAGATTTCTTAAGTCCAGTATTAGTGCCTGAGTCCTGTAACTGCATGTATGAAGTATTTCAGAATATGTACCTTGGAGTATAACTGCAAACCTGCTTTTTCCTAAGGTTTAGGCCGGTGACTACCAGCACAGTCCCTGGCAGAGAGATCTTGCTGGTGGAAGGAAATGACTGCAGAAGGAAGCCATGTTTTCTCAGTCACCATATGAATTTAAAGGACCTAGTCCAGCAAAGTGAAAGCCGCAGTGGCTCGAATGGGGTTCTGAATATTTTCATTGCACTGAGATGGAGGTAGAGGAAGGGGAGAGGTTCACTTCCTTGGGGATCACATTGTAGCATGCGTTGCATAACAAAGTGTAACACATTGTACCTTGCTCTACTGCAAGAAGCAGGGGACTGGCGAGACCGTAATCCCCAAGGCAGTTACAGAATCTTCACAAAGGGAAGTTTATGTGATAATTCAATAGAGATTTCTTACCCTTGTGCATAAGGTTTAAAATCACAACACCAAGGCATATCACTCTTTGAAGCTAAAACACAAGAGGAGTTAGGCATGGCCATATCAAGGTTCTTCCTGGCTTCAAGGCCCACTTTTTAACAGTGATGATCTATAATCACCAATCTCTCAAATGCTTTACATCTTTGTGACAGGACCGAGACTGGGAGAGTGGAAGTGAAATAGAAGGTGAGACCTGGTATCCTGCTAACATGGAGGAATTAGTGACAGTAGATGAAGTGGGAGAAGATGATTTAATTATGGAGCCTGATATAACTGAGCTTGAAGAAATAGTCCCAGTTGATCAGAAAAATAAAGCTGCTTCAGAAATGTGTCCCTGTATGTCAACCGTGTTAGAACTGAAAAATGATCACAGCCACTTAACCAGGAGTGAAGACAAATTCGCCCATAAAGCTTCAGAAACAAACTTGAGAACAGCAAAGGGCAGTGCAGCTTTTAGTGGCTGTCAGGAAGATGATGAGGACAATGATAATGATGATGCTGTAACTGAAGCATCAAGCCTAAATCTGGACGCTGAAGACAAGCCAGAGGATTTGAAAGAAGACCAATCTGCTAAGGAGTCTGATTGCCAGCAGAAGGAAGGAAAAATTGATAAGAGCTCTGACACTCGTTTAGAGCCTGAAGATCACCATACACCTTCTGTTCATCTGAAAGAAGAGACTCTCCAGCTCCCTGATACATTTATAGATGATTACAAACAGATGGGATCACAAGGAGCTGAGAACAGAGAAGTTACGGAAACGCTCATTAAAAACGCTAGTGAAGAAACAAGACATGGAAGCCAAGAGTGTCCAGAGGCCAAGGGTAACTACTGCCTTTTTTCCCTTCAGCCTGCAGAGAGCTTTGCATGTTTTCTCTGAGGGTAGACTGAAATTTACTGCTAACGAGAATAAGTGTTGCTAATAGTATCAAGGCTTGTCCTTGGAGCAGCTCAGTAAAAGAACCCCAGTGCCTTTTGCCAAGCTAAACCATTAGAGCCTCTTAGATGAATAGTGTAAAGGAAATATGATAAGCAGCTTGCAAGCTTTCTGAAAGGCATAAGCTGCTATAATTGTCATGTCAAGGTTCACATGAGTTTAGTTGAAGTCTTTCAGTGCCTTGCTAAATTTATTTTGAATTGTCAATGAAATGAGTGACAGTCTCTGAAGGTCAACAGAAAAGTATCTGTAATGTCTGGCTGGCTCCTGGACAAGGTGGGTATTCTTACACACTGTACTGAAGCATTAGTAACATGGATTCATGCATAGATTGTTACTTCTCAGTCCCTGTTCATGCAAATACATGCCTTGTGTCAGAACTTGCCTTATCACATCCTGTTATCTACTGCATGCTGCCTTTAATGTAACTGATAGGATGTGAGATGTCAATAAATGTAATCATAACTACCTATTAATATTTTAGCTGTCAGGAAAGAAGGGATCTTGAGGGTCTGAAAGTCTGTTCAGTTCCTTGTCAAATTATACTTGAGTGAATGGGCTATGCATAATGAGATAAAGTGAAAAACAACATAGAGTATGTTGGTCAGAAATGCTCTTTTTTAATAGCTGCCAGAACCCATGTAATGGATAAGGGGTTGTGAAAAGAAGCTGATGGGAGATTTTTGAATGCTGGAAATATTTCATTTGAACATCTGATTTGGAGCTAACTTCTTCCTCCAGGACAGATTTGAAACTCATTGGTTTTTAATACTTACTTGATTGGCCTGAAGACACCTTGCCAGACTTTGCATATTTGGAGATAACATTGCCATGGGACTGAGCATGGCAAAGTTTGCTCTCCTGGGCTTCTCGGGCAGCCAGCTGATGAAAGAGTTGGGTGTCTCAAGAGCATATTTACTAGTGTTTCCAGCATCTCAACTTCCAGCTTGTCAGCAGGGAGCCTGGAAGCTCCAGGGCCTCTCATGCTTCCCAGGTTTCTGACATGGACTTGTTATCTGGGATCTGCAGTCCAAGGCTCTAGGCCTTCTGCAAATGCAGCTGCCAGCTCAGAAGCACAGAAATCAACTTAAGTGCAATTTAAGATGCCGCAAAGGCCCTGGGTGTCTTAAGAAAAGCTTACCAGCTTAATGGGGTTTTCCCAGGTTCTCTGCTGCAGTATTGGAATCCTGGGGTAGGCTTAAAGTTAATTTGAAAGCCGACCAGTTAGGATTTTATATTCTTTTCTTTTAAATAATGCAATAAACACATTTAACACAGTGAAGGAAAATTCATTGTCATAGCCAGAAACTGCAGATCTTTGAACTACAGACTCGAAAGACAGGAAGGGTTTGGTTTGGGCAAAATATGTTCATTTTGTAAGTAAATATATCCCTTATCCATGTGAAATTTGCAATGCAATAGAAATTTTTTCATGGTAAGTGAGCTAGTTCTTTGATGTAAGGACTGAAGAAGAGGAATCAGACCAGTTTATCTGTAATTCTGTAGCTCAGTGATAGCAAATTTCTCTATTTTTAAATAAAAGTAATTCATATGATAGAAATCATGAGAAGGGAGAGCATCTGTTCCTTTGATTTGCTATATCTGCTGCAGCAAATCAATGCGATGTTTTCCACTTCTTGAATCTCCTGCTGTGTCCGTTAATGTCAGTCAGCAGGGACTAACCATCCCATCCCTGCTATTCAGAAACCAAAATCTTTTAGTGGCTGGAAGCCATAAAGCAGAAACTGTCACTTGGAGAGGTGAGGATGGGAGAAGAGTGGCTCCAGGAAGAAGATGCTGCAGGGATCCTACAAAAGGCAGGTTTGGGGAATTGCTCTCATCAGGTCCTGCTGCCCCCACCATCTCAGCAGCCCCTGTGTCAGCCTAGCTGCCCCACTGGTCATGCAGTAACATATGTGGTTACAAAGCTGCAGTCAGGCCGTGCTTCTGCCAGAGATGTGTAATGTTATAGCTCTATTTAGAGATTAAAATACAAAAGACCCCTCCAAACATAACATTAAATTAGAAATAGAAAAATGGTCTACTGGGAGAAATCAGAGTGCCTGCACACCATAGTGCAGCTGTTAGAATTGCACTGAACAGACCCCTGATTTGAATAGAAAAGTATTTTTTTCCAGATTTTACTTCATTTATACATCCACTCAGAAAGTGTTCCCAAGAAGTTTACAAATGTCTCTTTAATAAACTGTTTTCATTCAATACATTTATTCATTTGTTAAGCAAATTCTAGGTACTTGGAAATGAGATCTCTGGAATACCCGGAGGCAGAGTCTAAACAAAGGCCCTCTGCACCAGGCTGGGAACAAGAGGACGTCTTCACCGAGCTCAGCATTCCCCTGGGTACGTTGAGCCGCCCACTGCAATACCCAGGGCTTACAACAAGATGTCACTTTAAGGCTACTTACTATATTTATTTTTCAGAACAGATGTGAGGAGAGAAGGAACAGGGTATACGACAGAGTGGTAGCTGTTGAAAGAAACAGGCTTTTGATTATAGATCCTTGCTAATTCATTCCAAATGAACGGCAAAAGGCGGCTGATGAGATGAAATAAGTTCCCTTGGACTATATACAAAATACATATGAAAAAATACTTAGTAATTTAAAAGTCTTTGACATAAAAGTGTAAGCAAAAGTATTGGCTTTACTGTGTAAATACTGATTATGAGCAAAACACCTGGAAGAAGTACATCCTCAAAAGCAATCTGTATAACTTAAACATGAATTTACTCCTAAAAAGTATTATTGCTTTTCTAGCCCTTGAGGTTACAGAGTGAAGTTTCCAGTTAATATTATGAGAAGGTAGATTTTAAAGTATGTATATCTAAGAGAGAAGAGAAAAGGTGTGTTTTCAATGCACAGGATTTTAAAGTACAGCTCAATATTGCAAAATTAGGGAAATCAGAGAAGTGAATCCAGAATTCAGTCTTCCTATTCCTGTCATTTAACAGATAGCACCTTTTTTCTTTGAAAACAAGTTTATTGTGGGAGGGGTAGGCTTTCAACTGACATTTTAATGTAATCCAGAATTTCTCCACAGGCGTGGAATTTGTGGTGCCTAGAACCGGATTTTACTGCAAGCTCTGTGGACTCTTCTACACAAATGAAGAGACAGCAAAGACAAGTCACTGCAGGAGTACTGTTCACTACAAAAATCTCCAGGTAAAAACACACCTGAAGGTACCTAACAATGAGCTCATGGGGTGGATTGTGTGTAAGGTAGATGATGCAATAAAAAATCAGTTTTTATTCTGTCGACAGAATTCAGGTGAAGGGAAATTCAGGTAAACAAACCTTTCAATAGTTCCAAACATTAGCATGCTGATTTCTCACTCCCAGATCCTTGAAATCAACTTCTGGATCTTAGGTAAAATGAGGCCAGGTGATCATTTGATCTTCTCATCCACATTTGGTCCTTGTCACTAGCACAGCATGCAACTCAGATCTTTAATTCCCTGTTCCAGAGGGTCCCAGATGTTTCTGTCACTGGGAGTGACCCCAGCAGCAGCCTTTAGTACATCTTAATGTCAGGACCATTAAACATGGCACTTTTCTGATAATGTAGCCCGACCCATTTCTTTGTTAGTGTGGCTTTCCCAGCGTGTTTCAGCTCACAGCTCTCTGTGAGGCATTTCCTGTGACCCGCTGAAATCCCCTCCCCGAGTGCAGAGCAGCGCAGCGGCTCAGCCACACAGAGCACCACTGCTGAGTAATTTCCATGAGGATATGCAGGAGCATGTTGGTATTTGTTGCTCCATAAGAATATACCAAAACCACATCAGCAGTTAATAACAGCACAGGGAGAACACGTGTGCCTTCATTTCAATCGAAGACCTGCTTTTGTCGCTTTTCAGACACGCCATTGATAGAATCAGCCACGACAGCCTGAGCATTACCTGCCCCATGCTCAGGGCTCCTCAGAGAGATGGCCTTGGCTCCTGCTCCCAGTCCCTGCCCCTGAGCAGTGTGTGCACACTGCACACACACTTGTGTTGGCGTTCTCATACTCTTAGCAAAAGTCATGGCAGAGCAAAGCAGAGCTGCTCCGTCTTTCTCTGTTCCTTCCCTCTGCCCACAGTAAATGTGGTAACTCTGCTTCTGTTCAAGTAATAGCTTTCTTTCCTTGGATGGCTAGTAGGCATTGACTTTTCTAGTGACTCTCACAGTCAAATAATTTCTCTGGGAGAATTTTCTTCTTGGCTTTCCTGAAGTTCCATAGCTGTAATCATACAAAGGCCTCTGGCTTCCAAAGGTTTCCTACAGAGCTGTGATGCTTGCTCATCATGGATCTTCCAAGTGCAAGCTTGAAAAACAGGTGTCCAGTTTGCATGCCTTTTTTTTTGCTTCATACAAAAAAATACAGAGGGATTCACCAGAGCTGGCACCACTCAGTGCAGGCTGTGTTCTCCATGCAAGTCTGTCCCTAAGAAACTTCTGCTAAAGAAAGATTGCAACTGCTGCCCTTGCCCCTGGAAATTCATTCCATGGCAAGAAGAGGGTTATATTTTTTTCATTTTCTAAGTTATTTTGTTAAAATCATAAGAAAAAAAGGCCCAACTAAAACTGACTTAGTGTGAAAATAACCTTTTCTCCCTGTTGAGACATTTCCCATGAGTACTGTGGTAGGTATCTAACACTGAGTAACGAGATAAAAGAACAAAGACTATAAAAGCTGTTAAAATTAAATCTGTCAAATGCAGTAATAAAAACAGGCTGTTCTGTCGAGCCATACCTCTTATCTTACTAAATACAGGAAGTAAATGTCTCGTCCAACTTCTGCCTGCTCAAATGGAAACTCAGCAAATTTCAAATCATTGTTCTGTGTTGCTAGAACTCTTTTAGTCACCATAATGCTCATCTATGCATTCTGCAAGAACTATGAGTCTTCTCCTGTGATGATGCAAGTTAACGAGTGTATCTACCAATACAGGAACTAGGGACTCTGACAGTAGTGGAGCTGTGGGAGTGCTGCTGCAGGCTGTGTTCCCGTTCTCCTGCCTGAACACCAAATGCCATCATCCAGTGACAGCAACAGTGTCCCAAATTGTGTCATGGCTTTGAGTCTTTTATAGCTGATTTGCTACTTGTTGTCTCTCATGTGATCTCCTTGACCACATCCAAAATATACGTTCATGTGTTCAGTGTTTGGATTTGAATGCAAAACTAAACATTTTTTTTTGCCAATTTTCTTCCAAAAGCCTTGTTTATGTGATGACAGTTTTGTCTTGAAGTAAAATAGTCAACTTCATCTAAGTATGATGCCCCTTGAATAACATCAATCACTGATGAAAAAAATCAACTGTTTATTTGTCAGCCTTGCAGACTTTCTGTAATTTTTAATTCTCTTCATCATAACAAAATTCTTCTCCCAGGTGATATTTGTATTTACAGATCCATTGCAATTCTCAAGTCCAAAATATCCATTATTTTGCCATTCCTTCCTCCACTACCACAGGAAGCTGTCACCATTCATCTGGTGAAAGCTACCTTGGCAATTCAGTGCAGTATTTCATCTTGTTTTCCACTGGCTTTATGCAGTATTTGTCAAAACTTGTATTTAATTGAAAAAACCACACATTTTCTGCTTGACTGCCATTTTACTATAAATTAATCTGAATCTGCAAACTTCAAACTGGTGTTTGTGGTACTCATGATAGCTGACAACATCAGCTAAAGGTAGTGGATAAAACTTAGTCTTATATTGGTCGGTGCTCATTAAAAGCCCCAAAAGCTTGGGTTATCTGATCCAGGGACAAATGTTAGTGATTTATTACAGTTCATGGTGTACAGAACATGTCTCCCAGCCTTTATGGACCCTGTATCTCTGTATAGTACTGTAACATTTACTCTGGCTTTTTGCCACATGGAATTTTGCACCCAGAGATCAAGACTGAGAGTTGTGTAATTTCCACAGCCAAATCTCTCTATTCAGAGTAACAAGGGTGCAGTTGTCACTTTGTGATGGGTATGTCCATTCATTACCATTGCTGAGTCCCTTTCAGATGAACCTCTTATATTCAAAACTTGTATTTACGTGAGAGAATGTGGCAATTCTAACACAGCCCTTAGTATTTTTACATCCATTTATAATTTAATCTCTTCCCCATGGATGCCAAAGAGTAAACAGTACTCTGGGGAAATCCTGAAAGTAGATAAAATTTTGCAGGGATGTGAAAGGGTCTATTCAAAATAAATCAGAATGAGCAAATAGCTAGAAAAGGAGTTTTATGATGCTAATAATGTGCAGGTCAGTTATTCTTGAATATGATGTATGTGATGTGTGTAAGTCAATAACAAGAATACCTCTACACTACTGTGTGGGAATTTCTCATGTGTCTCTGCACTAGTTGCTGCTGAAGAAGCTTCTTTCCATCCATTTCTATGCCTGCTGACCTTGAATAAATAGTTTGAGCACTATTTTCAGACCCACACCTGTGGGTCACCATTCATCATCCATTTTGTGTGCAGCTCTGCCAATGAAGAACACTGCCAAAAGGCTGAGAGCCTCACTGGCCATGTCTGTTCTTCTAAATCTCACTGAGTACCTAAAGCAGCAAAAGGCTTTATCTTAGAGAAACACAATAAATGTAAATACTCTAGCCAAACTGCTAAATTGTGTAATTATTACTGAGAGTGATTATTCCCTTAAAACAAAATGTTCTTGTACAGAAGGTGTATCTCTGAACTGGACATGCTGAAAATGTAGTGTATAATCTTTAAATCATGCCTCTGAAATCACATCTACGTTCTGACACACCAGTACCTTCCTAGCAGAATTCAGTTGGCTCAGTGGAGTTAGTTCCTGCCCAACAGCACAGTGGAGTAGAGAAGAGGTGAGGTCTAGTTACACAGACTGATGGGGACTAGAGTTCTCCTGGTTCTGTCACCAGTTCCCCCAGTGGCAAACAGTAAACCACTGAACTTCTGAGGCTCTGCATGTATTCAGGTAGTTTGCCTGACACAGCCATATTTTCTGGCTTGAGTTTTCACCGAAATGGGGTTTCTATGTTCTTTCTTTCCTTTTGAGATGCTGGAAGAGATGGAGCTCTGAACAGGCATAAATAATCCCATGTTGAATATTTTCAGTTTTTGTAACAATGTTTTGGGTTTTTTTATGTGATTGCAGAAGTATCTATCCCAGCTTGCAGAAGAGAGCCTGAGAATGAAAGAAGAAGGCAGCCCTCTGCCTCAGGATGACACTGGCATTGTTCCTCACTTTGCAAAGAAAAAACTATGATGCCGATGAACTGGAAGAGCTGTAATGAGTGAATGAAAGTTTTGTTGGGTTTTGTTTTTTGGGTTTTTTTTTGTTTGTTTGTTTTTTTTTTTAATTTCTATGATATAACTGTCAATTTGCACTGTACAGAGGAGGGGAAATAAAGAGCATGTTCCATGCATCTATGCCCAGAGTGCCATTAAAAACCAAAATGCCTGAAACTGTTTCCCACGGTGAAGCAATGCTGGCATATCTGTTAGAAGTGGAGCAATTCTTTCTCACACTCTGCGTGCTGGGAGTGGTTTCCTAGATTAAATCAGAATTCTCAGGGATTCTTAAAGTTTTAGTTCTGATGTAACACGTCAGGTCAGGTGGAGTACTTAGAAGCACTCAGCATCCTCCAGTGGACGCTGGAAGGAAAGGAGATGTGACTATAAATAGGCTTTAATGTTGCTTAAAATATCTTCAGCCCTTTCATTTATTGCCCCAGCGAGAAGTAGGATTTGCTTAGGATATCTAAAGCCATTGTGCTAAAACTAGTCAGTAGATGGCATAATGTAAACCCCATCAGCACCCACCTCCATGTCCTAGAGCTTGGTGAAATAACAAGATGTTTGTGTTGTCAAGCACTGACCGTACACTGCTGGTGTTGTGTGAATTCCGAGGGAGCCACAGTCTGTCCCAGGGACTTCACAGCCTGAACCCAGCAGAGCAAGAGCAGTTCAAATGCACGTGCTGACAGCCAGCCTGCTCTGGTTTCAGCATTTTCCATGGTGTGGTCAGGGTGTTCTCCAGGGACCGTTGTGTTTGAAACTCTTCTTTTTGATAATTCTAAGGGGTGCCAACTTTGAGTCTTACAGACTTGAATCCCTCATGAGATGCTTTTTAAAGTGCCACATGTTTGGACCATGTCTCTTTTAGACGTTTTATTCAAGATCCTTGCTTTTGGGGTCTTTTTGTTTTCTTTAAAGCTTGCTTTTCCTCAGCTTGGCAACGTCAAATTTTCCTAGTTTTTATGGAAAGACGCCAGACTTCTAATATTGTTTTTGTATTTTATTTCCCTGAATTTTTTAAGGTGAATACAACAACTGATGGCTCATGGAGCGCTGCACTGAGAACACAGGATGCACCAGCAGCTCTGGCATTATTATGACCTATTGTTTCTGCACAGTTGTTGCTTAGTATTTTGCAAAGTCCCTTTGAAATGCACTGTACAAGTTTCTGGTTCATTTCAATAGGGCTTTGTGTACTAAAGGGAATATGCATGCAAACCATTGCCAGGATTGATCCCAGAGTTTAGAAAATGTCCCGTGCAATCTGGGCAGATGAGGATTTGCAGGCGTTTCCATTCTTTGCCTGACTCTAATATTCATCACAGTATGTTCTGTAAAAATTGCTGGTACTGGATGTCCTGTTAGATGTTGTGCAGAGGAAACAGTTTCCCAGAAGGTTCTAGCTATCCCAAAGAATGACAGGGATGTTGCACAATACTGCAAAGTGGCTAAATTGCCAAAACTGCTTCCACCAAAGTATTTGTTCCAAAATGTCTTGTGCCAGCAGCTGTGCTCGTTCTCTGAAGTACCCTGTAGCCAGGCAGTGTCTCTCAGAGGTGCCTGGTATTGTTGCCTGAAGCCCTGTTCCATTTCATAGCCCGTGCTTTCCACTCATTTTGACCAGAGGTAGGTTCAGATTTCATATTTGGAATTCCTGCTTCTTGCAAGTTGAGGGATTCTTTGCATCCCAGATTCAGACAGAGCCTACTAAAACACAAGGGAAAATGAAAAACATCACAGCCTAAATCCTCCTTTGTCCAGGCTTGAAGTATGTTAAGGCTTGTGTCCATCTGTCATTTAAAGCAGCTAGTTTTGTTTTGTGGCTTTTTTTTTGTTGTTGGGGTTGGTTTTTTTATTCCCTATGGAGAAGAAAAAAACCACCAATATTGCAAACCAGGTATTTTTCCTTCAAGGGTTGGGTTTTCATTTGACTGTTTGTTTTTCACATTGCAGTGAAACTTGAGCACGGGGCTTGGACAAGAGCTTGTATTGCAGGCTGTAAGATGATGAAAATGGCAGTAAAGATTGTGCAATTGTCTTCTAAAGTGCAGCTCTCAAGCTGGTCATGTATCATCTGAATATGAAGTTCCCTTCATGCCCTTCAGCACAAACTGAACACAAGGGAAGGAAATCACTACAAATGCAAGCACCAAATCTTTGAAGCTAACCCTGCTATCAAACTGGGGCTCTCACCAGCCTAATGGGAGCTTGTTAGACCATGTGGTTAAGCTTAATTGGATGTGAGACATAGCTGACTGTATATCAAAGTCATATGCCTCCAGCAACTTTATCCCCAGGTAACCTCAAATGAGAAAAGTAGCACAGTTATTATTCTTTATTTGTATTGCAGCAGAAGCTACAGGTCCACTGCCTTTATTATAGGCAAGGCACAAATCCACAACAAAGACTTTCCCAGGCCAAAGAGCTTTAAATCACACTTTCTGAAAACAGACAACAGGTGGATACAGGCAGGCAGGGAAAGCAGCAGGTAACCATGGGATTTTGACTGGCAGCAGAAGAATAATTAAAATGAGTGTTTACCCAGGGGCTTATTTTTGGATTTATGGGAGATGATTGAAACTACTTTCCCCCTCCTCTGGTTCTGAACCAGGTTCACTCCCATTATTCACAACTTGCATTTAACCTCCTTTTTTTTCCCTGGACAGCTGCTTTAGGAATGCAAAATCCCTTCTTGATACAGTGGGTCTTGGTATCCTTCAGCCCCCAGTCATTTAAGTTTCAGTCTCAGAGGTGGAGTCTTGACCAAGGCTAAGCAGGAAATGTCCTGGCTGCAGATACCTTGTCTGGGTCACAGCTACAGGCCCTTGCTTGCCACCGAGGAAGGAGGAGGCTCTAGATGGCATCTATGCCCTGTGCCATTTCCTCTTCTGGAGGGAGATGACTCAGGTGAGCGATGCAGGTGCAGAGCCCTGCCCCGCAGACGTGATCACAGCCAGACATTTGTAGAGGTGGTTTGGACACCCCATCCCTTTGGGCTCTGCCCTGACAAAACTGCAATCTGCAAAATCCTGGGAACAGGCAAATGGGCACTTCCCTTTCTGAGAAGGTCCTTTTCCCCCTAAACCTCAACAGGTGAAAGCAATCCCAAGTGTCAAGTAGGTCCTAATGATGCCCATGATCACTTTTCAGCCCGATGCACTTTGAGAACTCAGAGATAATCTCCTTCCCTCTCCAACAGGTCATCATGCAATGCTGACAGGCACTCAACTCCTCAACTTCTCTCTACTACCTATTCTGCTGAGGAAGAATTCTGCTATAAGCAGCCCCTTACCTTCCTCAGTTTATGTAAAAATATGTTGTTTCTCTTGGTTTATTATATTTAAAATCTTGACTTTTTTTAGTTGGCATAATTCATCATCACTATAATCCACGCTGTTTATTTTTATATATATAGCACAAAGCAGGCTCAGGTCTAGCCAAGCAAATATTGATATTTAAAAAGGAGCTTCCTTAATATATCAAAACCATTTCAATACATCTTAACCAAAGATTGCACTTTTATAATAGGGACTATGTTTTTCATCTCTGTGAAATCTGTATTGATCTCAAATAGTCTTTAATGTCAATCTGCAACCTACTTTCTTTGAAGAAAAAAATGAAAGAATTAAACATTTTCCCCATTAGATCAGACAAAGTTTCATGTTGGCTTTAACACTAAATTAGTGTTAGGCTGGTTATATTCAGGGGTTTTTTCTATTCTCTAAGGATTAAGGCTGTGATTTGTTGAATTATACTTGAACTGGACCAGATGTACTATTTATTGAGCTTATATAATTTTGTTAATTTAAGTTTTGGTTTGTAAACAGTTGAAATTTGTTAGTACTTGTTTAACTATGTAGGAACTGTCACCAATATTAACTGATCTGTGTAACTGATTGCAAAGTGTTTCAATGTGTGTTTCTTAAGAAGAAAGATTTTAATAAAGAGAATTATAAAGCATATACATTGGTGGGCAATTGTCCCAGAAACAACATGCTTCTAGCTTCCCAGGGGATCTATTAAAAATCAAAATGAATAAAAGATAGTTTAAGGAGTAAGAATGAAGCAGAGGAACAAAAGGTTTGCTTTTAAATATAATTTCTACAAATTGTGGTTCTTGCCAGGGAGCTCCCGCTATACAGATTGTGAGTGATTGCCATCAGCTGGTGCTGAAGTTGAAGCGAGTACATCTCAGCAGTTCACTCTGTAATTATTATCAATTGTTATTATCCACTCCTGTCCCTCTAGATATGTCCTCACTTCCCTTTTTCTCTCTTTATTTCCAAATGAACTGGGCAAGCTGTCTGTTCCCACTGGCTTTTTGCCGTCTCCGTCTAGGTTGTCTTCTCAGCCTTCTGAAAGCACCACATAAAATCTTCCCCAGCCAGGCACTTTCTCCACGTCATCTCAACCAAAGTCCCTTAAGTTTGCCCAATTCCTCTGTTTTCCTTGTGCTCTCCCTCTGCCTTTCCTGACTTTTTCCTTTTCAGCAGTGTCTTCCCCAGCTATACAAGGATTTTTCCCACTTTGGCCTTCTCCCTGGCTCACCACCACTGCCACCAGCCGGAGCTCCTGGGAGAAAATACTCAGCCTCAGCCAGGGTGACGTAAAGACATTCTTGTACTAAATATTTAAAGAATGCAACGAGGACAGAAACTGAGGGGGAACTTTACCACCAGATTTGATGAATTCATTCAGTGGAAAACATCGGGAGGAAAATTGAGACAAGGCAATGTCTGGTCCATGTGCAAGGCAGGGCACATGGGACACTTATCAAAGCATGAGCTACACCTCCCACCCTCCTCTCCGGGAGGGAAATGGGTCCTGTCTGCCCCACTGAATGGCTGGGGAAATGGACAGAAAGGCTGGCAGTTGGTTTTCTGACTCTGCAGCTTATTAAATCAGTGTCTTTTAAGTAACTGTTTTGCAGGTGAGGCACACATGTCAAGTATTCTAAGCACAAATGGTTCCAGTTCTTCTGTCCTGGATGTCTTGAAACCTTTGTTCATATGCTACCATCTCATTGGAGCTATGAATCTTTCCTTGTAGAAATCAGGCAAATGACATCATATATCCATAAAAAAAAATCCAAACTGTGGTGTTCAAACACAGTGTTTCAAGTCCAGGTTTTGTCACACTTAATATTCTTGGTGGAAAAGGGAACACAGGTCTGGAAAATTCACAGGTGAACCAAACACCAGCATGGCCTTTTGACACAAGGCTGACTGACCTCACTTGGACAGCCAGGCTGTAAAACAGCAGGGCTGTCCAGCCTGCCCCACACAGCCAACCAGGTCAAGGCTGCCCCGAAACAGGAGCCCTCTGTGGGAAGCTGACCAGGAGGGAGGACAGGGGTCTGCAGCGAGCTGGGGATGGTGCTGCCTGCTTTGGGCCAGGCTGCTGTGGAGCTTGGCTGGGGGATGCTGCCCTGGCACATCAGCTGGGCTAACAGGCACTGTGGAGCAGCCACCCCCCTCCTGCTTTTTCAGTGCCCTGGGACTCTGCTGCGTTTGTGCAGGTGGCAGCGAGGGCAGCCCCAGAGAACAGGTTTGCCTTGGCTTACTTTCCTACATCCGACTCCACCAGTGTCCACTTATCTGTGTCAATAGGTTGAGCTCTCCTCATGTGCTTCACTCACCTGATGCAATGCTGCAGCATGAGGCCATGGGAGCATGTGGTATGTATTTGTGGAGGGAAAGTTCCCCTGGTTGGGGACAAGAGAGGGACTCAACAAGAGACGGGAATTCTCCCTAAAACATCTTAGTGGAACTGGGTAATGCAGCAGTGAAACACAAAAGAAATACCCACAAAGATCAGCATTCAATGCCCTGAACTTGTGTCAGGGTAAGTTTAGGTTGGATATTAGGAAAAGGTTCTTCATCCAGAGGGTGGTTGGGCTCTGAAACAGGCTCCTCAGGGAAGTGGTCACAGCACCAATAACAGAGTTCAAGAAGCATTTGTACAACAGTACATGGCGTGAATGTTGGGGTTGTCCAGGAGTTGGACTCGATGATCCTTGTGGATCCCTTCCAACTCAGAGTAGTCTGTGATTCTCACTGCAGGGCCTGAGTCAGTCTTACTGACCTGGTGGTCAGGAATCCTTCCCAGCTCTCCTGCCATGTCGCACCTCCCCTGCCCTCAGCAGAGTTATTGTGCATTACAGCGCTGGCAATGTGGCCCCAATCTTTATGGAACAGGCTTGTACTAACCTGATATATTCATGGCACCACGGGAACCTGACTTCCCAGATGTGGAAGTGAAAGCAGCAGAGGTAGTTTCCATTTATTCCTTCTCTACCTGTCCCCTTTTACTGCCAACAAGAGGGTCAGTAGGGCCCTGGTGGGTGTCACGCGGGCATGGGAGCAGGCAAGGGAGGAGTGGGGACAACAGAATCCATCTTCCACACTGTTAAGATGGTTTTCTTAGGGCTGATCTGCACACAATTGCATCAGCCTTCTGCAGGGTGAGATATCTAATCAGATACCCAAAGCCAGCAGCTCTCTCAGTTCACATCAGGCCTGTTGTGGTTAAAGGCCTGTCTGTCAGGAGCAGCACTCAGCTACCTGAACTGTCTTCCTTTAAACTGAAATAGGAGCATACATCAATTTTTCATTAACTGGGTCATCTGAATGAGTGGGCACCTCCAAAAGCTTTTTGTGAACTAGAAAGCTGCATAGGGCATGCTGAATTCAGCCTATTAAATGTTTAAATAATTGCAAGGCAGAGTCTTGGACACTGTTCCTCAAGGTAACACAGTAAGTATCAGCAGCACAGCCCTGGGTCAGGAGGCAGCTTTCTCAGCCTAATTTCCTCCCTGTGCCTTAGAAACAAAGGCTCTTGTTTAAAAGCTGTCCTCCCCTTGTTCCTAGCCTTGTTTGAGGACATGCATATTAGTTCCACCTTCCTTAAACACCGTCTTGGTCTCTATAGAGAACACAGGAAGCCTGTTTTGTTTGTGGGTTTCTTCGCTGGCTGGGCTGCTTTTGCATTGCAGCTGGTTTATCTTTGGCAGATAGCAACGTGTTCTTGGCAGTAAACTTTCACCTTGAGCTCAGGGTGCGTAGTCACACTGTGTTTTGCACACCTGTGGTGGAGAACTAGGAAAATTTTGCCTGTTTGTGTCACTGCTGAGATATAAAAACCAGTTTCACTGCAGTACTGTTAGTGCATTGTAGAGGTTCTGGCTCCCAAGGTGTGGGCACGTTGGAGGGTGGGGGTGTTTGTGCATGTGTGTGCATAAGCAAGGCTTGTGCTGCCTTGCATGGACTTTAGCATTTGAGCAGCTGGCAATCGGACGTACTTCACCGTTACAATCACAAGTAAAGTTGTTTTGGTGTGCCCAAGTTGAGTTTCTAACCTCCTTATCTACCCTGTTCCCTGTTACTTCCCACAACACTGTCTGTAGGTGGAAGCTGTGGTGATGAGCTTGCCAAGACATGGCTGCACCAAGACATTCACAAGGACTGGTGTTGGTGCTCCCCAAGGTGCTCTTGCCACCACGTGCAGGGTCTCTGGAAAGAAGGCAGACCTTAAACAGGTGTGCTCAATAGCAGAGAGAGAAGGAAGAACATTGAGACCAACAGCAAGAGCAGCCCAGGTCTGTCCTGATGCTAGAGGGGATCAGCACCACTCCAGCTGAGCTATTCCAGTGCTTTATTCCAATTGGGAAAGATTAACTCAGGCAGGCAGGATACACTAGATATTAGTCTTCCAGGATATCAGCAAGGCATCCAGGATGCCGTAAATGATCCCAGAAACCTTCTCTTTCTTTTTCACTCACAAATTAGCCTGGGGGTGGGGGACCCCTGAGGGAGGGGCACAAGGGGTATTTTAGTGAGACAGGGTAGGGATTTGCCATCGGATGTTCCCCTCCCGTGCCAGGCACAGAAGGCAGCCCAGTTGCCACAGGGGCACAGAGACCTGGCAGTGCCTTGTGTGACTGATGCCAGGCTGTGTATGAAATAGACCCAAGAGGTCTGAAATAAATGGGTAGGACTGTGTTCATGGGTATTTCCCACCAGCAGGCTGATGTCCCTGTAACTGTATGTTCACAGGCTGTGAGTTACATGCTCCTCTGCTTTTCTTTTCCTGCAGAGGCAGGTGCTGATTCACAAGCTGCTGCTGTAGTTCAGCCATCAGCACATCTCTTCCCAAACCCCTTCCATGGGGTCTGATCTCAAAACCAGCAGTGAGAGTCTGGTTGAATTGAAAACTACTTGAGCACTAAGGTAAGTTAAAAACCTGTTTAAAACAGCAGCAGATGCAAGCAGTGTGAGGAAGCACCGTGCTCGCCCAGCGTAGTGAAAGGAGAAAAAAAATGAAGAAACCCCTCAGAAATACTGTTGGGGTATGTTCCTTCCAGGAGCTGCTCCATCTCTCTGCACTTGGGGCATGTTCACACCATAGTGAGGAATGGCATGAGATCACTTTCATTAATCACTTCTTTTCAGCCAGGCAAAGTGAGAAGTAAATTCTGTTTGCTGAAAGCACCATGCAGGTGGTCTAAATGAGTGGATGTTGGCTCAGCAGGAGCAGGGAGGTGTGAGCAGGGAGTTGGGGTGGGTCAGCTGGTACCCAAACTAGAGCCACTGTGGTGTCTTGATTGCTTGTGATTGTGCAAAGGAGCCTGAAGATGCAGACAGGATAAAGCTGAGTGATGCTTATGAGGGTTTTGAAGCTCACATTTGCTCTTGTTTGGTCCTGGAGGCTTTCAGCAAAGACCACCCACTGAAACAAAGAAGAATCACTTTCCTGAAATGCAAGGGGCCAAGTCATGTATTCAACCTCTTTCAGTGCCCTTCTGTGATCTTGTGGAGCCTTTGAATTCCTCTTTACCTACAAAAGGTTTACTACAGTGCAAAATGAGTTCCCAGAGCAGAAAGATACTCCTTTTCCAAGGGAATATGGGTTGTTGAGGCTTCAGGTAATGCTTCAAGGTGAGTTGTCATACGTTGCTAAAATAATCTTTTCCCATCACTTTCCTCATGTCAGCATTTCTAGAGCTCCAATGCGTTGTGGCTGCAGTTGTTATGTAACAATTTATGAATGGCTGAAAAAGTTCAAAGGCATATTGGCAACCCCAAGTCCCAAAAAGCCAGGAGTCAGCCCAAGCCCTGCCCCATTTCCCAAGACAAAGTTGCTTGCCAACTATTTATTTTCCTAACTTTTTTTTTTTAGCCCACAAACTTTAGGATCGCTTTTTTTCACCTCCCAGGTTTTTTTTAGCTTTTAGGTTGCACTAGTTTCATGGTTTCAATTCTTTCATCCACAAAACCTTGAAGGCTAGGGCCATACTTCGTTTATAAATGAAAGCTAAAATTCCGTTGTTTCAAGGAGCTGGGATTTTAGGATATAATCCCCAAAGCATCTAAGTTGTGATAAAATCACAGGGGTTGCCAGCAGTGCACAGAATCTCCTCTGCTTGGAAGAGGAGGTATTGGACTGCAGTGAGCTGCAGGCATCGCTAGCTACTGTCATTTTAGTGAGTCAAATAAAAATAATATTGTGGTTAAACATGAGTTCTGCAGGCCTAACTAAAGAAGATAACCTCTTTTTCTATCTGCAGCGCTTCACAAAAGCCCTGCCTTTGTAATCCTCCGGATTAATGTTCACACTCAAGCACTCTGCCCCAGAAGCCTCTGCATCCCTGGCAGAGCGTATTTAAAAGGATAAAGGCTTTCTGGGATGCAGAGGAGGCTGGTGCCAGCCAGGCATCTCCTGGGACACGTGGCTGTGGCTGCTTCCAAACCAGGAGCATTTCAACCCTAGTAATCCTCGTTTCTTCCCTCTCATTGCTCTTGACTGTTGCTTTAATTTCAGTGTCGTGCTGCCTTTCACGTAGCCCCCCTCAGCCTGAATCAGATCCCTATTGTCTGTGTTGTCAACACAGCTGTTTAAATCCCTTCCCCCAAATATCCCTGCTTTCCAGAAAGCTCCTGCCTGCAAGGCCCAGGCGCTGTTCTGAGTTTGCAGCTTTCTGTCAGGTCTTGGGCTGAGCTCAGATTCCTGTTTGGACCAGCATGAGGTCAAAACAGAAACAAACTCAGGAAAATGCTGCACTTGAGCAAAGCCTGATGCTCCATGACTGCGTGCTGGAGGCTGCTGCAGCCTGAGACTGTCAGGCAATGCAGAGTGAAGCGAATGATTAGCATTATTAAAAATGCTTTGCAATTATACAGCACCTTTTCATCTAAAGATTTCAAAGCTCTGTAGCACTCACACAAAGTTACTTATTATCCCTGGCGTTTAGCAGAGTCAGGAAACACAGGAAAGCAGCTAAGTGACTTGCCTTAGGTCATACAGTAAGTCAGCGTCAGAGGTGGGAACCCAGCCCTGAAGTGCTGACTCTGTGGCTCATGCCCCAGCAAGAAGACACACCCCACCTTCCCCTGCAGTGAGAGTGCCAGGCCGGCTCCTTGGGGTGGGCAGAGATGGAGGAAGCATTCAGCACACCTGGAGTGTCAGCATAGCCTGGGCAGTGCCCTGGAGACACCTGGCTGGGAGCAGCACCCACCATTCCCAAGCTCTACTCAGTTTCCCAGGAGCCCTGTGCACACGGCTGAGGGGCTGTCGTGGGATCTCCTGTGCCTGAGGGTGCAGTCCAGCCTGCCTTCTCATGGGGTGGAGTGGGTGAGTGCAGCCAGTGACCTGGATGGCCTGGAGGGCAAGGTGTGGTGCCCCTGGACTAAGCATGGCCACTGCAGCCCCATCTCCAGCATGATCCCTCCAGCCCACTGGCCATACGCACATGGGAAGACCACACGGACCTTCCTCAGCAGGGGACAATTCAACCTTGATACCCAGGGCAACACTACTGAGGACCAGAGGTGGTCCCTGCACCAGCACTGCAGCCAGGCTGCTGCTCTCCCACTAGCTTTGGCTATGCTGAAGGTGCAGCAGGACTGCCTCCCTCCAGACCAGGTGGCCCAAGCCTGCCAAGGAGCCTGGATATACACTCAGACACCTGCAGGACATCAGGAGATGTTATGCTCTTTGGCCAGCTCAGCGGGCTGGGCTGCGGGAGGCACTGGGTACCAAACCTTTGTGCCTTGCAGCAACAGAGCTGAAAATGTCAAATCCTTTTATGCTGACACTTCTCTGACTTCAGTCCAGCGGTGGGACTTAGGGACAGTGTCCTGTTTTCTGAGAGGATGGAGAGGAGAGGTGGAGAAAAAAGCAGATGTGAAGTGGGGTGAAGAGAACCATGTAGACATTTAGACCTCAATGGTCATGAGAAGGCCTTGGCTGAGGCTCTTGGCCCTGATGAGGTAAAACATCTTGTTAGTGTTTACCACAAAAGTGACTGGCACAGTTATACTTATAAGGTAGAAAAAAAAAAAAAAGACACCAACTAATCTACTTCTGCTCCACACTGAGCTACTTATTTTTACCCTAGAACTATCGTGAAAATCCACTTTGGTCAAATTTTTTCTTGGAGACTTGAGATGCTGGAGGTTTTTTAGTCATAAACAGTACCCTGTTCAAAATATTATACCCTTTTATGAAGGCAGGCATGACTGATACAGCTTTAGACTTCCAAGGGGCGTATTTAAATAAATAAGAGGAACTAATCCATATAGCCAGATTTCCTTAGGAGCTTGGGGATTTACATGTCTAAATTTCACTGCGATGAGACTCCAAGACAGGGGATAAAACTCTAGTTAACTTCACCGGAGATAAAACCCAGGCAAGGGGAAAAGCTTGAAGACAGATGCTGCAGTTGAATGAATTTATACCTTGGAAATGATACTTAGAATGAACAGTCGTTACAAGGAATCATTTTGAAAAGCGAAAGAACCAATTGGGTATAAAAGCTATGTCTCAGGGAGTCAGAGTTTTGCCTTTTAAAGGACGTTAATAAAAAAATGGGAAAATGTTTTTCCTGGTTGCATATGGCTGAAGAAAACAGGAGGAAGAACAGATTATAGGGGATAGAGGTTAATATGCATTGGGCATGTGCAAAACCTGAACTCATACATTGCTTTAACTTTTGCTGAGGATGTTAATAATGTGGCTGCAGATGTGAGGGATAATAGGATGGGGGTATGGAAATGTTCATGGCCAGGATAGAAGAAAATGTCAGGGCTGGTTCCTATGCTGAAGGCAGAGGAACGGGCTAATCCACATGCCGGAGCTCTGGAAGAACTGGCCCGATGTCTTTAACAGATCCCTCAGTCAGGGACGGGAGCACAGCAAACCTGTACAGAAGAAGTGAACTGATTCAGGCAAGAAGAGGCATGAAGGTTTCAACTTAATAGTATATGGACAGATTCAGAAAAAAAATGATGGAAATGAAGGAAAGGCCAGCAAAAGAGAGGGAGGTAAATGGCATGAGATGAAATGGGTTTATCAAACCCATTTACCTGTCTTGGGTAAGGCAAGCTGTAAGCCATTTGCTTAGTGAAGGAAATGGGGGGAATCTCACCTCTCTGAGCTTACATTGCACATTTCATATGGTGGAAAGTTCTTAAGAGAAGAGAGAGGTGATTTTGCACAAGGTATAAACCCCTCAAAGACCTGGTGTAAGAGCAGCAGGGCTGTCAGGCTGGAGGGCAGTTACCAGGGGAGTGTTAAACATCATTTGCAGATCTGGCAAAGTGCTTTTGTAAATGAGCTTGGCACTAATGTTACTGGACAACTGGTGAAATTGCTGATGACAGAAAATATGAAGCAATCTCAGGACAAAGGAGACTTGAGATATTACAGAGAGAAATGTAGATAGCAGAAAGTGGTGGTCACAGGCACAAATGACCAAAGCCTTTCCTACAAGCTCCCTGGCAGCTCAGACTTTGATCACCAAGTAACTGACTTGCCAACAGTGGAAATAGGAAGTGAGAAATGCAGTCCTGGAAGGCACCAGGAGAGGTGCAGCCCAGGCTGCCCTAAAGGCTGGGGTGAGCTTGAGGAGAGGCTATCTCACTTCATTTTGCAAAGCAAATACTCCGAGCATGAGGCTTTCTCTGCATAAATACTCCCAGGAAGGGAAGAGAGAAGAGCCGATGGTGCTAAGGGCCAGTGCTGGTAGAGAATAAATGATCAAAAGGAGGCATCAGACATTTTGATTAGAATATCGTTACCAACCATTTGACAATGTGGTTCTGGAATGGCCTCCCCGCTCCAGTCATGCATGCAAAATATTGAATTGCTTTTGAGGATGGAACTGGGCAAGGTCACGATAAGGATTATATCACACGGTGCCTTTGATAGGAGACCTAATAGCACAGAAGTTCCTGCCAGTCCTAAGCACAAAGGTAAATGTTCTGTAACCCTCTGTCCATATAAATACAGAGCATGTGATTATATACACACAAAAAGCAGGCACATGATTTATTAATCACAGGACCTCAGCTTGTCAAATAATAATTACAAGGCAATAACACACCTTGTTTTAATAAATGGCTCCCTAAGATTTTCTCCCACAGTAAACCAGTAAAAAGGGACAATTATTCTGTGGTAGAGGTGGCATTTTGAATTTCTGGTTGTTAGCTTTTAAATGAACTCACTGTCTGGAACTCTTAAATCAAGTACTCCCATTTTTCTGCACATTTCACAAGTTCAGCCCTTTCCAGTAAAGCGTCTTTTCAGATGCGTGATTGCCCTTTGTTAAGGCAAGAATGAACAGATGACAACGGCAGCACAGAGGAGACATGCCTGGAACAGTTTTACAGAGCAAACCCGGTGCTGCCGCTGCCAGGAGGGACTACTCAGAACCCTGAACAGGGGAGGCTTCTTGTGCAATGTGAGGGGCAAAGCCACGATAGAGGCAGGAAGGCAGTGGGTCGGGAAAGTGTTTATGCAAAGCCGTGGCAGTGGGTAACACTTAAGTCTCCGCGCTCAGGCAAACGCAACGCGATCCCTCTCCACCTCCCAAGGGCGCCCGGCCCCGACAGGCGCTGCACACCCAGGTCTGCAGCACAGCCCCCGTTCCCAGCTCTCGGATGGAGCTGCACGAGGATGTTCGAAAGCAGCTCTAATTACTGAGTATTAAAAAAAGTGAAGGCGTGTTTTAGTACCCTTTCAACCTGGAGCTGACGCTGCCTGATGAAGAAGAATGGGTTTGCTGTGCCTGCAGTTCATTTTATGAAGGCACCTTTGTCGAAGATGCAAAAATAAAAGTAGTCTGAAAGGAAAGAAAGCAGAAGGCCAAGAGACAGGCAACTGAACAGAGCAGATTGATTTAACAGATATGATACATTTTTGCTGTCTGCATTATGTGTGGAAATTCTTATTCCAAGTGACACAGTAATAGACTCGACTGTAATCAAACAGCACTGCTGAGGTGTCAGGAGCACAGATGCTGCCTATCGAAAATACTTAAAACAGAAAGTAAAACTTTGAAAAATCCGCAGAGGGGAGCGTAAGGGGAAACGCTCGGTGATGTTTTTAACCCAAGGCAACTTCTCTCGGCTTTTCACTCCTCTCTGGTGCGGGAGATCGGAAGCCCTGCGTGAGTAACCCCTGCGACAGCTCAGGCAGAACTCGGTGAGAAGCAAAGGCCGGCAGCAGCCTGGCCAGGGCAGCGCGGAGACAAGCGGTGTCTATTGTGCACCAGACATCGGACGGGGGGAAGGGCTGCTCCACGCGTTTTGGGGAACTCCAGCCAATGGATTCCTCCCCTGGGTGTTACGGGAGGGCTTGGCCAGCATGTGAGAAAGGGAGGGGAGAGTTTGAAAACAACCCAGCAGGCTCTAAGGAAGGAAGGCTGCAAGAAAGTGACCTGCTCGCCTCCGTGCAAGCATTTTGCTCCAGGTGATCGGCGACTGTAGGGGTGGAAGCGCAGGAGGGGCCGGGCGGCTGCGGCGCGGCACAGGTAACCCGGAATGCAGGTGTCGGGCAGCGGGGTACAGCTGAACACCCCTCACTGGCTGCCTCAAGCTGCAAATCCACCAGAAACGGTCCAAAGAGTTGGTTTGGTTTTATTGCTCTTTTTCTATGGGAGGAGGAATTCTGCTGTTTTGCTTTTATGGGGATTTTGGTGGTATGTTTGCTATTAATATGTCTGGAGGAGGGAGGGCAGGAGGGAGTGAGCAGGTCTCTACAGCTCAGAGGTTAGCATGTGATCAGCTGTCTTCTGGTTATTGCAGGCAGCTTTGGGGTTAGAAAAGCAAAAAGAGGCGATGTCTTTTAGTGGGCTGGTTGATACAATGGAAAAATACAAATGATCTTTCAGGCACATCAGCTCTTCTTCAGGTCACAGTGCCTTATAAATGAGAAAATATGTGCAGATAAGATTTTAAGTGATTGATAACCCAACTACTAATAGAGACATTCAGCATAAGAAAGAAAAAACACACAATTTTCTTGTCTGGAGATGTGCTGGATGGTTTGGGGGTTTTCATCTTCTTTTGACTACTGACCCAGCTTTTAGGCCTCTTGGAAGTGATCCAGTCCTAAACTTTAGCAGAAAATTCTCTAGCAATTTTCCGTAGTGCTTTAAAAGGCGTAATTGGCATGGTGCGGTACTTTGTGCCATCTTCTCTTGTGCAGCTTCTGGTTACTGTTTCAGTCTCTTTGTCACCTCCTTCCTCTTCACTAAAAAATCTCTTTAAAGCCCCACTCTCCCTTGCAGGGGAAGTTGAATTCCATGATCCACGTTGATAGCTAGAATTTATTTTCCAAATCTCGGTGATGACACTGTGGTAGTTTCCTTGGTACGCGTGAGCCAGCAGAGGTGCAAAGAGCAAACTAGGAACTATTTCTTGATTGATGGGGAAACAACATCTTTTAAACCTGCCTCTAGGTCGCGTGTGAAAAAAGTCTTGTGCGAGCACGTTGGACTGTTCTGACTTGAAAAAGCCTGCAATTTAGCATCTTCATGAGCAAGAAAGGTTTTCCTTCTGTCATTTGGCTGATGGGGAAAGTATCATGAAAACATGGCAATCGTGCTGCACATTCTTTTAACAGATAATTGTTGTTTTAAATCTTATTTTGGATGACTCATGTAGAGCCAGGCCAGTAAATTAATCAGAGGCTCTTACACAAGGTAATTTTGGCTCTTATTTCAGTCAGAAGCACACCAATCTGGAGTAGAATTATACTGGAAAAATATGTAATAATACTACAGAAGTCAAATCATAATCTGGTTAACTGAGGATGTTTCTCTTGCTGGTAGCTGGAAAATTCTGCAATGCACAAGTATCAAAGCAGAAGGGATCTGTATTTGCTTCCCTCATTGCTTGGGCTCTCTGGAGTGACAAATTAGGGAGAGCAAACAAAGGGTGAGCTGCGTTTTGAAGAGAGACCTGAATGGAGGCAAACACATGACAATGAGAGGAGACTGTCATCTCTAATTAGGTGTGTGCCCCCAGGCAGTTCGTATAGAGTAAACAGGGTAAATGTAAACTAGAACAAGTTGGGAGTTTGGAAGGCTGTGGACGGACATGCACGGTTTGGCTGTCAATCCTAAACCTGCAGCGCGGTAAGGGTTTCAGCAGGGGAGAAGGTGGCTGCAGCACCTCTTCCCGTCGATTGCCTGAGCAGCAGGAATCCCGTCTGCCAACTCTGAGGCAGCTGCGGTGCTCCCCAGCCGCCCTGCCCACACCCCTGTCCCCATGCTGAGGAAAGCGCTTGTGTGGGGAGGCAGCCAAAGGCCTGAGCGGCCCTTGTTAGCAGAGAGAAACACACGCAGAGAACAGGTAGTATACTATTTTTCTAATGGCTTTGCTTCAGGAAAGGAAAAAAAAAAGACTTTTAATTAAAGAAGTAGGACAGCACGTGGAGAAGCAACCAGGCACAGCTGCTGCATTTCCGCGGCTGCCACGGTGCAAACACCCAGCACCCCCAGGGCGGGCTGTGAGGAGCCATTCTCCCACATCCCAGGGGCTGCCGCTACACACCTGCCCCCTTCCCTGGAAGGGCTCAGGCGATGCTATCCCGCTGTGGGCGTTCCGGGCTGTGTCTCACAAGGAAATGGAGGGCG